>VWPW01017930.1:168962-390989 GCA_013389825.1 Crypturellus undulatus | reverse complement strand
CGGGCCGGACCCCTGCGGCGGGGCCGCCATGGCCGCCGGGGCCTGTTCGGCGGGCGGCGCTGCCCGAGCAGGGAGAGCGGGGTCGGGGTGTCCCAGCCGCAGCACCTCGCACCGCAACAGCAACTAGTACATATACACATATATATGTGCATATAGAGTATATATGTGTAATGTGTACCACCAGAGCACTCGCTTTGGTTTAGCGAAACAGCTGGAGAGGCGGTTTCATTCGATGCACAAATACATCCAATATATTTGTGCTTACAAATACATACATACATTTGTGCATACAGATATGTATTTGTGTATATACCCGATGGTACAGAAGGAAACACGGGGTATTAAAGGCCTCCTTACTGGGAAAACCCTAAGGAGGAACAAAACCAGGCACGCGTAGCAAGGACAGGGCGGAGGGTTTGTCCACGCACCCCAAGAAGAGGTTTTTCCCCCCAAATCAGGCTTGTTGTCATTAGTTCACAGGGGATAAAGTTAAATAAAGACCCTTGGGTAAATGTCCACAACTGTCAATAAAACCTGTGGTGAGACCACTGACCGCGGTTGCTGTGAAGAGAGTTTCCAATATGTTGCAGGATGGGATGGGGAATGAACATGGATCTTGTAGAAACTGCCCAAAATAACATGGAATTTAAGAAGAAGAAAACTGGAGTAATAAGTTTAGCAAGAAAAATAAAAGAACAGTGGGGAAGAGCTGGCTGAGCAGCAGCTTAGAAGAAGGTCTGGAGATTACAGTGGATCTCAAAAGTGTGTGAGACTAGTGCGTGGTCCTTAAAAATGAAAAAAAAATTCTCTTCAAGATCATCTTAATGAGAACGTTGTATACAGGATGTAGAAAGTAATTATGCCTTAGTCAACAGTGCTGAAACCTCAGCCGCCTACTATGTTTGTTTTGATATTTCACCATAAGAAAGAGATGCTCCTACTTGGGGGAATCCCAAAGTAAAAGTTAACACACAGTCATTAATGCAAAGCTGAAAGAATTACTGTTTTTTCCCTCCCCGCAAAATGAAGAGGAAAACAGTCCATCAGTGAATAAGCAGGCAAAGGCATAAAGAAATTGCTTAATGCTAGCTATGACAGATCCACACTCATTAAAAGTCTGGAGAATGGCTGGCTTGAGCCATTTGGGGGTAAGCTATCATGAAAAAAAAATACAAGCCTTGGAGTGATGTTTCACCACACGGTGCTTCTTCTACTGCTGCTCTACATGAGCCAAACAGCAACATCTGTCACATTGCAGTCCACTTCTATCAGCCACTATTAGAAAGCTCTTGTTCGTTTCTTGTACACAAATAAGGGGTACACTCATCTGAGATTATAGGTTCTAAAATTCCTGTGTTCAGGAAAAAAAAGATCACCTCTTCTATTGCAAGTTAAGGTATGCAACAGCTCCTGATACAAAAAAACAACCTCAAAATTGTGCTGCGATTTCTCTTCTTCCAGCTATCACTTCCAGCAATGAGTTTGGATGTTGACATCTATATTGTAGACATCCTCAATTAATTTAAATTATTTCCTTTCCAGAACTCCTTTCTAGAGGCTGTCCCTGGAGCTCAGATATGTTCCTGCGTTAGCAGTAGGGCTGAGATTTCTGACGGAAGGGTCAGCCTGCAGTACAACAAGCTACATAAATAAAAGTACTAATTGTTCCCATACTAATATCTACTATTAATTGAGACATGATATTAGCATCACCTTTAGTATTTGGGTTGTGTACAACTTAGGTTCATTCACACTTCCATCCTGAGGGCTAAGTCGCAGGACCCAAGTCCTTGTACGCAATAAATCNGCTAAGTCGCAGGACCCAAGTCCTTGTATGCAATAAATCAAATGAGCCCTCATGTTTTGTTTATCTGTCTCTTGCCTGCCGCTTGCTTGCTTGTGTTTATATTTTACTCCTTTCCAAGTTAGCAAGCCTTATGATAGTAACCGATAGTAACCTCTGACAAGTAATGATGTTCATGGATAATTGCAAATGGGTATTTCCATTTCAGTGGGAGGATCTTCTTTCCTGCTTTGGCAAGAGTGATATTCTCATGTTTTACCCTCTCTCATTTATTCCATATCTGTTTTCTTTGCTTGAGCATTAATGGATTCAGCAATAGTTCAGGGATCCAGAAATCAAAGGAAAAGCATTAAATGAAGCTGATGCAACAAAAGCTGGTCCAAGAGGTCACCTCTGAATCACAATGGATTTTTAAAGGCTTCTAGACCAAACTCTGTTCTTGCAATGTTGAAAACGAGGAGAAATGTCACTGCAGAGAATGGAGTAACCCCAAATTTAGAGCAGCAAAATGACAGGAAAGGAGAAGTGTGCTTTATGCATTTTCATAATTTTGTTTCAAGCCCAAGGGACTTCTTGGAACGTGCTCAGCCAAAGCTGTGGGAGGTGGCATTGAAATGTATTTTTGTATTCATCTACAGACGATTTTTATCTGAAACCACCACCCTTAATCCCACCCTTTTCTCTGTAATCTTTTTTTAACCAGAGCTAACATCCTGTAGCTGATTTGGGTTAGTCCCATTCTTAACAAAGTTCTTTCACCTGCTAATGTGCTTGGACTAGTTTTCTCATTCATCTTCTCTCTTTACTTTCCCATAAGGATTTAATGGGTGTAACAAACTTCCTCCAGAATGGTGTATTTATTTGGGGGGAAGCAGGCCATGATTTTATTGGAAATTATTACACTTCACATGTTTTGTGCTCAATGAAAGTTCTGGGGATGAAAAAGCCTTTGTATTTTCTGCTCTTGAAAGATCATTGTTTCTGGCAAAGCCACTTGGCATATTCCAATCTGTGAGATGCCTCATATGCAAACTCAGCATTGCAAACTCAACATCCAGGCGTACTGAGAAATGCTAAGCCGATTTTCTAGGGTACGTCTGTGACATAGGTATTTTGCCATTTTGTATATTTATTAAAAAAAAAAAAGTTGAGAAATGGGCTGGATTCAAAGAGTTTTTCTCTGAACGAGTTTGTCTTTTTCTTGGTATGTTACCTAAGAGGTGGTTAATTCTCCATTTTTCAGAACATTTTGGTAAATTTTTAGTCAAATATAAATTGCATATTTAGAAACAGTAAATTCTAAATCATCAGAAATAACTATTCAAGACCATACAAATTACTATATGTCAGCTGTATAGTCGTACCACAGTTACTGGTCTTGCTGTGAATTTCCTATAAATCATATTGCTTTTCACACATTAATCAAATCTCATCCACACAGCAAGAAACTCTAGCTAATTGCCTCCTGGCTGCAGTTCTTCTACAGCAGAGCTTCTAAGTAAGTGTCTCTTTTGCAGGGCAGGACCAGGGTCCACCTGCACCCAGTACAGTTGGTTCTTGCCAAGCTGAGCCCCGTGGAGGAAGGAGTCTGCCCCAAAAGGACCCACATCGCTGTGCCTGGACTGCTCTCAGCACCCTTGTCACACTGCTCTTTCATGTGCTGGAGACAAAAATATCCGAGGAGGCCAATGTAACATGTTTCCTGGGAAGATAAGAGTCTCGATTTATGGGAAGTGGATAAAATCCTTACTTTACAACCTGAAGGGGCCCTCGCTGACTCCAGTGATCCCAGTGTGAAGTACCTGAGTGAATTGTTGCAGCTTTGTCCATTCTGCACAGCTGGGCCTGCGTCCTCCTCCTGGTTAGTGGAAACTCCCTTCCTACGGCATTGGAAAAGGATTAAATCCTGTAGTATCTTTTCTTAAGCAAGCTATTGCAAGCATAATTCCTACCATTTATTTAAAGTTAGGACTCCAGGGAATCCAAAAAAAAAAACCCAACTTTTTTTTTTTCCCTCTTACAAAGAGCAGCAGAGCCACACAGGAGACATCCTTAAGCTCAGCCTCAGAGATAAAATACTCCTCTGGTGAGGTTCAGCTCTAGAATTCAAAATAGGGGTTTGAGTCACCCGCAGATACTCTGTGAATGTTCCCTATTTCAAATGAATGCATTAAATACTGAGTTACAGATGAAAGAGATGATAGTCTATTTATTTATTTTATTATACCTCAAGCCCCAAATCAATTTCAGCCCAGACTATCCTAGGATGCATAGGAACAATTTTAAGTTGACCAAAACTATTTTAGGATGAATTAAATCATTTAAACTAGAAAAGGTCCTTTGAGCTCCAGTCTGCTCTCTCATCTACAGTGGTACTGTGGCAAGTTTCCACAGAATTAGGAGAATAAATATTTTAATACCCTGCTTTCCTCTCCCACATCCAGTCTATATCCAAGTCCTGAGTTTTCTTATTTTTTGCACAAATTTCAGTGAAGTTAAACCTCTCATCTAGGAAGGGGAGGGGAAGAAAGGATGTTCTGTGGCTAGCAGCTCGCAGCTGTGTTTGCCGTGTGCCTGTACGCGGGGGAAGGTGTGGAGCGGCTGTTCTTTGTACCGTTCTAGATCAAATGACCCTGGTGGTTGAGGAAGTTTTCACTTGTGACTGCAAGGGACAACAGCCAGTGACCTGAGGGATTTCTTACACTTTTGGTTTCTTTTCTTGATTACTGTAACACCACCCTGTTCTTGTGCCTTTAGAAACTCTGGCATTCCCTGCTCATTAACAATCAAAATGCTAGAAAAATCTCTCTCTTCCTAACCCGGTGCTTTGGCCTCATTATTCTCTCTTTGCATTATTCCTCTTCTTGCAGCCCTTTACTACCTTTCTTTGCAATATTGCGCAAGGTAGCATCTGGTGCTCTGTATGTACAAGCCTTTTCAGCCTCATCTTCTCTTTGGTATTTAGAGGTTGATTTCCATCTCCAATCAACCACGATGTCCATTACCAATATGGCCAATGTGCAAACAAGTACTTTTGATTTCCATCTTGAATCATAGAATCCTTAAGGTTGGAAGGGACCTTTAGAGATCATCTAGTCCAACCCCTCTGTACGCACAGCGTAAATGTGGAAGAAATGCCCATAGTCACCTTCTTATCTCCCTTTTAGGTTTCCTTTGCAGCACTAGCTAAAGATAATGGATATTAGTTAAAACAGTTTAAGTTCCATCTCCCTGTGAGGAAGAACTTCTTTCCTGTGAGGGTGACAGAGCCCTGGCACAGGCTGCCCAGAGAGGCTCCTTGTGGAGTCTCCTTCTCTGGAGACCTTCCAAACCCACCTGGAAGCCACCCTGTGCCCCGTGTTCTGGGTGTCCCTGCTGGAGCAGGGGGTTAGACTGGATGATCTCTAGAGGTCTCTGCCAACCTCAACCATTCTGGGATTCACATTGTTTCACTTCATCCCATTCCTGCCAGCGGACTTGGCATTGCCAGTGCCCAGGCTTTCACCTTCAGGTGATATTTCCTAATTTTGATCTGAGCAAAGTAAATCAAGCCCCATTTGGTTTTCGGTGCTAAATCCATTAAAAGCAATATTAGGTGAAACACCCCAGAATAAATCCTGAAGAAACTCCGTTAGTAATTTTCATTCATCTTGGTAGTCAAGATCATTTCCCCTCTTATTAGTACCTTACCACCTTCCAGTCCATGTACTAACCTTTTCCTCAGTTTAGCCAGTTTCCAAGACAGCCCTATATCATTTACTTTACTACAGTCTGGATAGATTAGAGATGTTGCATTTTTTATGTCTAGAAAGCTTTTTGCTTGAATCAGACATACCAGGTTACTTTGGAATCGCATTTTCCATTTAAACCCATATCTTTATTTATACCTTTCCTTCAATATCCTTGCTGGAAACTTTGGGCATTAGAGCTAAACCTAAACAGGCGCTGAGCAACCTGTCTTGCCACTTTGGTTGAGTTAAAGCTTATAAATTCAGCACAGTGGTTCAAATTCTCTCCTGAATTCATATAAGTCAGTTAGATCAGGTGCCATCTGATGAAATGACCCCTACCTTTCCCTTAGTACCAGAAACCCCCATTCCAGCAGGAATATCCAGGGAGCAGCTAGCACAAAATGTGAACACTGAGTTCAGATGGTGCTGTCAGGGTTTTTTTTTTAATAGCAATTGAAGAATCCCTCTGTCTCCCACTCTGCCTCACTCACAGAACAAGGGTCATGTTGCCTCTCACTGGCTCTCCTTTTCTGCCTGGGAATTTTGTACTCCTCTCAGCCTGAGGGCTCTACTTAATGGGACATTCAATTCCTCGTTTATTGTGGACGGACACATCATGCCATGCATCCTGCTGTCTACAGAACTCTCCTACTAAGTCAAGTAAGAGCACCTGAGGCTGAGAAGTGTTAGGGCTACATTATGTGTACTCACCTGGGCTGGACTATGCAGGGGATCCCTACCAATCCCTACTAATAAAACAGTGGTAACAGATTTGTTAATGGCCCCCTAACAATTCCCTTCAGCAGCACAAAATGGAGTTCATCCGAGGTGCCTCAGCAGCATCTCAGTCATTTAGAGCATCACAGTCTCAGAGGCTAGACTTATATTTCTAAATAAAACAAGTCTTGTCAACAAATTGCCCAGACCAGCTTGCCTCCACACAGCAAATCCTCATCTCAAAAGAAGAACATGTATAGCAAAGAACATCCTAACTACTGAAAAGAATGGGCAGTCACAGGCTAGTATACCATCCTGGCCCCTAACTATGTTTTATTTGCAAACACAGATTTAGCTGGAGAAGCTGAAGCCCTGCTACAAACCCAGAACCCGCCAAGACAGAGTTTCAGGCAAGTCTTTTCAGCTTTTCCTTGTCAGGCCCCACAAAGGATGCAGTAGATTCTGGTCCTGGGAATATAAATGCTCTCATTTAATATACAAAGGACTTAAGGCATCTTCCTCAGTATTGTGAATTTTGTTCCCAGGGCCAAATTAACTTCCTGGCATTACAGCATTGCGTACCCTCTCGGATCTGGCCCTTGATCTAAGGTCCTTGATCCAAATGCCATGTTTGATCTCAGCCTCCTACTCTGTGCACAGCAGCCCTACTTCCTCCTTTTTTATTCTGTTTCTATTTGTATGGTTACCAAAACTTACAGCATTTATCTTCAGAGATCTTTGCAAGTTCTAACTCAGCTTGACTTTTGGCACATGCTGATTAATTCCTACATTTTCTGACCTTCAAGATGTAGCTTCCTTGAATGACTGACCTCATTATCCGTTCCCATAAACTGTTTACACCTAGTATCCTTCCTTAGGTAGTCATTGATCCAGGTAACTCTGGAGAATTTCCTTTTAATTTTTCCCTTGTTCAGTCTCCAAACTCTAGAAAGACTTTTTCACCTCTTTTGCTGATTCTTAGCTCTCTGTATATGGGAGCTCTGAGTTAGTTTGAGCTAATAGTGAGTTGTTAAATCCACTCACCACTTTTCTTACATACCTTGAAATTATCCCTGTGAAATAAAACAAATAAGTAAGACTAATTTTATCCCCTTTCCCATTCCACTTGAATACTATCAATCAGTGCTATGATCCAAAGTTACCTACTCGAACCAGATCCAAGGCTAAATCTGAAATTCATCCCCTTTTGCCTGACTGATAAACTAGTGTTCTATCACATCCCTTTGGATCATGGTCTGTAGCTGGACTATTAACTTCTTCCATACTGACCACTTCCAGTAATATTTATTCCTGCTCATATTACAGAGATACTAATGGATTAGGCTTTTATAAAAGAGACCTCAACCACCTTCCATAGGATTAGGGTTAGAGCAGTGATAAAAGTGCAGAGACCAATGTGGAGTGCGGCTGTAAAGCAGAAGGGAAAGGACATGCGGTCCAACACCAAGTCTGCCCATATGGCAACTTTTGTCTCTCAGTCTTCCGTGGGCTTGATGAACTCGTGTCCACATCACCCCCTTTCCTAGGGTTAGGGTTAGGATTACAGCAGTGATGAAGCACAGAGCCCCATGTGGAGTGTGGTTGTAAAGCACATGGGAAAGGACAGACAGGATGACACCAAGTCTGCCCATACGGCAACATTGTCTCTCAGTTTTCCATTCACCTAAAGGAACAAGGTCCATGTGACCCCATCTGCTATGGTACTGTTAGGGTTAGAGCGGTGATGAAACACAGAGTCCCATGGGGAGTGTGGCTGCAAAGCACATGCCAAAGGACATGCAAGGTGACACCAAATCTGCCCATACGGCAACTTTTGTCTCTCAGACTTCCATTCACCTAAAGGGACAAGGTCCACGTCACCCCATTTCCCGGAGTTCTGTTTTCTTCTTGCTTTGTCTCAATTTTCTTTAGCAACTGCCACTGTATCATCATTCAGTAAGTGATGAGGACAACATATAAAATTTAAGGGATCATTGGGAGAACAAATAAATATTTGGAAAACATTATGATGGTTATGATTCTTCCACATCTTGAGAACTGCACCCCCATCTCACAAAGAAGATGCTGAAAAGGTTCAGAGAAAGGCAAGAGGAAGATTAAAGAGGTATCATGGTTTCCATTTGAGGAATGGCTTCCTGCACCCTGCTCTGTTGCTTCCCATTTTTCTAGTTTGATCCTTGCATTTATGCACAGATTTGGTTATTTCTGCTCTTCTACCTGAATTAGGTATAGTCTTCTAATAGTATCATATATCTGAATTTGATAAGAGAATCCACATACATCTGTGGGAAGGAAGGGACTAGTGGCCTTGCCTGATTTCCATATCAGCTCATCCAGGCAGCTCATGAGCAAAATTCTTCTTGCCTTCTGTGACTGCTTCATATGACAGAACGAAAAAGCAGGCTCTAGTTTCTGAGTAAGTCACTGAGGTCTCTGGAGAAAGCCAGATGCACAGCACAAATTAGGGGCCTGTGACAAACATTGCTTAAAGCACAACGGCTGTGTTAAGAAGTGCCACGCAAATTATTACAGAGCGTGAATAAGGTGGCATTGCAGACACTAGGAAGAAGAGGAGACTGCGTGATCGTGAATGAAGACAGGAGAGGTTCCAGAGCAGTGTGAAGTCTCACAAAGAAGATGCACCAGAGCAGCTGGACTGGGGACCAGCCGGACTGGGGACCAGCCTGTGGATCCTCCGAGCCGGAGGTTTCCAGGACACGGGATGTGGCGACGCAGCCCGGGCGGACGCGCCGTCCTGGGGCTCCCCCACGTGGCCCCGCTGGGGAGGTCACAGCTGGACCCAGTTCTGGGTCACCAGCGCAAGAGGCCTGGAGCTGCTGGACCTCCAGCGAAGAGCCGCTAAGATGGTGGATGGACCGGAGCCTCACTCGTATGGGAGAAGGCTGAGAGAGCCGGGGCTTTTCAGCCCGAGGAAGAGAAGGCTCAGGGGGATCTTACCAGTGTATTTAAATATCTGAAGGGAGAGTGTAAAGGGGATGGAACCAGACTCTTCAGGGGAGCCCAGTGATAAGGACAAGAGGAACAAACCAAAACATGGAAAACTCCAGTTGAACATAAGGAAAATATTTTTTACTGTGAGGATGAGCAGGCACTGGAACAGACTGACCAGAGAGATTTTCAAAACCAGATGTACAAAAGCCATGTGGATAGGGTCCTTGGCAACATGTTTTAGGGACCCTGGCTGAGCCATGGGTTAGATCAGATGATCTCCAGGGATGTCTTCTAACCTCAACTGTTTTGCTATTTTGTGAGTACTTTGTTCCCCAACTTTGGCTTTCATCCCCAAAACTTCCTCTCCCCAAAGGCATTATGATTAAAGAAGAGCTGAGCCACAAAAGCATCTTCAGACTTAAATCCCGTAGTCTCAGCAGGATGCAAGTACCTAAGTATCTCTGTAGATCTGAGCCTTAATTTCCGTAATTTTCTAGCCAAGGTGAAATTTCTGGTTGGGCTGAAGGGGAAACCTAACAAATCCCTAACAAAATCTCTACAAAATGTTCTCTTGACATTAAAATAAGGTAAAAAGAAAACTCTAAACCTAGTAACTGTTGAGAACTTGAATTCTTTAAAGGTGGTTGTATTTCTCAGCCAGAAAGTATGTCTTATCCGTGAGGCAATGCACTAAGTGCGTAAGGGGAAAAGCACCATGCGAAGACAGTACTCTGAGGAGACACAGAGGTATTTTGGTTGATTTAAGCAAGATGCAAACAGATTCAAGGTGCTGGTGGGGCTGTGGTTGCCTTAGTCTTGGCCAGGTCAGATGCTGAGCAAACAAAATGCTGAGTCGTCCTGGCATCTCCATCATGGACAACAAGGTGAGGCACCTGCTGAAATCCAGCTTTGCCAAGGCTGGTTTTTGCTGTCTTGAGTAGTCTCTTTGCATGTGGCCTTGAAGAACAACCCTCCACATTCAAAGATTCCTAGATATTGCAGATTCCTACAGAGTGAATCATTATTACACCTTGTAGTAGAATTTGCTGTTATTGGTATCTTGGTACTGACAGGTATGAGTACTCTCCCTCACAAAAGTAGACACTATTTGGAAATATCCTTTTCCAGTTTTGGCTAACTTTCCACACCACATCAACAGTCATGAAGGGGATCTTTGCTGCTAGTCGTTGCACAGATGCCCCATCTGCGTGGGTGCAGCCACCAATAGTGAGTATGGACACCTCCACATTGCGCGAGGTGACCTTGAAGGGAACCTCTCCTGATCCATCCTGAGCCTTTATAGCTAGATGCAGAAGCTTGAGATCTGCTCTTCCCCTTGAAGCTGTTGCTTAGACATTTTGGGCACTTCACACTCCACCTTTCTTCTCTGTTCAGTAACCCTGCCATGACGAAACTGCTCAGGCCTCTATCCATATCTCCTTCACTGCTTAGGCACAGCCCTATTTGTGAGGGGTAAACTGGCTTGGACCAGCTGTGGCCTTAAACCAGTCTTTCCCAAGCTAGTACCTCTATGGTTTGCGCCCTTCCATTCCTTCTCTCCCCAGGGCTGTGCTGTACCAAAGCAATGACTTCCTTGGTAGGAACAAAGAGAAACAGAAAAGGGTATTTCCCAGGCACAAACATCTTTGCAGTATCTTTGCTAATCGCTCTGCCTGCAAAGTTTGTGCCCTTTATTTGCTCCTAGTTTTCCCCCAGTCCTCCCCACTCTGTCTCTCTTTCCCACTTTGAGAAGATTTACACACTGCCAGGAAATCAAGGGGGAGCATTTGGTGTATTCCTCAGGTAGAAAGTAGTATTCCTGCAGTAAACCCAAGGATGAGAGTGAAAAGAGGTGTGGAATTTGGCACATTTCCCTTTTTTCTTTATGCTTTTCTAATCTGACCCTGTATTTCTACATTCCTAATCTTCCCTCTGTACCATGAGAGATTCTGACTGTTCTTAGCCATTTGCTTCCTACTTCTACATTTACAGTATGTATTTTAATACACATCTTGGATCCAGTCCTCTGAAATGTCATGGTGTTTGGCTGTTTATATTTTCTCCCAGCAGAGGTACTATGTTCCAGCTCAGCTGTGTTGTCATCTAGAAATCCCCCAGACTTGGCTTCAGCATCACTGAACATCACTGCCCCCTGGCAAGCGCTGGATCTGTGGTGCTCCGCACAGATCTCCAACCTTCCCACTCAATGGCACATGGATTCCTGGCATCCTGGGACTGCAGGGGCTCGTGGCACAATTACAAGAGAGGTGCTTTGATGACCATTCATTCCAAGGACATAAGAACATCAAGTTGCAATACTCCGGTGGCTCTCTCAAGCGGCAGAGAATTGCTATAAAAGATAAGAGCGGATCCTACTGCGTGGAGAGGAGGAGATTTCCCCTGGTGCAGCCAGGCTCTTTTCTCAGTGATAATAGATTGACTCCTATTGACTTCAGTTGTGTCAGACGTGGTAGCAATTTTCCTTCAAAGTAAAAACAAGATGTAGGTTGTTCACCTGTCCCAGAGAGGAGGGCGGTAGAAGATGCTGCCCTGGCAGAGGGAGCATCGTGGTTCAACAGAGCCAGGAGACTCAGCTGGGAGGTCAGCACCACCTCTGCAGCGGAGGTCTGCAGGTCACCCTAGCAAGAGGCAGAACAACGTGTCTGCAGCCTTACAGGAGCATTAATAATAGTCACAGCGAGCTGACTTCTGCCCTTCAAGGGAGAGAGGCTGGCCAGGAGTACTGCAGCTATTAATTGACTCACAGAGCAGTCATTTGCACATTTAAATAGTAGAAAGCTAAATGTGTTCTGTGATCACTCCTAGCAAAGGGCACTGCCAGGGACACGCTCCTTTCAGAGCCCGTTTCCAGCTGCTGAGGCCTCTGTGACACAGATCTCTGCACAGCTCGTGCCAGCCTCCCTTAAAGAGACATCCTCCCACAACATCTTTTTCCCAAGCCAAATGTAATCACAAGTAACTACCAGCATCATCATAATGCATAGCTTCCAGCATAAATAAATGGATTAAAACTGTCCCGTTAATTTCTGAGATGTATTGCCACATTGGCACTTGCGCTGAAATATTCCCCTAAGCTCCACTGCTGTCAAAAGGCAATAAATCCATGTTGGGTTCTGCCCTGCACTGCCTCACCAGCCTGGCTTCGTACTCACTGCTAAATCACACAGGGCTTCAGGGGGTTCCTTCAGTTTCTCCACATCACTAAGACTTGCATCCTATTCCTTCAGACATCTCCTCAACGTGCAGCTCTCAGGTGATGCTTGAGGAAGACAAGGCACAAGTATAAATCTTCCTCTCTGGAAGGGCAGGCACACTGCAGTTGTCTTCCATTAGCCTCACCAGGCATTAACCTAAGCAGTCAAGTTCATGCCAAAGCACCTTGGTGTACTGGCATGTTCTCTCCTGCTATGTTTCCTCAGGTTTGAAAAAAAAAAAAGAAAAAAGCAAAACCAAGGGGTCTGTATCCAGTTTTTAGCCCAAAGGCAGCACCAGCTTTACCTGCATCCCTCCTGATTGTTGTTTGCTGGGCCTGCTGTTTCAGAGACCTGTGAGACCATCCTTCCCCTCAGGAGGTGAAACAAAAAATAGTTGGACTGAGAAAACATCTGGACTGCTGAGGGCTGAGCGCATGTTCAGCAGTGATGGAGAAAATAATGTTTCCCAAAGAGAGTGCTCACTGTGAAAATGTGCTGTTTTCTTATAGCCCTTGCTGGAGGCCGCTGAAGCACCAAGTGTGAGAGAGAAAATCTCCCTCTCTGCAGTGAGAGAGAGACTTTCCACTGAAATTCTACTGAAATCCAAGGTGTAACATTTCCCACATGATATGAGCTTCTGTTTCCTGCACATACACACTTACAAAGTTATACCCAATTTCATACTTACCTGAGGTTTCGTTTTACCCCCCCTTGCTGGTAAAGATTAGTTCATGCAGACTTTGGGGTTTAGCTGCTTATCTTTTATTATCTATGGCTTCAGTGTTAATAAAGCTGGTTGACAATCCAGTTGTGATGAAGCGACTGCAGATGTTGCATCCCCTTCCACATGGCATATGCTGTCTGTGTTTGCCACAGAACTGCAATTCCTTGTGCGATGTCTTTACCTTGAATGCTTTTCCTTTTTCCCAGGAGCTGTTTTCCAGTTTATTATTTCACACATGGCACCACGTGCCGTTCAGCAGCTGCACGGGCCTAAGACGTCTGAGAGCGTCTGCTCCCTTCAGCATTAGCTGATCATTAGCTTTTCAGCTCTGTGTAAGAGGAGCCTTTGCTCAGCGCAGCAGCAGGCCCTAAATGGCTCTGGCAAGAGCCTCCAAAGCACAGTTATTTGTGAGGAATGTCTAATCACGAGTTATTATTCTCTGTATTTCTGGGATTCCTTCCCCCTCAGCAATACCATTTATGCACCCTCCTGCCAGAGGGTGCTGGAGTGCGAGCAGCTGATTTATTAGATAGAGCAGAGGGTATTTTTGCTGGGATTTTTCCCAGGAAGCACCACAGTTTCTCAAGCTGGTTTGATGAGAGCTGACTAGAAACACATTCCAGGGGCCAGGCCAAGACAGGCAGCTTTTACTGAAGCAAGAAAACACGATATGGTGACAGTGGGGGAATAATGCTGGAAACTTGGGAAGAGGATGAGAGAGTTCTCCGAAAAGCCGCTGCAGGAACCCAGCTCTAACAATGCCCGCAAGGCCTGGGCGCTCCCTCTGCCAGATCCTGGCTCCAGAACAATTCATTGCAAGGCTGGGGATGATTAGGCTAAGTGGAAAATAAGATTCAAGCAATTTAGGCAAGGCTAAGGCTGACAAACAACTTTCAGGTCAACTCTGCTCCGCATTTATTGGGCCAAAGTCTGAAAACAGGTTTTCCTTCGACCTGACAACTTTGAAAAAGCAGAAACCTAGAATGCTGATACTGCCAATTTAAATTAATACTTTATCCTCTTTCATGAGAGACAAGATTTTTTTTCAGAGTGCCAAGGTGATTCTGTTGAAGAAGCTTTCACAGCCTTGCACACCCCAGCATAGTGCTGAGATTTCACCAGCAGGTTTCATGATGAAATGTTACAGGATTTATTTTTTTCTTCTTTTGCAGAGAGAGATCACTAGGTGTCAGAGAGGCTGTAGCTAGACGCTGATTTGATGCCAGGGAAAGCAATTACAGCAGAGAGACAAGCCAAGAGCACCAAAAAGCAGCGGGACATTGCAGACAGCAGACATCGCAGGATTCAGCTAATCCCCTAGGCAGCATCAGCTATGTTTTTATTTGACACCAACCATTGAAGAAGCATCAGCATTAAACTGCATCTGCAGTAGCTTTTCCAAACAAGCTGACAGCAGTTATTGCACTTGTCTATAAGGTAAAAACAAGCAGCCTCTGTGTGCATCTGGTGCAGGGCTAACTGCCTTCCTCAGCATGGTTCAGGTGATAGAGGCCACTGGCCGGGTATTTGCCTCTCTGGAGAGGAGGGGATAAACCACTGGAATACAAGGATTTCTTCCTGAGACAGGGCAGTCTGTTCCAGGACTAAGAAGGGAGTGGATACTTCCGAGCAGAGGTACAAATCTCTGGCTCGGCAGGAGACTATATACTATGTACTAGAGAAAGGATGCCTGCAGCCAGCATCAATGCTCAGAGACCAAATGTGTTTTGAGATGGTGTCTACAAGGGAAGGCATCTATTGAGTCAAAGCCTTTTAAATACCACTGCTAAGCTGTAATTTAAGTGAAGAACTAGGCCGATGACAGAGCTTAATGAGATCCCGTCTCAAGCTGAGAAGGTAAAGGCAAGGCCTGGTCGGCCAGCAGAGTCTGCACAGCTTCAGTTGCTGCAAAAATGCTTTACAACTCACAGGGCCTTTTAGAGCTGTGATGTGAAGTGCTTTCTTGTTACAGGACTTAAAAAGGTACCCCCAAAAAACCATTCCTGGAAGGCAGGCTCTCTTCTCTGCTCCCTCCCACCCAGGAGATTTTCTGACAGTCACAGAAATCAGCTTCTTCTTTGTAGGTTATTTACTAGCATAGCCTATGTATTTTTCCTCTCTATGAACTGTGCATGAGAAAGCTCAGAAAAGGTCCTTGATTTTTCCTGCTGACAGAGATTCATCAAATGGCACCTAGAGGAAGTCTCTCAGGAGATAAGTCCATGGCATCATCTCCACAGGAATGAAGAATTGGTTGCATGTCTCCTGCCCAGTGGTGCTTGTTGTGGTGGCAGAGAGCTCTGGATGTCTGACAAATAGAGATCACTGAAAGCGTGGGATGTGTCCTCTGGCCTATGCTAGCAGTTGGGCCTGCACTTAGCATGCTAGGCTCAAAAAGATGCTAAACTCAATGGCAACTTTGTGGGCATCACCCTCACATTTGAGCTGTTCTCTGAATGTTTATTGGCACATTTAAAGGTAGAGACTCAGATATTTATTCTTGGGAATTACTTTTGCATCTAGGATGTTTGGGAAGACTAGTAGCTGGATAGTGTGTTCCTCACCAGCGGTGGTCCTTACCCCATCCTAGTCTGCTGTGTTATTGTTGAGACACTCAATGTACATGATCACTTCAAGACATGGTACTTGCCTGAATGTGAGCAGATGTGAAGGNTCCTTACCCCATCCTAGTCTGCTGTGTTATTGTTGAGACACTCAATGTACATGATCACTTCAAGACGTGGGACTTGCCTGAATGTGAGGCAACACATGTGAAGGCACAAGAGAAGCATTCGCTTCTGCACTTAGTCCTCTGGTGAGAACAGACTAAGACCATCTGCAAAGCAGGCAGATCTGTCAGCATCATAGAGCTGCGCTGCTGTCAGTGTGTCACCAGCCTACTGGGGAATTGCATGCCTCAAGAAGTCTGGCACTGAATTGCTCTGCTCTGATGGAAGTGAGGACAAGCGTAGAAGAAGGCATGTTGCTGGACAATCATTAGTACTACTTCCAGTTTGCCCATCTTCTGCAGGCACAAATGTGTCTGTGTCGTGACTGAAGCACCATCATGCGGGAGAGCAGCTGTTCTGCTGAGGCAGGAGGACATGGTGAGACCAAACTGATAGCATATGCACCAGGAATGTTACGCCTTGGAGAGAAATATGCATTCACACAAGAGAAAAACCATTCTGGCATTTGCCTGGGTGTTTAAATGCTTTCGAGATTTCACCACAGACCTCTCTGTAGATCTCAAAACGGACCGCAAACAGTTCTTCTTGTCAAGGCATCCCAACTTGNCCTGGGTGTTTAAATGCTTTCGAGATTTCACCACAGACCTCTCTGTAGATCTCAAAACGGACCGCAGTTCTTCTTGTCAAGGCATCTCAACTTGCTCGCTCTGGGACTGCAGAGAGTCAAGATGTGTATGATGAGGCAGTAACTTATGTTGCTTGAGGCCCAGGGTAAAATTCTTGCCACAGCAGGTGACCTCTCAAGAAGCCCCTTGCCCGAAGCCAGAGGCCAACATCTGGTTGAAGAATTGACTGCCAGCTAATTAGGACTGCATTACCAGCCACAGATCAAAAGTTGGCTGAAATCTGCTCAACAAAGCAAGCTGACTAAACACAATTAAAGGGGCTCTGCCCTTCAGGACATGGGATGAGTCTCAGCTAGAAATCCAGACAAAAAATATCATGTTTCCTCATGGAGGGCTAAAGAAGAGGTACTTTCAGCTCATCCACAGGGCTGTGCAGACTGAAATGCTCCCAGGGCTGCGCAGGGGACAACAAGGCATTGTGGAATGCTAGGTCTGCACACACACATCATCTCTGCTCTCAGATGAAAGGATGTATTGAAATTTCCATACTGTGTATCTGGGAAGAAGACAGAAGAGCCCGAACCATTCAAGCCCTCTCTGAAGGTTGTCAGTGATGAGGTGCTAACCAGTTTCCATCTGCAAAATCAATGATAACTTTTCATATCTGACTCCTACCACACTGTTCTGAGCGAACCACATTTGGTGTTTTTTCTTCTAATATTGTTTTTAATCACATAAAGTCTGTCTTTGCAAGACACAGCATGCTAGAAGACAGCTGACTTTTCACAAAGGTTTCAACTTTATCCCCATCGCTTTGAGTTGTCCCTATTCACAGAGCACATTGAGACTGTGGTGAAGACCGTGAGGGCCTATTTAGAGGGAACTGATGACTCATATGGGGTATTACTGACTTGTCCTGCCATACTGTGAGTGAGGAAGGCGAGCCTCTCTTACCGATTAATATAACAAATTTATGATATACATATTAATCAGGAATAGAAAAGGTACCACATAAACAATAGAAGAAAAAAATATGACTGATATCTTGGATTGCTGAGGTCTCCTCAGTACCAGATGGACCAATTTTGTCTTTGCCATTCATACGTACGTTCAGGGACAAGTCAAAGAACATATCAAGGTCCTGTGTGCCTTAGTTTCCCCTGGAAACCATATGCTCTTCTCTATCCCAAAGCCTGTAGAGACGGTGGAGACTGGGAAACCAGTCTCCAGCAGCCTTGGGCTTTTACAAACAAGAAACATCATCTGTTTCTTACCAGAAGTAGAATGAGGAATGGACACCTGATAAAAACATCCCCAAAGATGGGGTCCTGCTTAATTTCTTCTAAGGTCTGATCTAGCTTTCAACAGCATGAGTTGTATAGACATGTATGCTTTGAATGCTTGTCAGGGTGTGGCAGAGTATAAATCTCTAGCATGTTGAAGGTTTTTCCCTGTCCTTTTCAGAAGTGCTTCACTTCTCTGGGCTGACTTGCTGCGAGCTGAACAAGGATATCTCTCAGAGAGTAGGCCTGTGCCCCTCACTCTTATTTAAACAGTTAAAAAAATCGGTAAGAGGTTTCCTTGACAGTTAGTCTAAGAGTTGTCCCTGGTTTCCAGACAGAGGTATGAATTATATTTATGCAAGCAGGACACCTCACCAGCTAGTGCAAAAGATAGCAAGAGTTTCCCCTTCTCTTAGCCCTGTGAATGGTGTTTCTGAAGCCCACCTTTTCCCATTTGTGTAATAATCAGGAGCACAAACCTTTGTGGGCCAATACATTATCCTTGCCCCTCTCTTTTTGTACCTTCCCCACTATCCTCTCAGGTTTGTAAGCAATAGGGCAGACCTCCCCCATGACCATAAGGAGGAGACAGAGTGGTTTGCAGTGACTCCCCTCCCCAGTGTGTTCATCACAGACCTGCATGCTTCTCCTCATGACCCTCAGAAGGGAGGAAATCCTTGGGTAAGACCATACCACATCATGGCAATAACTAGGGAGTTATCCAACATGGATATATTGACCTCAGCCTCAACCTTGACCATGAGAAGCAGAAGCGCCATTAGCCCTCAGAGCCTTCCCATGTGATGATGCTTCCTGAAAAGCAGATGCTCTGATTCCTCATATATCTGCTTGTTGCAGTTTGCTTGGCAGGGACATTTACGCTAATGGGAATCCCTCTCCTGATAGACATGCTGTGAACATGTTTTATAATTATACCCTTATTTCTCATTCAGTTACTTTAAAATACTATCTCCCGTGGCCAGATACTTGTTTTCTGTAGTCCTTTGCAGAATGGAGTAAGTTCACACAAATATTTGTCTGCTCCATGTCCAAAGAGTATCCAAAAAAAAAAAAAAAACAAGTTGGGGTCTATCTGTCTTCTTCATCTGGCTGGTGACTCATTTGGCACCAGCCTCTCAGAACTCAAAATTAAAACTTAGATATGATCCAATTTTAAAGCCACAGAAGAAGGCGTTTCCCTTTTTGTGTGCCAGGACTCCCCCAGGAGAGCACAGAGGTTTCAGCAAATAGAATAATATCTTTTCTGCACTACGTATAATGAAATTATATTAACCACAATGCCTACTGGGAGTTTCTGAACTGCAGGTTTATTTCTTAAACAGCTGCCAGAGGTTTTATTGACAGAAGGAATAATAGAATGGAGGATCTTGTCTAATGGCTCTAAGGAACTCAAAGGAGGTAAAATGATAGATTTTTACCCAGATTGTTTTCTATGGATTCTATCACTGAGACTTATCTGATCAATTATAGGGCAAATTTATATGAAGGAAAAGATTTAAAAGATACACCTACTTGCCAATATCAGAAATATCTCAAACTGTTCCAAACTAGAATAATCATCCCATTAAAATAATTATCAGTTAGAAATTCAGTACTAAAGAAAGGTAATAGAATGTGAGTTGTCAGCCTGTGGGATATATGTGTGATTGAACTCTTTAGATCCATTTACCAATTATAATGAAACCTGTGCTAGAAGCCACCTTTCTTAGACAAGCACTGACTTTAAAATATCATCCAAAAATAGCTCTATTATTCTCTGTCTTTTTTTTTTTTTTTTTTAAAGAAGATTCTTTTCTCTTCAGCAGTTCACTAGTTTCCAGGATGGTGATTCCCACCAGGCTTCATACCACTTGTCTTTTGTCTGCTGAGCCTCGCTTGTTATTTTTGGTATATCAAAAGTGAGATTCTAATTTTGAAGGAAACTTGACAACATTAGGAAAATAAATTAAGCAGAAACGAGGTGGGGAATGGCTCAATAAGAAGCACAGAAGTGTAACTGCAGTGAGAAAGTCTTCTCCTGTAAGGAATAATGTTTATAACAAGAGACAGAATAAATGAGCTTAGGCACGAATTGAGCGATCAGCTCATTTCCCACTCTGCAGATCAACACAGTCCCATGAACTCTAGGTGTGTAGCCCAAATACACGCGTGCTCTTTTAAGCACCTCTGCATGAGGAAAGAGAACCATTCATAGGAGCCAAGTACTGTCTTGCATCTATCACCTTTCAATGATTTTGGCCTTTCAGGGGCTGAAATAGGTCAGGATACATCACTATACCACAGTGGCAAGTCAAAGAGATAAACTAGCACTCAGACATGCTGGCAGACTGAAGCACTTTCTAAGGAACCATACAAGTAGTTACTTTCAGGGATTTTTCTACCCATTCCAAGAATGCATTAAATAAGATTGGCTGATACATTAAATAAGATTCACTTCTTCACTTCATCAATGATTCATATAAGCAGGCTTTCCATAGTTCAGAACTGATCATTTGCCCTCTGTTTAATATTTTAAACCCATAGGAGAGCCCATTTTTCTTTCCTACTTTTTTTTCTCCATGTTGGTGCTCAGATAGACATAATACTTTATGATATTCATTTATTTAGTCCAGCTCAACCTGTTTGCTTTCCTCACATCAGAGCGTGTCTGAGTTCCTGGCTTCAGCCCTGGACCCCATGTCCAGTTACGACTTCTCCCTTTCAGCAACATTAACTAACGCCAGACACAGATAAGCAGCCAATGCATCTTCCCACAGTTCCCTTCTTTTCTCATTGGCCCCCGTCACAACAGAGATATCTGCAAAAATGTTCAAAGCTGCCCAGAGAAGTGGGATACTCCTATCCCTTGAACTCTACTGGAAAGCACGTGTCTAATCTGGCAGCTCCACATACATCATTTCATGCGTTTCAACGGCAGCAGCGGCACCCAGGAGCTGTTTGCACAACGTCTCCTGTGTGCAGAGCTGCCCTCAGAACCAGTGAGCTGTGCAAGACTGCAAGACCAGGCACTCCACGAGCTCCACACGAAAATAGAAGTGACTCTCCAAGCAAAGGAGAAGAAAGCTCGTTTTAGACGATTCCAACAGAAACATTCCAGTATCTTGACTCAGTAGGAAAGTAATTAAGTTAATCTGGAAATCAGATTCAAAGTCCAGCATGAAAGAATGGCTCCCACTGCTAAGAGAGACAGCCTTGCAGGAGACAGTGATGTGTAGCACATACGATGATGTAACAAGGAACAATTGGTTTGTTACAGGGATGTTAAATTCTGTGTTAATAAATGAACCCTACTTTTTCACTCATTTGAAGCTCAGTTTTTTTCTTTCTCTTCTTGCTGGTCTTTTTTGTCTCCATACACATTCCAGACAGCTCTGCTGTAAGTCTCTTCCATCATGCTGTCATGTTTACTGAAATTTCAAGGCCAATTCATCTGTAACCCTAAAAAAAAAAAATCTCCTCACACCCATCCAGGAATGACTGGCAGCATTTGAGTTTATATCATCTCATCTCCAGCTGTATCCAAATTCTGAGCAGCAACATCTGGAAACAGAATCCTAGGAACACTTCTAAAGGCCATGGCACATTTTGATTGCACTTCAAGGCAGCAATTCACCCACAACTGGGCATGAGTTACCACAGATCATTTATTGCTTAGGCCCTCCTGAGTTTTATCCTTCCAGATAGTATTTCATTTATCCTTTACATCCCTTTTCACCTCCTTTGCTGTTCACATCACATACATACTCAGGAGATTGTGTTTAAATTATTTCGCTAAACTTAAACAGTCAGTGTCAGTTGCCACTCATTGTAGACCTTGAAAATTAATAGCTCCCAGGCCATTTAAAGTCCTGGAAGGTATGAATCTCTATTTCCAAGCTCACAGTGTCAGGTTTTTGAGAAGGGAGACTGTTTGGGCAATAGATGAACAAAAGATACTAGAGTCTATGTGCACACTAAACAACTAGGAGGACAGAGAAAACTTCTTCCCCTTGAAGCATGAAACTATATGGCCAAAGGTGGCCACTGGTAGGGAGGTGTGTGATTTGAGACTTCAAAAGTTTTGAAAAGGAAGGTAGACATGAAGGAAAGCGGAGTAGATCCTACTGTTTGTTGTGTGATTAACAGGGAAGCAGAGAAAGGCAGGATAGTTGTCCCAGTTCAGCTGGAGCCGCATGAAGGACGGCTGAGCTCCAGGGAACTGACTCGCTGCTGGAAGCTTCACCACTGGGCTTCGGCTGGGCCAGCGGGTGGTCCGATGAGGATTAATAGCAGGATCATGTGCTGGTTTTTCTATTCAGGACATACCACTTGCGAAACAAAAATATGATATGGCACAGAGTAAAAATCCTTATTCCATTTTAACCTGCCGGAACATCAGTATTGGCAACTCTAAGGCAAAAAAGATCAAGAAAAATATACCATAGATTAAATATATACCTATGTTTCTCTCCTAAAAAGAAAATAATGCAAATCTGGGATCCAAATTTTCTTAATCAGAAAATCATTTTCTTGATGATGAATTTTGCTTTTTAATCTTACTCCACTTCTGTATGAACCTCGTCTTTGCGATGGAGCAGTGACAAATATCACCGATAAAGAAGATAATCAAGAATTCCCATTGCCTCCTTGCTTTTCATCATTGCTATCTGTATTGCTTTGTTTCTTTTATGCTTTGAAAAAAAGAAAAAAATCCACAAAATTGATGATGATACACCAACATGAAATTCCCTTAACTATCCACCCTCTGGAATCACAATGAGATTGTGAAATCATAGTCTCCAACAATATTTGATAGCCTTAGAAGGTGGGACAATAAAGTCAATAACGTCTCATTTCTTCAGAATGTCTTCTCTGCTGCTTTTCCATATTTGCCCTGTGGGATATTTGGCAATTTTTCACACAGAGCACATAACTACGTTGACTTATCACATGCGGTTTTTTAAAATAACACTCGAGGAATTCAAGAGTTTTACTTAACACAATATTGTGAAGAAATACATCAAAGTTCTGTTCACATTAGCTGTAATTCCCTAATGTCCCAACTATTCTGCTCAGCTGCAACTGGCAATTAAGCTGAAGATATCTAAGCAATAATTAAGCTTTTAATTATAGAATTTTATCCAGTGTACTTGGGGAAGATCATTCCTAAAAAATTGCTGTCAAAAACAATGATGTCCTGAATTAGACAAACATCCCCAAAAGAGACAAAAACATTACTGAGGTCACTTTCTACGACACAGACAATGGACACAGGTGCCTCTGTAGAGTCTAAACTCAAGAAAGTAGCAAGCAATTCAAATCACAGAAATGCAGCATTCTTAGATCCTGTCTTCTTATGATGCCAACAAGGAGAAGTCATCAAAACACTCAGACTATAAGCAGTCAAATTCCAGCAGCTCTGGGAAAAATCAGAGGTCTAAATTACTCATGGCTCTCTTAGACAGCAATATCATAACAGGCTTTTAAGAAGACACTTAAGAGCTCAATTCTCCTTTATTTTAAACCCTTATTAGTGGGCCAAATCTTTTTTTTTTTCATGATCTTCTGAATTTGGATTATGATATGTCAAGGTAGGTAGAGTGTGACTCTTCACAGGGTCTTACTTTTAATAAGTTTCATCATCTGATTTATTATGTCAGAGCAGGAGCCTGGTTCCACAACACTCTCCACCTAAGGAAACCCACTCCAAAGCAAGTCCATGGTGGTGTGAGCCTGCCATGCCAAATATCCTACTTCTGACTTTGTTCCACATTAATCATGCATCCCTCTATGGCCCTGCTGGATGCATAGTTTCAATGGTCAGCAGAGGTGAGTCTCACTCTTAGTAATCTCTAGGGAACACTGCAATGCCCATCAGTTCTCCCAGGATTTTTCCTTCAGAGGGAAGCAACTTACTCTGTGGGCAATGGTCCATGCTGTTGTCTCTGACTATGCAGCAATGTTGGTGGACTAAATCCTAGAGTCCTTCCTTGGTCTCCATTCTATGCTTATTTAGGAAATTGTCTGTTGCTTAGCTTAATAAATACTGAAAAAGAGGCAGGCAAGGAGTCCTTTTCTTGAACACTATGTGTTTTCCCAGAATTCTGATACTCATTGAGAACTTTCTAGTGCTATTTTAATAAAAATAATTATCCTAATTACTCACTTGACATATTCCAGGTGCCGACAATAAGTGTGCCTTATAAATAGAACATGGAATGAAA
Organism: Crypturellus undulatus; assembly: GCA_013389825.1. Taxonomy (NCBI): domain Eukaryota; kingdom Metazoa; phylum Chordata; class Aves; order Tinamiformes; family Tinamidae; genus Crypturellus; species Crypturellus undulatus. The sequence goes on along the minus strand of VWPW01017930.1, from coordinate 367,002 downwards.
AAAATAGGTGAAACCACTACACTTGGAATAAAAATACCTAACCTAAGCTCTAAACCCCTATCTCAGCTACAGTCAATCAACAGGAGCACTACAGATGTTGCATCAGCATTGGACACAAGTTCAGTATCTTTGCCCAGCACTACAAGCTTCATGAATACAAACACAGCAACCAGCACGAACACTTGTGCCCTGATCCTTTCTGAGAACATCTAGTCTCAAGATAAGGGCTTCCAGGGTGCTTGTGCCTCTGGGCTTTGCAGTGCCTAGAGCAGGATATAACGCAAAGGGTTATTCATTCCCAGGAGAGAATGTCAATTCGTCTGGCTGAGCAGCTGCCAGATTTCAGAGGTTGGTTATGCAGCTCATACTTCCAAATGTTTGTTTTCTGCTGAAGCCCTGAGCCTGTCGGAAGAAGCATTTTACTGTGAGGAGCAGAGCAGAAGACAAGGGATGTACTGAGGCACCACAGTATGCAAGGACATGCTCTGGTGGACTGATGGCCGTGGTTGCAGGGTACCAGACAGTCGTCGGGTGGGAAGGGCAGTAACTCTGCCCTTATATCTGCTGATCTTCTAGTATGCTGCAGTTCTGAACACGCTGTGGGGATGGAGCGCTATGGGGAGTGGGACGCCCCACTCAAGGTGAATCCTTGCCTGGGATACACAGCCAGACGTGGTCAGTGGCTGCCCAGGACAAGTGAAAGGGCTCTGAACCGGCACGAGGGCTGTCATGGTGGCGGGAGGAGTGATTCCTCCAGGTTTGGAGAGGACACTAACAGAGGCTGCCGTTTCTAGCCTGACGGAGAGGGCTGAAAGGCACTGTGCTATGAACACACTTTAGATACCTCAAGGGCAAGGACTGAAGAAGTCGGAAAGCTTTCTGAACTAGAAAGCAGTGCTGTTACAAGTACTGTGAGTGTATCTTGCAGGCAAGCTCCTGTCCAGAATAAGCTTTAAGAGCTCCTAATTTTTAAGCACAGGCTTGTGTTGACTTCTGCCTAGCCAGCCAGTGTGCTTCTTTCCACACCATGCCATTGCCAGTAGGATTCAGAGGCCCTAATCTGAATTTTATTTGTTATGAAAATTTCAGGACATCACATATCTTCAAGAATATATCACTTTATGTAACAGACAATGCTCTGTTATGACTCAGTCCATGAATCACAGGAGATAAAACTAGAATCCAAACTATACTATGCTGTGTTCTTTAACTATGCAGCATTACTTCTCTGTCATATCAAATTAATTTATTCTTTTATTTCACTACTTCTCCCTCTCACCCTCCCAATTCTGTTTTTTTCTTTTTCCTTTTTCACAGACATTATTTGTCCTTGATTGGAAACATGTTTGCCAGGACCATGTATGTGACGTAGGCATGTTTTGAAGTGGAACACAGAAGATCTATTGGTGGCTCTTGTGCCACCTCTTTTTCATGCTTAAGGGAGGCTTCCTGATGGATGATCTTGTTGCAAGGGCTCCAAAAACGTGCCAAGGCATAAAGCTCAGTCACGCAGGAATGTGTTGGCATGCACAAGACCTGCATGTGTCCAGGGTACGTGTGCTCTAAAGGATGTGTCTCCTGCAACTGTGCAGGGCCACAAGGATGATCAGAGGCCTGGAACATCTGCCCTATGAGGAGACGCTGAGGGAGCTGGGCCTGTTCAGCCTGGAGAAGAGAAGGCTGAGAGGGGACCTGATCTGTGTGTCCAAGTACCTCAAGGGAGGCAGTGAGGAGGATGGGGCTGGCCTCTTTTCAGTGGTGGCCACTGATGGAACTAGAGGCAATAACCAGAAACTAAAGCATCAAAAGTTCCACAGGAACTTAAGGATTTTTTTTAACAGTGAGGGTAACAGAGCCCTGGCACAGGCTGCCCACAGAGGCTGTGGAGTCTCCTTCTCTGGAGATCTTCAAGACCCGCTTGGATGCAGTCCTGTGCCATGTGCTCTAGGTGACCCTGTGTGAGCAGGGGGTTGAACTAGGTGACCTCTAGAGGTCCCTTCCAACCTTAGGCATTCTATGAACTGTGGGCCAGACAGCTTAAGTTCACACAGTCGTATGACTGGGCCTCAGCAAGAAGTCCCATTGCTTCCAAAAGCAGAAAGCCTGGCTTTATCTTCATTATCATCATCACTATGTTTTTTCCATGAAAACCACCTGTTCTGGTGGTGATGCTGAAATGTGGAAACCAGGTAGATTAAAAAAAACCAAACACTTGGGATGTGAAAAAGTTTCCCATGTAATTTTCAGCCAAAGCTAAATAATTTTTCATTCAACCCTTTTCTGGCCGTGTTTTGAAGGGAAATGTGTTCACATGGTCATGCTGGGGGATGGTGAAAGAGAGTTGGTTTGTCTACAAGTGTTTCAGCATCCCTCTCAAAAAATTCCATTTGCAGGGGGAACACTGTATCTGAGAGAGGATTAGTCCTATTCACTGGGTAGATGGAGAGGTTCAGGTGGGAAAGAAAAATCCAGCAATGCCCCGGGCAGGAAAGGCTGCAGGTTGAGCTACACTTGACTAGACAGTGGAGGATCGACACAGGCACCTGCCCTTGGGGACACTGATGTGTGGGGGGACACTGCCCAAACCCATGGCCCCGTTCTGTCATCTTGGAGTGCTGTGGTGGCCAAACGGCACAAATCCAGCCCCTGACGCCCGCAGAATGCTCCTGCCACAGCCTGAGCATGCAGGGCAGGACACGCCACGGCCTGGTGGAAAGGACAGTCACGCTGGGCCACCTCATCGCTCTTCTCAGCTGCTGCTTTTTCCCCTTCTCCTTTTTTTCCTTTTCTCCCTGGCATCACATCCCAGGCCATGCTGTAGGTCTTTCTGCTGAGGCCAGGGGTTTGCACCAGGGAACACAAAAGCAAGAAACTAAAACTACTGACAGTGAGTAGTGCTGGGCCGGAGCTGGAATTTCCGCTTTGCAGAAATTCCCCTGTTTTGAAATGTTCTCTCCTCTGCTGGATCAAAACCAATGGGTCTTGGAAATTCCTATGCAGCTGAACTTTGAAAAGATGAGTGGATCCTTTGGTGTCTGTGAAAGCATTTGTTGCCATTTCAACAGCTGACAGTTTCTTTTTTTTCACATGAAATACATTTCAGAAGAACACATCTCACAGAAGAGTAAGTGAAGCATTCTACCATGCAATGATTGAAGCAAAGTATCTTATTACTTCTGGCAATGCTTCCTTCCTTGCTTCCATTCTTTTTCTTTAGATATTCCATTAAAAGGTTTCCAGTGTTTCAAAATGGCATTTTCTCCTGGAAAAAAAGAAAATCATTTGCTGGAAAGAGGCCCATCCAATGTACTATTACTGCTAGGAAATCCAAGCAAGTTCAGTGCCTCTGCAGCCCCAAGTCCACCTGTAGCACTTCCTGAATGCTTCAAAGAGAGACCCATGGAAACTGGGAACAGAGATGAAATTCAACCTCTGAGCTACTGTTTTCAACTGAGTGACAGCTAAGTCCTGGGGCAGATCAAGCCCTGATAGATCTATCAGTCAGACTAGCTCTGCATATATATTTATTGCTACAGGTTTCCATCAGCAAGAGAAAATTGCAAACCCTTTTTCTATGCCTTCAGTTTTCCACAAATCACAACCTCTGCAGCGAGGGGACTGCAAGCTTGGGCTGCTCGATACTGCCGGATGCACCTAGGGCGAGGGAGGAAAGGAGGTTCGTGCTTTCTGCGTGTCCCACAGAAGGTGTTTTGTAGAGGCAGATGCACAGTCTGCAGCAGGGATTTCAAACTGCTGTTTGGTATTGGGAATTTTAAGAACCTTTATTCTCACTTGACACATCAGTTCCCCCCTGTTTTTCTGATAGAGGAGCCTTTCTACCTCTGCACAGGCATAACCTGCAGCTTGGTGGCCACGAGAATCAGTACAGAACAAGTCTTTCTTTCAAAGAAAACCAATCCTGCAGCAATAGAAGCCAAAGACATTACCTTCCTATTTCTTTTTTTTTTCACTATTTTGACTAAGTCAATCTCATATAAATTCCTGGAAGTTGAAAAGCTAAGTATCCTTTTCAGCATGAGGAGCATGTTTTAGCCTTATGAGAATAGTGATGGGATCCTTTCTCTGTACAGCAGTGCTTTAGATTGTGTGTCCATTTCTTTTCATGTATTCATCCGTTTAACATCCACCACTCCTTTGTTGCTACCAAGTCTTCCACTTGAATACTTTCAAGCGCAAAAACATGGTCTAGCTGCAATGTAAATTAAAACAAAGAAGAATTTCAGAAAGCCATGAGTGGAGAAGCTTGCTGAGCCTCCCGGGAGGCAGCTGTGAGACCCCAAGCCTCCCCGCACCCATGACACCTGGGTGCTTTGGTGTCCCCTGGCACAGCAAGAGCTCGCTCGATGGCTGCGTGCCCTCGGGAGCAGCAGCAAGGTGTCACCCCACAGACAATCCTTTAAACACCATCTTATTGGCAAATGAGGGCATTAGAAAGCACACAAGCTACACAAGGTCAAGCCTGATACAGCAGACATTGCCACTGTTTCCACCATGCTCTCTACCTGCCCCCTCTTCAAAACAGACACTGCTGTCTCTCAGCCTGTCCAGTCCTTCTGGCCTGTTGAATTCCTGCCTGTTCTCCCGTGTTTTCCTTTTTCTTGATTTTTTTTACCCCATGGGGAGGGTTTGGGTAGTTTCCCTTGTGTGAACCCCTCACTGGTGGAGTCAGCCTGGGACACGATGCACTGATAGACCTCAGGTGGCAAAGGTGCTCCTCGGCCCAGTCTGCCAACAGCCTCGGGGTTGGCTGCACNGTTTCCACCATGCTCTCTACCTGCCTCCTCTTCAAAACAGACGCTGCTGTCTCTCAGCCTGTCCAGTCCTTCTGGCCTGTTGAATTCCTGCCTGTTCTCCCGTGTTTTCCTTTTTCTTGATTTTTTTTACCCCATGGGGAGGGTTTGGGTAGTTTCCCTTGTGTGAACCCCTCACTGGTGGAGTCAGCCTGGGACACGATGCACTGATAGACCTCACTTAGGTGGCAAAGGTGCTCCTAGGCCCAGTCTGCCAACAGCCTCGGGGCTGGCTGCACATGATGACTCTCTGCAGTCCTGTGCGGTGGTGGCTTGTGTCACCTGGGCTTCAGACAGGCATCTGAGCCAGAGAGATGGGCCCACCATGTGAGCAGTGGCAGGTGGAGCTTGGAACACCAAATTTAGGCACTCAAGAAATGCCTTTTCTTGCCTGGTCATTCTGTAAGACATGAAGACAACCAACTCAGATGTAGGTGTCAACACCTGGACAAATGAAGGCCACTTGTAACCCTGCAGCCCTTCTACAAAGAAGGATGAAACCCTTGAATTAGTTAGCTGAGCCAAGAAAATTGTAATTATTTTTAAAATTTTAGTCCATCAACCCAGTAAAAGTGTGAATTAGATTCCTTGCACCCTGTCTATCCCAACTTATTAGCTTCCCAACTTGACTTGTCTTCAAACCACTCAGCTTAGTGTTATTCTTCGTACTGCCTGTCTAGCCCTCAGTATTCTTCTATTTCTAGTCCCCAGCACTCCTCTGTGTATTGCCATGTATGGTATCTTCTAGGGGCCATTCCTGACACACATCCAAATCATCACAGCTGTCTTTTTCAACTCTTCAGTAGCAGGGTAGTTCTTGTTCTAGCTGTTTCCCTCATCACATCATCCTTTATTTTCTGCAGCCCTGGCCCTTGCAGCGTTCTTTCCAGCCAGCTCATTCCTACAGTCCATGTCTCTGGTTCGCTGCCTTTTCTCATGCTCCAGCACCCTGACCCATACTGCAGGCTTGTCTTAGACATGTTGATTCTTGTTTGCAGCAAAATATTATGAGCATATTCCAGTCCTTGTAGAGTTTCTAGCCCCCTGCCAATCTCACAAGCCCTGATCTCCAGTGTTAGTCCTTCGAAGACTGCAAGCTTTTCAACTGATCCTAGGTCTTCATCTCCAGATGCCCAGACTTTCTGCTCTCCTGCTCCTTCCTCGTCACTTATTCTCTGTAGGACCACTTAGTGACATGAGGTCAATAAGACAGCTGAGCTGGGAAAATTGCAGTGAACAATTCATCTGACCAGTACAGGTCATTTGTATGTCCATGGCACATCCGTGAACAGGTTGTTTCTCTGGCCTTCATCCAATTCCTAGGCACATTTGAAAAGTTTATTCCTCACCAACAGGTTTATTATTCATTTACACACTCGCCGCTATGGGGGGATTGAACTCATGTAGCTGTCTAGCTTGAGTTTCAACCAAACTATCGGCCCACCAGCGTCTGCTCGTTGCACCCCTGTTTGGGCTTGGGCAAAAGGTGGTTTTCATTGCGTCGGTGCATAGCTGTCAATATCCTCTGCTGGAAGGAGTATGCTAGCAATTCCCCCAGGGCTTGAAATCTGGTTCCCACACATATTGACAGATGCAGCTTCAGCATCCACTGCCTGTGAACATGAGCACCAGCGAGACTCAGCTGCGCAAACACGTGTGGCAGCCAGATCCCCAGAGCGTGACCTCTAGAGGTCCGGATTTAGAATCCCAGAGGGATTTAGAAGGGAGCAAGGCGTGGACAAGGAGCTAGTGGCTATTCATGGCAAGTAGTTTGTACTTGAGCCTTGAGCCGGCCCTCATTATAGTGCGGACACGTAACTTCTTGATGTGAAGCAGTGTAGACTATCAGGTAATTTAAAAATCTAATTTCAGCATCGGTTAAGCAAGAAAAGGCTGTCAGGAAGCTGAATAGCTCGGGGAGACCTCTGACTTGCAGAAATGTCAAGGTCTAATCAGGGAAACCTGTGCACAGGACACTTGCTTCCGAGTAATCCTTTTAATGAAAAATGGTTGCGTAAACTAAGCTCAGCCCTTCCTGCACTTGTAACCCCGGTCACAATTAAAAGACAGACAGAGAAAACACGAGCAAGAGAGCACTGCGTCCATTGCTAATGGGTCCTCTTATTCTCCACAGGGACTGGATTATTTCACTTTCAGCTTCCAGTACTGCCTTGCACAGTGAGCTGCAATAATGATTAAGAGGAGGAAGCCACCCACTGACCCAAACCAAAGCCCATTACAGTAAATGGAAGCTGCCCATTGATTTCACCGGGCGCTTCCTCCTGCAGTGTGGGGAGAGCTGGCCCCAGCACGGCTGGGCTGCAGCACTGCTGGTTAGAAATTACCTGTGTTGGAAAGGTGGGAAGAGGAGGGTCTCTCCAGAGCTCTGGGAACCCATTGCTGTGGGATCATGGCAGGCAGAGCTTATCGAAGTGGCTTAGCTATCCCCTCTGCCTCCTGGTCGTGCTTAACGCCTGTCCTTGTGCTACAAGTCCTTCCACTCCTGCATAACGTGGCTTCGCTCTCGGTGAAACTAAGGGCCTGAATTAGTCCATATAATCACCTCTGTGATTACTTGCAGGGTAACAGGGTCTATATATCCGGCGTAATTAAGTGAGTGCATGTGATTGACAGGAGCCACCTCAGGAATCTGATCCACAGCTCAGAAGGACCCAGGAAGGGAAAGAACCTCCTGCAAGGAGCAACACTTGGCAGATGAGGGCTGCTTTTCTGGGAGAGACTGACGGGTGCTAATGCCTGGGTTCGGAGGCATACAGAGCTGGTTTCTCTTACTGATGTTATAGTCATTAAAAGCCTTTCCAGAGCTGAAAACCTGGATTTTTGGCATACCCTGATCTCCTTTACTAGAAGTGAACAGCCTACAATCCATCAATCTTTGAGCCTTTGAAAAACTTCCTCTTCATACTGTCACACTGGAGCTCAGTCAGGTATCCCATTGGTGTCAGCTGGCATAAAAGCCACCTGCTACCCAAAACGCAGGTAACATTGTAACGTGCAGGCAAAAAATGGACTGTAAGCCAAGGATTTTCCTGGATATGAGGTGGGGACAGGCGTGACTCTAGGAAGGGAGGCAAAAAGGGGCGATGGACAACAGGGCAGAGCGGTGTTAGTGTTGGTGGGCGGGCGCTCCGTCCCCTCTCCGGACTACCGCATGCTCATGGCCACGTGAAGACCCAACACAAGTTGTTTTCCTCCAAGATAAAATAACCTGTAAGGCTCTAAATAGTGGCAAAAGGGTTGGGTCAAGCAGCAAAATAATATCTATAAGTGGAGGAGGTTACTTCCCCCCAAGGATTTGCTAAAAGTGCTATAACAGTTCAGAGGCAGCTGCAGGTACCGTGTCAGGTACTCTGGCTCCCGTACAGTGTGTGTTTGAAGCAGGTATTTATGAGCAATGGAGCATTTTAGAGCCTCTCACTGGAGACTATTAGCATCCCTCCGAGAGCTGTATGGGACCGCACAGTTCCTGTTCATACCCAATTTCTTTATGTCCAGACTAGATTTGGGCCAAATACTCAGCAGGAGTAAAATGGTAGAGCTTCTGCCTCTGTGGTTAACCCCAGTGGAGCATCTGGTCTCGTGCTATGTACAGCAGGGCTGCTTGCAGAGTGCAGGTAGGTTTAAGTTGGTTTAAATAGTTGCTACAGTTAATTTTTAGAAAAATGTGACTCTCCATGGTTAAATATTCTTTATTCTTATGAATCTAGTGATGTGTGAAAGCGAGTCCCAGAAACCTCTATATGTGCTTTCCCCTGCAGCCTCGCCTTGGGGCTTACGGTGCTTGAAAATGGAATATTTAGTGCATTTTCATTTATGAATTTGGGCATTATTTCCTAGCACCTCATGAATGTTTTTTAAAGTAACCACACATGTTTAAATAGTCAAAAGAAAAAAAGAGGAAAAAAAAAAAAACAAGACAAGGATTATTGTTATTATTATTATTCCAAATATGAAAGCTCTTCCTCCCTGCACTCCACTATCCTCCAGCCATTTGGTGTCTGTGGAGCATGAGGCGCTCTGAATTCATGGAGCACATACACACGGAGAAAGGGAACATTTGTTTCTCCTCAGCATCGAATGGGGCCCTGGCCTGTGTCTGCAACACTTGGCACTAACTGGCAGCAAAAAACAGGGTTTCCGAAGCCCTGCTGTAGCCTGTACAATAGGAGTTACATTAATGAGCATTTGGCTTCCTGAAGCCAAGTAGATTCCTGAGGCAGGGACCTGCCCTGTCCATTGGATCTCACAAGAAATGCAGATGGGTTGCCCTCAAATTGCCCATGAGGAGCTGGCTGGGCCAGCTGGGCCAGCCCAGGGCAGCTTTTTCTCTGCCCATGTCTTTTCCCAGCTGCGGAGCATGAAATCAGTAGGTATTTTTGCTGGGAATGGCAGCAAGAACAAAGCTGGATTTCCTTCCCTCTCTAACACCATTTAAGCCCTTCTCATTCACCATTCCCTCCAAAACCTGTAGGAACTTCTCACCTCTGGGACCTTCATGTGTCTGCCAAATTTAGCTGAAATTGATTGATGTAATGAGAAGATATTGAGAGCAGGGGACGGGAGGACACAGATGGCCGGGCTAGTTGGCTGACTGGCTGTCGAGACAGATGGACAGATGGCTGGCATGAGTTTACATGCCTTATTTCCTTAGAAATCCAGGCTAAAATTGTGTTTCCGTACTACAACTGCAATAATTCATATGACGGTGTGAAAAGATAGCTCTGGGGCTCGCTGCAGTTCTTGGATAACCGAGAGCAAAAGGTCAAATGATACATATAAGCATATAAAAGTCTTCCAATAAGTCTTATTGCTACAGATGACAGAGATATCCAGCGCCAGGCACAGAAGCTGAACCACAGACAGTAAGTTTGGAAAAAGCTTTAAACATGAATCCAGCCTAGTCCAGCTTTAGACATGAATTGAGCCTAAAGCCTGAGCAGAGCAAGCTGCCCACCCTGGGGCCAGCACTGTAGTGAGGGGCTGAGGGCAGCCCCGGCTGCAGTTCTGGGGGGAGGAGGCCACGTATCAGCCCACCCTGCAAGTTGTGAGCGGCCTTTGGGAGCTGGAGCATCTCTTTCCCCTTAGAGATACTGTTGTGGCCATCTTTCATGGAATGGTTCCATGGTTCAGGTGAAAAACACAGACACCAGAAAGTGGAAGCAGTCAGATGAGCTGCAGGGATAAAACAAGAATTTTCCTGGGTTTCAAACAGAAGAGGCAACCAACAGATTTTTCCTCTCACCTGGAATTTCCCACAGACACCTTTCCAGCTCCCGCTCTGACCTGCCTCTTTACCTACACGTGACTCCCGCGATAGGATAATTACGCCCATTATGAGAGTGAGGGGAATTTTTCACCCTTGTAGGTGTCAACGTGGCCTCTTTGAGCCAACCCATCAGACGTCGTGGCCAGCTCGGGAAGCCGGCGGCACCAAGGACGAAATTCTCCTCGAGTGGGAGACATGCCAGCACAGAGGACCCTGCCCACGCGCACCCAGGCGCCCACACGACACCCTGCAGCCCTAGAGCGAGGGCTAGCAGCCCCTCGCACCACTGCTACGGCCAGTTACACGTGTTCATTCTGAACTGCCTTGCCCGTGACAGCCCTTGTGTCTGCAAAGGGCGGCAGAATAAGTTGCAGCTTCCTTGGCCGAACTTGGCTGCGACTGAAGAGGAGAATTCCTGCAAATCGGGCTGCGCTGGGCACAGGAACGTGAAGGTTTCTTGCAACGTATGCAGCTTTGTCGGCGCGCTGGGAGCAAACCGGCGAGCTCAGCAGTCTGCAGGAAGAGCACAGAACTCGCTGGAGGTAAGTGATCGCAGAGGCACAGGAAGGAATATATTGATTTAGGGGCTCGGAGAGCATTTTTATGCAGCAGGATGCACAGGAAAGTCAGATCAGTTTAGCTGAAGCTGTAGAATTTTTCCAAGCCACGAGACATCTGCCAGAGGAAAGAGATGGCCCCAACAGGAAACAAACTGCCTCATACTTTTGTCTCATTAACCACGTATTTTTGAGTGGAATCATCTGAACTGGAGACACTGCCAACCACAGTGAAGAAAATAAGTTATCCTTTTCAGATTCACCTATCCCACGTTTATCTTAATTCAAACTGCCTTCCCCACTGAAAACCAGAAGGCAAAAGCTTTAAAGCATCCGGGGGACTTCACCCCCAGCTATGCAGAGCTGCCATTCAGGAAGGCTCTGCAGAGAGGCTTCCTCCTCCTCCTCCTCCTCTCCTGCAGAACTCGCGCTCTCTGCTTGGAGCCCAGCTGAGAACCGAAGCTGATTTTAAGCCAGGCCAGTGGACAAGCATGATAAGGAGGCTCAGTGTCTGAAACTACAACAGCAATATCTATATATCTCTCTATATAGATACATATATACATATGCACACAAATATATATATATTTAGGCAGTGGGTCTCCCAGGCTGTCCCTTCTCCAGGCCGAATGAGTTCCAGGCTTTCCTCACAGGCCAAGTGCTCCAAGCCAGACCATCCTGGCGGTCTCCCCTAAATTCACTCCAGCTTATAGAGAGCTTATTGGGCATGGCGGGAGGGAAACTGGATGCAGTATCTAGGAGCAGTCCAACCACGGCCAACTAAAGGGGAATAACAACTTCCCTCCATCTGCCGGCTCTGCTCCTGTCTATCCAGCCCAGGAGGCTCTTGGCTGCCTTTTTTGGCAGGGCTCCCTGCTGGCTCACGCTCACCGTGCTGCCCATCCAGCCCCAAGGCCTTTTCCATGGAGCTGCTCCCTGCCGCGCTGTGCCCAGGCTGAGTCCCTGCCAGGACACCTTGTTCAAAAGTCAACCCAGGTTGTTCAAATTCTACTCACTGTCATCTGGTGACTCAGGATGTTCTGCTCAGGGCAGCATGGGGCAAATCTTCCAAACTTCTTCCCTTACACCCTTTAGTCCTCCTAGCTCTTTAGTCCTTCTACCAACAATACAGAGTAACAGGACGATGGTTGTTTTGCAAAGGTTGTCTCTTTTAAAGCAATGCTTCAAAACACATCCAAATGGCTTTTCCAAAGAGGACACATGCACAACTTTGCACCTGATAAAGATAGTGAAGCATATCAGGGTGCAGATTTGAATGACCTGACTTTCAAAAGGCATAAAGAGATCTGTCTCTAATGGCTGGATCTATCCCTCCTTTCTTCCCAAACTTTGTTTTCTCCTCAGTAATTATTTAGAAGTGTGGTAGCTGAGCTGTAGCTCACAGATTTAAAAGAACCCACTCCTTGAGAGCTGCAGATTGCTTTCTAAGACGTAGACATGGCAAAGCTTTAGCAGAACATACATGCACATACGTATATTTATTTTTTAAACATGAGAGCACCACAGGTGAATCACCTAGGTGAATCACAGGAGATCTCTCCACGGCTCCATTTGCAGTGCAGGCAGAACCAGAGGACACAGAGGCTGAAGGGAAACGCTCTCCCCTCCTGCGCTTGCAGGTGGCTGCTCCAAGGGAAACCATAGGGGAGACCCCACAGCAATGCTGTGTGTCGGCTCGCTCAGGTGTTCGGAGGGCCCACGGCCCTGCAGGGACTTGGCCCGAGTTAAAGATAGAAATGACAGAGGCTCCCGAACTCAGCCCTGCCGCAATCGGGACTGCAAACAGACCGGGCCGGCATCTGCTTTTTGTTCCCACACAGCCTTATCCAGGGAGGTGACCGATTCATCTCTCCCAAGGGCCCTCAGTACTCTCTGTTCAGACATAAAAGCTGGAAGTAAGAGCTTTATATTTTACCAAATCCTCTGCTTTTTCTTAGTAGTGAAATTCATCAAGTCCAGAGTTAATTCATATTCTACATCAATCACAGGCCCCAGAAGAGAGATAAAGTGTTTCACAGGGAAACTTATCACAACTCTCATCATATTTGGTAAGGGCCAGATCCCCTCAAAGCCCTGACATCAACAGATACCTTTCCAGAGCTGCTGTGGGAATCAGATTAGGCCCTGTCTCTTGCTACCTTTATTGTTATTTTTCCACCCCTCCTGTCTGTGTGCGATCCCTGGAGACAGGCCAAGGCTGCTTCCTGCGCTCCTCGTTTATCAGCTCGCTCCTAAAATCAATATGGTTGTGACGGCTACTTCTGCTAGTGCGTTACGGCTTCCTGTAACAAGGTTATCTCGACAGGGTGAAGTTCCAGCTAATTGAAGTTCATAAAACAGCTGTGTTGACATTGGGCCGCCAGCACTCGGCAGCCCATCCCAGGCAGTTTGTTCCGTAGAGGACTCCACAGAGGTCTGGGGTCCCCAGTCAGCCCTCGCGCACTTCCCAGCCTGGCCTCGTGCTTGGCCACGTACTTCACGTTTGGGGCGCTGCCCCCATCAGCAGTGAATGAAGCAGGAGTCCGGCGGGTCCAAGGCACGAAGAGCCCTCTCCGTCGCTGCCAGCACAAAGGCGTTCAAAGGCTCCAGCCACCTGCAACTTCCACATCTGCGGACACTGAAACCTTCCTCAGCCACCCTCTTGGCACACGCGCTCCTTAATACGGGAGAAATGAGAATCCAGCTTCTCTGATTTCCAAAATATTTTCAGCAGAGCACATACCTGCTCAGAGGTAAGCAGGTCACAGCAGCAGCCCAGCTGCAGGTTAAAACCTTTGAAAGGGAGGAAAGGAAACTGTGGAGTCTGCTGGTAAATCCCAGGGTGGTCTGGGCTGAGAAAGGCTGAACAAAGTGTGGGCAGACAGCAAGAGCTCTCAGACACTTCATTAAACCACTTACACCAGAACAAGTTATTTGAGGACTAGTACCATGTAGCTTGTGAGCTATATGTATTTATGGGAGGTGGATATCCTTACCGTTTCTAGACAGATGCAAGAAAAGCACTGAGAGGTGAGGGCAGAAGTGAAGCTAGACAGGGCTAACTCAGGGCAAACTCCTTTCTCCCTGCCCTCTCTCTACTGGGGATATTGCACCAGTTTAGGCTTGCATCATACAGGAATATTGTCCTGCAGTTTGGCATAGCTCAAATGCAAACGGCCCAAAAGAAGCATTGGAAGGAAAATCTAAGGGCAAGGCTGTGAGGTTACTGGTAGTGAAAGCAGACAGCAGTGCTTTGGTTTGGGCCCTCGTGTTCCAGGGTGTTCACTGAGGGCAGCCCAAACTCATCTGTGAGGAGAGGTATCCGCACAGCAGATACCTTCCCGTCGAAGGCATTTTCTAATACCCCTTAGATGACAACAGCCTCGTTTCCTCACCTATAGGTTATGGTTCTCAGACATTTTCTCTGAACCTTTTCTGTGATTGTTTAATGATGACTGCATTAGAGCTGGCATTTATTATTCTGCTAAGAACTGTGTTCTAAAAAACACGTCTCATACGAAAAAAAAAGACCAATTTCCTGCTGCAGCAGCCTGATTTTACAAATTCAGTATTTATTGCATCCCAAAAAAAAAAAAAAAGAAAGAAAAAGAGTATATAAATACACAACATTGGTAGAGCAATCTGCACAATCAGAGCCATGAAATGGGGAAAACCATTGCAGGTTCTTTCTAAGTAAGTTCAGAGACTTTCCCGTTTGCAGATTCCAGATCGTGCTAGAGAACCTGGTGTCACATCCAGGGCCGGATACAGGCTCAGACAAGGAGCAGTTATGCAGGGGCTGCCACAAAGTGGCAGTCACTTCTGTGCAGTCCCAAAAGAGAGCGGTGATGCAGGAGCCACGGAGAATGAGATACATCTCCTCTCGCAGACTTGGCAGGATTGATGGCACAGCATTGCCAGGAGTTGTATCACAGAGAAAGGTGATTTTTCAAATTTATGAAGAAAATTCAGTACTTAAAAGAGACGTGAAGAAAAGAAATCATGCAGGAGGAAAGGTAATTTTTTGTTGAATCAGGCTCAAACATTATGGTAGGATTTTCAGTCTAGAAATTAATGATAATATCTATTATATGCTTCTGAGTCTTCTCATTAGTGTATCATATACATTTTTGTTTGTTTGTTTTTCAGGAGAAAATCACGTTTGTCATGCCAAAACTAGGATTGTAAGGTGACTTCTACAGTACACATCTTCAGCTGACTACAAGTTCCTGCTTTGGTGTTTATCACTTGCTGACACTTATGTTCATGTTTAAGTGCGTTATGGCCATCACAAATATCCGGAAGGAGAAGCAGCAGCAGGTGCAGCAGGCGAAGCTCCGCTCTGCAGCTGATGATAGGGCAGCAGATCCCACAGGATGGGAAGCCTCTGCCCTTACTACGGGCACCTGTTGCATTCGCACTCCTCAGTGAAACCAGCTCATCTAACACCGTTTCTGAACACAAAGCTTTTTCATCCGCAGAAAACACACCCTATGAAGAAATAAGCACAAGAACTGCAGTTGTAAAGGACAATTAGATGCTATAATTCAGCACCTGTACTTGGCAATCAAGACAACCTCAGTTTTAGCTCACGGAATCCCGAACCACCATCACTAGCAGTATTTACAATAGCCCTAGGTTTATGATTCTGATGCCCAGACGTTGCTGTATCTTGCTTTTCCCAGCTGAAATGAACTCAGCCTTTTTTTCTGACCCTCCTTTAACTACTTTTGGCTTTCTTAACTGGAATTTATTACTGCAATTCTGCTCCATACAAACCAAATGAATAAATAGAGTGTGTGTGATATTTCTATGTTGTGCCACAAATTCTCCCTTTCAGTTCTGTCTGAAAACCCTTCCGAGGTACCTGGCCGAACAGGGCAGTTGGGGTTGACTCCCTCTCTACTTTAAGCTTCACCACGGCTCAAGGCTATCAAATTGTGTTGACTTCTCAACTCGGCAGATACGGAGCTTTAGCCCACATTTCTGCAAACCCACTGCCTTTCCTCAGGGATGGCAAGTGCAGGAGTGGCCTGAGCTCCTGGCGTCCACCACGTTCTCGTGCCCTCTGGTTTCACACACTGGGCCGCCTCCTCTCTGCCTTCCTGACACACACGGGAGGAACAGAGGAACAGGAATTAACCCCCGGGTTAAACACCTACCAGTGGTTGGAAAGGCGACTGTGCGTTAGTGCATATACAAATACTGTGCTTGTGGAAGCTCCATTAGCCAAAGGGTCTCATGTCTTCTAAGGCTCCCCCACCAACATGGAGAGGATGTGTGTTCCTTATTTCCCCCTTGAAAGAGGGATGGCTCTGCAGAGTCTGCGGCCGAGGGGAATCCTCTGGGCTTTCCCTGCAGCAGTGACACTGCACACGGGAAGGACAGCAAGGAAGCTCCTCGTCACTTTCTGCTCAGTTGGAGCCCAGCGAAGAGGAACGCTGATGCTACCTTCAGGCAGTGTTCCCAGAAGAACCAACAACTTACACAAGCAGATTCCCTCTCCAGAAAAGACAGGAAAGTGGTGGAGAGACACGCATGTCCCAGCCCGTTGCTCGCGGTTGCATTTCCCTCCAGCAGGCCATGAACTGTGCACGCGGGTTTTCCCACAGCCCGACGCTCCCATCCAGGAGCAGAGCACGGACGCATGTCCCTGACAAGCCAGAACCCCTCGAAGGCAGACGGGCGTTCGGCGAGCGCACGCCAAGCAAACACAGCACCTTGCAACTGCTGAGCACACAGCTCCGCCAAGGGAGCAGGAGCCGCTCTTACCGCCTGACCACAGCCTGCCAAGTTTAACCATTAATTTTCAGCTTATTAAAATGGCAAGCTGCAGAGCTTGATATTGGTAAATATTTATCAAGAACAAGATTTTTCCTAACTTTCAACCACGAGGCAGAGGAAACTACATCTTTGAAGACTAAAACAAAAAAGCAAAACTAAAACAAAAGTTTAAGAATAAAAGAATAAAACCCAAGGAGAGGCTTGTGTCTCCCCTGGCTTGCTGCAACTGGCAGTCCAACGAGGCAAGTGAAAACCGTGGGCTGGACACATCTCCCTTTGGGGGGTGTGTGGGCATGACCACTGAGGCAGGCCTAGTGCTGAGACAAGAGGCAGGGCCCCTGCGGGGCCTCTCTTCCTTAAGGCTCCACTCAGTGCCCTGGTCACTCCAGCCGACGAGGCAGTGGCCGGTCCAAGACAGCCACGTGAGAAACAAAAACACAACACAACACACCCTGCTGTTGCAGCCCATAGATCCTTCAGGATTCTGCAGCCACGATCCAGCCCCTGGGACACAGCCCTCGCGTGCACATGGGAGCCTGCAGGAGGGAAAAGTCCTTCTAGTTGTTCTTGTGCAGTCAGCATTCCCTCCGGCTAAAAAAAAGCCAGCACCAGTAGCAAGCAGCCTCCTTGCCATGCCCCCAGACTCCCTCTGCTCTCCCCTCTTACCAGCTCGATGACCAGACACGTCACGGGCAGCTTTGCCCAGGCCGCGAGCAGCAGATGCAGCTGGAGCCGGGTCTGGCAGTACTGGGAAGTGTCAACGCGCTCTTGGCTTGAAAGCTCAGAGCCTCCGTTTCTCTCTACCGGGCAGCAGCCTCTATTCATCAGAAAGGAGCAACAACGGCGCAGATCATGGAGAAGTCCTCTCACGGAGAAGCTCAGCAGGGATGGCTGCATCCACATTTCCCATTTTTTTTCCATCCCTTGCTGTGGATCAGCGTAGGGATGTGCAGTGGTGATCACTGCAGTCTGCATCCTTCCGTGCCAGGTAACGCAAAGTCAGAATGATGGGAAGGAAGACTTTGGTGGTGAAGGCAAAAGGGGAGACTGGGTGCTCAGAGAATAAGAAAAATGAAAACTAAGAGAGACTTTGTGTGCATTTGCTGAGAGAAGATCTTCCCCAGGGTGTTGATGATGAAAGTGAGCAAGAAGCAAAAGATTTGGGTAACATCTCTTATTCCAAGGGGATTCCTTCAAACCTGCTCCAGGAAAGCACAAATGTCATCTTAACTCTGACCGAAAGCTCTTCTCAGGAAGCAACAGACTTCTAAAGGCAAATTCTCATTAAGATTTCTGTAATTACATTTCCCTTATGCAGGCGGGGGCTTATACTGTGCAATTGGTTGTAAATAATGGGCCTGGGAATATGCCAAACATATTTTCCCCTCAGGATTTGAACTCCTTAATAGAAGTCAGCGTAATGCATGAAGGACAGGATTTACTATGCTTTTGAATAAAGTTTGTTATTACTAATCATGACACTTCTGGTAATTCTTTCTGTCCTTGCAATTACCCATTCCCCTTTTAAATCTTTCTCAGGCTGTAACCTCTATTACTTCCAGGAGCAGTGAGTTGCATTGATTGTTTGAAAAATATTTCTATCAGTTTTGAATGTCACCTCTTCATTACAAACAAATTAAAAAAATGAAGTTACAAGAAAACAAAATTTATCCTTTTTTATGCTTGCCAGCATTGTATTTTAATCTCTCATTCTCTTTTGTTTCTCTGTAGTCTTTCCACTGCCTAATCATTTTTGCTACTATTTTCCAAACCCTAAGGAACCTGCGTAAAGTGCTTGGCTGGTCATAAATCAGTTCCTGGCTCATCCAGTTAATTCAGAAAGCTAAGTTCTGCAAGTACTTCACTTTAAATATAACTTCCCTTTACCTTCAAAACTGGACTTTGTCACTGTGGTTCTTTCCACTAGCTTGATCAAGGGCATCTGTATCCTGATTTTTTTCTGTGAGCCTGACTTGAATAGCCTTCAGCGTTTTCTATTTCATTGGCTCTTTCTTTTTCCACTACAAACTTTTCAGGTTTTGAAAACTAAAAACTAAAAAAAACAGAAGGCAATCCCAATTACTTAAAAGTTAATTATTGTATTGTAAAGCTCTTCACAGGTGTGTATGCATGTGACAAAGACTGATTTTGACAAGTCTGCTCTTACAATACAAAGATGTTGGTAACCTATTATCAGTAAGTCATATATTGTTGTCAGCTTCTCAAAAAATAAAGACCTGCTATCATGCTCTGAAAATAAACTTGATGCTCCTAAGTTATGACCAAGATATAGTACCTAAGATACCTAAATACTTCAACAGAAATAGAGATAAAAAATCTCCTTTAAGAAACCTAAGATATCCTGATAATTCCTCAGATTTATGCACAGAATTCCCATCGGATTCAATACTGCAACTGCTGTTAATGGTCTAAGCACCAAATTAAAACAGGACATGTAGGAAAACAAACCTAAAATTACCCATTTAATTAGCATATTAGCAAGACTTTGAGAGAAATATATCAGTCTTCCTGTTTGCTTCTTGAACTTACATTTGCAAGCAAATCTAATTCGAGTCCATATTGAACCATAAAATACACAGGATTTACTTCCCCAAAGAGCAAGAGCAGAAAGTCCTGATTGTTGGTCAGTCTATGAATAGCTGCCATCCTCCTCCTCCTTTTCCCGTAAGAGGAAGGAAGCTTCTTCCCAATACCATATCTTTCTCTTTAAATTTAAGGCACTGTACCTCCTGTGGTAAATGCAAAGTACTAAGGAAAAAGCACTCAGAGATTGCAGAGATCCACACTGGATTCATATCAAAGCAGGAAGCTCCTGTAAAGTAAATGCTTTAACATTTTAAAAGCATTAGCTATTCATTCATCCCCCAGCATCTGAGAAGTCTCTTGGATTATGGAAACAGTCATATTTGTGCTATCATTTAGGAAAGACGACATAGCATACATACACTGCTATCAGATGATATTCCTAGTGTGCCAATGCTACTTTATGTCGGATAACACACATGATGGCATGGGAGATAGGCACAGCCCCTTCAGACCACAGTCAGAATATGAAAGGTTTCAGAATATGAAAGGTTTCAATTCATTCTCTTCTTCCCTTCCTTAACAATATCTAGTAATTCTTCATCAGGAAAAAAGTTATTTCTAACACTGAAAATCTAATGTCTAAATGCTCAATATATTACCACACCATCTACCAGCAGCCTGAGCCTGTAAAGACTTTGCCTTTGTTTTACACCCTGCAAATATACTTTTGGTTCCAGTTGCCTTAGAAAAGCAACATACCTGCAAGCTTTAGCAAGGCTCAGGAATCTGGGATTAAGAACTACTTATTTTTATTTTGATAAATAAGCACTATAATTTGCAAAGTACAAGTCTTTTAGCAATTCTTTTCCACAGTTTCTCACCACCCTAAAACAGAATTGCTCAGGAATCGGCAGAACACAGAGAATTGGCAGAAAAATTTAGGCAAATGTTCTGTCTGCCTTCTGCAGGAATTACATCTTGACAAGCGCACAGTTTAAATGCCAAGTGGGATATAAGCATTTGTTTGAGCACATGCATGTACATACTTCATTCTTCAAGAGAAGCAAATACCACATTTTTCACTATTCAAGCTAGACACATTTTAACCAGAAATTACTGGATTTTAATGTATTTCATCTGTGCTAAGTATCAAGCTATTCTTTTGAAACCATGATCACGGTTCCGATATTCATTCCTCGAGATCAATGTCTCTTAAAGACTTGTTGAACTAGTAAAACATGTCCTGCTTCTGCTCCTTTTTTTTCTCCTTGTACTTTTGTTTGTCAATCATTTCCCGCATGAACCTTCCTTACTTGGACAACCAGCATTTTGGAATATTTAAGGATGGTAAGATGCATCTTACTAGCTTTCTTAAACTGATGTTTAGCAAACCTTTTCTTAAAAGTTGTTTTCATGAACTGTTGAAAAGAACTGCACTGTAGACAAAAAAGCCTTCCCTTAGCATTCATGTATGCAGTGAATACCCAATACTGCTTTTATCTCAGTTCCTGACCCCGAAGAGGCATGCAAGTTCTCTGCACTGTAAGTAACTGGAGGGTGTGATAAGTTGCAGAATGAGCCCAGAAGTGTCTGGGGTTCACGAGGGTGTGACTGAGGGACATGAGTCACCCCACGGTAACTGCCCATGCTCATGGCAAACAATACCTTTTTATTTTCTTTAATAAAATGGAGCCCTTATGTTCCAGATTAAGAAATGATCCAAAAATAACCCTTAAAACACCATCAAAATGCACTACAATATTCTTTTATTTAGTTTACAGAAGAGTCTATCAGTACAGGTTGCAGAAAGAAAATGTTTAGTGCTATTTACAATTTGTTTTAAAACTCTGCTCTATACAAATTTAATTCTGATCAGTATGAACAATATTTTTGTAAATCTACTGCATATAAAGCATTTCATCAAAGCAGTAACAATGGATAAAATAACCCGATTACATTTGAATGATGCTGATCATTCGAAAAAACCATTACACTGAATGTCTGTAAGAGTTGTGGACACTTAAGTACAAGAACACAATGTCAACCTGCGACTCATTGTTTTTTAAAGGCTAAAGCTATTTATATGGAATATTGTTCTATTATACTACACGCCAATCTATATTTAACTTCTATAGTTATGTATTTTATAAGATTTTTATTAAATATATTCTACACATATTTGTAATTTCAGCCAGGAAGAATTCCTCCCCAGTGAAAAAAATATAAAATCTTTTATATTTTTACAGGTTTAGATGAAACTAGCTCATGCTTTAGTGCTGTGCAAATTTCTTTAGCATATCAACATTTAAATTATTGATATGAAATAAAAGAATGGCATCCTTTTTAATTATGTATGCCTTCAAAAAATCAGCTTCTGATTTTAATACAATTGCAAGCACTAATACCAAATGCAGATTACATAAAGAAACAAAACTAGTACTATGGCAGAGGTTTTTCCTTTTTTCTTTTTAAACTTTAATCCTTTTGAAGTCTCTAATGAGTAAGCATGACACTGGACACTAAGGTACAGATGAGAAAATGACCAAAAACACCAATTGCCAATATTCAAATACATAAAACTGATTAGTAAATGATGACTTCTAACATTTATGCACAGTAATAAAAGCCTATGAACTACAGGAAATTACCCCTCCCATATTAAGGCTAGGAAATGCACTCTCTGCACTTGTTTGTGCTGTCTGAATAAGCACTCACCTAATGAACTAGATCAGAGTGCATGCGGTAACGAAAGAAGGTCGGTCTCATCAGCCCTCTGCAGAGTGCTTTAAATTACAGGCACATAGTTTTTTTTGTTTGTTTGTTGCAGTTAAAATATATATATAGTTAGACTTGGTTTAGTTAGTATTCTGTGCCAGTCCGGCCACCAAGGTTGACTTAGGTAGAATTGACTTAACAGTTTTTTCTTCCATTTGGCCATGAGATTTTGTTTTAATTACAGATACGCTATTTTCCAGTGTTGCATTATACGTTGTAGGTTCTTACTAGGTGTCTGAACTATTGTTAAGAGATTGGTGATGAGAAACATACTGTCAACCATACTTAGTGCAAAATGCATCTAGAAAGCTTGACTGGTTAGATCCAGTTAATGCAGACTGTTGTTGTAGCAAAATAATTCCTGCCATGGAAAATAACACATTAACTTTCCTGGAGATTTAATTCAGTCAAGAACCAATGTACTGTAAGATTATTTAACAAACAAAAAGCAGGAATCAAAAAAAAAAATCAATGAAAATGTTCATAGATCTTTCTCTTCTTTAAAGAGGAAAAAAGACTAATGTGACAGTGTTCGTGTAATATTTCAGTTCCATGGATTTACAGATAGGCTCTTCCTACAGGTGTTTGAAGCAAGGTAGGGCCTCTTCTATTCCAGCAGCATGAAAGACAACGACTATATTACATCACACTTAGCAGGTAAAGCTAACAGGGCCTACAGGATTACACAGCAATTGCTTTCTCCAGTTTTTTCACGGTTCCTTTGACCTGTGGAACAAAAAAAAGTCTTGCTGACAAACAATTTCTAAAGCAGTTTGTTCCGTGCATCAATAAGCTTGATAAGTAGGGCATTTTTATTTTTTAAGGAAAAACTTATTACTACTACTAAATACTCGCATACATATATATGAAAAGCAGGAATACTTTTCAACAAAAAAAAAATGTAGCTTTCTAAGGTTTCTGGGTCTATAAAAATGCTTAAGTTTCTCATTTCTTAGTTTTCTATGAACACACGTACAAAAGTTATTTGGTTCATGAGAAGTACTTGTGGACGTTTCCCTGCTATGAAATACCCGCAAAGGCCCATGACAGTTCTGAACACTTTCCCATCTTTTGGATGAGAAGTCTCTCTAGCGCACAGCCTACCTTGAGAGTTTGGCTCTGGCAATGTCTCTCTAGCCACCAAATGCATCACTGTTGTTTTACCAAAAGGGAGTTTTAATGCTGCAAAACGAGAAAGGGAGATTTATTAATATTTTAAAGATGTGATCTTTTTTCAAAACATCCAGACAGGTGAAACTGTAGCTTTTCGTGGGTTAGCTCCTGTTCAATTTTTTACTGTTAAGTTTGAAGTCCTTTCCTAATAATCACCTCCAAAGGCACTTAATCTGAAAAAAGTTGCACAGGGTAGGGTCTTAGGATATGGTAATAATCCTATAAAGCATCATGTTCTTGAAGACTATGATGCTCATGTTATGAAGCTTACTCTTTCTCCTATGAGCAAAATTAACACAGGCATCAATGCCAAGATTCAGGTACTAATCACCCTCTGTACATAACAATATAGGTAAATTGCTAATTCAACCCCTACAGTATAACGTTACAAGTCCCAAAACAAACAAAACCCACCACAAATAAATATGAAACAAACAAGCAAAAAGAGGCACCACTGATCTTTTCATAAGGCAGATTTTATGAAATATATGTCTGCATCTTGCACTTAGTATTAACCTATGATGTCAGCATCATATCAAAAAAATTCAAATTAAAAAGATTTAATTCATAAGCAATATAAGGAGAAGTACCTTAACTGAGTTTAACACAAAATAATAAAATTAGATCTTTCAATAGTTTACTTAGATACTTATCATTTACTTATTAAATGATAGTTTACTTATTGCTGAAATAAAATAGCTGTTTTCATATTAATTAGAGCAATACAATATTGTATTTGTGTTTTTGTCACCGTGGAATATTTAGCAAAACTTCTGGCCTCCTTGAAAAAAAGCATTCACTGATGTCGTTTTTACTAATATGAATTGCCAGCCTTAATATTTTGAACATTAATTTCTTCACATAATTTTAAGGAACATTTATTTATAGAAGTTTTATGTATTACTTTAGTTTTGTTCCCCCCCTCCCCTCTCCAACTCATTAGACTACACGTCTTTCTTGTCTGTTTTTCCTGAGAAATGTCTGGTAGAGAGGCCTTTAATGCCTTTTTTCTTTTCTTTTTTTCTGTTTCTTTAAATTTATAAAGAAAAAGTCTTAGCACTAGGTATGTCTTCTAAATATACAAATCATTCTGACTGGAGTAGAATTTCTTCTTTAGTATTCCGCTTACAGCTTTCATTTTCACATCAGTGCACTACGGCATTCAAAAGCCACCTCTCCAGCAAACTAGAGCATGACCAAAGAGAAAATGCCTCTGGGTCACTACAGCACGATCCAGAATTGGGAGGTATGTGGGGAAACCAGTACTTGGTGTGCAAGTATGTTTACTACAGTTGTAGCTACAATACTGCTTTTAAATCACTTTAACTGCCTAATTGTTTTAAAAATGCAACTTGTAATTATAACACAGGAGTAAGCATATGAAGGGATAAACAAATACACAAACTTCTTTGCAGTATTTGTGCTTTGGGAAAAGCCATTTCTATAGAAAATCAGACCTGGAATCCTGACTCTGCTTGAAGCACGATCTGTGCCTGCATCAGGAGCTATTGATAGCTGCGAGACTGAAAAGGATCAAGTATTTTGAGTACTTGGTTCTTTGATACCACAGAGAACTCTACCAAGACTATACTAGCAGTCAGTTAAACTCAATGTAAAGGTATTTTCTTTATTACATAAACTCCTAAGAAGCCCTTATAGAAAGATCAAAATATCATAAACTAATCACGTTATGGTTATCTTACACAATATCAAGACACTTGAGGAGACTTGATTAGTGAGCTGTGGAGATTAATTATTTACAGTAATTAAGGAAAAGTATGCTAATATTTCAATTAATTAATTTCAGCCAATAGGTTGCATAGTTCATACAGAGATTCCTTTTAGCAATTTCTTGGAGCATGAAGTCAGAGTACTCTCAATGATGCTCAGTGACCTTTTTTTGATGTCTTCCTTTTTTTCACCTCTTTCTTAAGCTAAGTCCTTATTTCACTCCTTTCCCATCTGTTTAATTCTATTTTTATTCCAGATTTACTATTGTCAGAATTTCACCCTCTTTTCTGGTGAGTATACACATGTGTGGGGGTGTTTTTTTGTTGCTGCTTTATTCACAAATAAGAAAGTAAAACATTGCCTTTATCTAGCTGGAAACAGCACTGGCAAATATGGCATTACCTCCCTATGAAATACTATTTCAAGCGCAAACTGCAGACCAGATGAAATTTCCTGTTGGAAGCTGAACAAGCTCTGGTGCGCACAGACGGGAAGCAACCAGGCACAGGCCAGAGGGGCAAACAGGCTTTATAGAGCTTGATTCTCTTTTACCACTTCCAGTGCTATTGGTTCTCTTGCACTTGTTGTCACAAACCATTCGGAATATGCACTAAGTCATGGTGGTCCAGGACAGGGTTTCTTTAAAATAGATTTTTTTTTTCCCCTCTCTTCTCTCCACTAAAAAAAAAAAATTTAACAAGTTTTCATTTTTTGAGGCTTGTCCAGCAAAGGAGTTGCAGAGTCATAAGATTTTACATGGAAATGTGAGGTGACATCTAGAATTCCACAGCACCATTCTTTAAACATGGTTGAAAGTCTACTCTGAGAGGGAAAAAAAAAAAAAAATCTGTTTCCTTGGTACTTTTTGTTTCCCTATTTGCCTAAGTGTATTTCAATACAGATTAAGTCCAAATTCCAGTCAGTATTTCCTAATCACCTAAAGCAAATAAAACACTAACTGCTACAATTCATAAATGATTGATATAAAAGCTTAAAGAAACTGTATTATAAGAGCAGAAGAAACTAAATGTTGTATTTAACATGGAATTCTATTTCTTTCCTCAAAATACCTTGTTCACTTAGGGTTACATCAAGTGAATACCACAAACTGAACTTTTTCAGGCTGCTCCATGGGGTCCTGCTCCCCTTTCAGCTCCATAATCTTACTCCAGATAAATTCATTAGTACTGAAGTAAACCAATGTTTTAGGGATTTTTTTTTTTTTAGAACAATACAGCAACAAAAAGATCTTTGAAGAACACTAATATACACGTAAGATCCTCAGGGTGAAATCCTTATCATTAAGTTGCAATGCCTGAATGATTAACAAGGAACTAAAATGCCCTGAGCCCAAGTATGTGCTTAAAATCCAGAGACCTGGGTTAATGCAAGAGTCGGGAGCACACAGCTATTATTTTTCAGTATAACTCAATAATCAAATATTCAAAATTGCTTGTGATAGAGGTGTCAGTAAAAGAGGCAAGTACTCATTCACCACAGAGGTGAATGGCAAACAAAGTGCTGTTTAGCTACCCCTGTCTGGAAAAACTAAGGTCAGGTTCCAGAGTTTGGGATCCTATTTGTGACTAACACACTTGTTTTTCAACCCTACCCCAATTACTATGGGCTGCACCCATTAGCATAGCTACTAATACTAATACTACATTACTATGTTCTGGACATAGACATGCAAATTACAGAGCAAGTAAATTCAGAGTTCATTCAGCTGAATTTACAGTGATTTGTTTATACACACAGCAACACTAAAAACTGATTTATATGCGGGGTTAATGTATTCTAAAGGCCCATCACCAGCTGATATCAGTCCTGTTGAAAGCTAATCAATGGCTGTATTATTCCAGTCAGTTAAAGGAAAGGTTCCTGTAAGTGGTAATTTTGATTTTAGATTTATTTTAGCTTCAAAAAGCATTTCATTAGTGGTTTCATATTATATTATCCTTTCTATATTGCATTCTAGTACAAAAAAACAAATTTATATAATCTGTAGAGAGAGAATTGAATTTACATCAGCACAAAAAGTCTCATTTTGTGTGAACAATGATATATTTGATACACATAGCAGCAGCTTTCACCTACAGAACGAAAAAAATGGTCCAATTTTGTTTCATATCCCTAGCAAATGGCATCTAAAACCACAACCATAGGGAAAGGCAGGCCGCAAGGGGGCACAGTTGAATTGTGTTTCCTTAGCTCACAAACTGAAGCCATTTACTTGGCTTTTCGCAGAACTATGCGATGGTATCCCTGGGAGAGCACTGGACAGCAGGAATGCTTCCCCTCATTATCATTCCCAGGACGTCCTTTATCGTTGCACTAAGATTTCAAGTATTGTTTAACCAATTATCATAATCTTTACCCAACGTTTTTTAAATACTTAGGTGCTTATGCAGTGGCTTGCCCTACAACTGCGGTGTAAGAAAAATGCAACAAAACATTCCATGTAGTAAGATAATAAATAGAAGCCGTATTGCTATTCCTTCATGCAAGAGACTTAACTTACCAGGTGACACTTTCCAAAGCCTGACCAGTAAATATAACAGCAAGGAAACAAGATAAACCTCCAAAAAGATATATGGCATTTGATGCAGTAGCAAAATAGTATATAGTAAATCATATTTAGATCTTGAGTAGTAAAGTAATATTTACTCTATTTTAAATAAAAATTCCCTCTGCCCAGATAATCTGTAAAATAGAACTTATTTTCACTACCTCCTAGTGTGACATTGCCATGAAGAAACCTCCCTTGATAAATAAGCCGCAAAATATTTGGACTGCTGACCTGCTCCTCTTCCCAATCTGAAAAGAAAAGAGAGAATTTTCACTGTTACGCCATAATAAAAATAAATTGTTACTTTTCTCATCTTTGTCTAAAAGAAAACTAAGAGGACTCTTCCGCATTAAACACTAAAGAGAGCATATTCTGAAACACTCCTGAAGATCTATTCTTAAATTTATCACTCAATGTTGGGCTTTCATACATATATACATACTTTATGTTCTTAACATAAATGTTATTCACATTTATTCACAAATAGCTTGTGATGTTTAATGCTTACAAAAGCCTGGCAAAAAATATTTTGTAAATACAAGTTGCTTCCTGTTTACATCCGGGCTTAATATCCACGTGGCTAATGAAGCCTCCCGAGCCACCCCAGTCATTGCCAGGAAACGTGACACGGGAGTGGAGAAGGCACAGGGCCCCTGAACAGGCTGCTCTGCAGCCACCAGATCCTGGCAGTGAAATGTCCAGTGAGGACCGTGAACTGAGCAGCCCCAGTCGCTGTGGAGAGGCTGAGTGGAGAATCTGACTAACAGAGAAGACATTTACTCACACATTTTAATAAAATCTTTCAAGAATAATCTGTATATGTAGCAAAAAAAAAGTGATTTGGTAAAGGCAGGCATTTTCCTGTAATGCATTTCCTATAATGTTTAAGCTGTTATAAGTTATTTATAAGCCTTAAAGATCATTTCCTACTCTTTTACCGTCCCTTGTCACAATGTGAACAATAAATATGCACTTTGCTTTCAGAGTAAATATCATAAACCTTTAAATGTTGAATTTCAGTTGGCTCTCTGGGAATACAGGATCTTCTGTTTCTTAGCTGAGCAGCTATCTGGTACCAGCTGCTCACAAATGCTCCCCTTTTGGACTTTTGTAGTGTTTAGAGGCCAGAATGAATATTCAGCAAAGGATCAGGCAGACAAGAGGAACGGGCCACTTTACCCAGAACACACAATTAAGACGCAGGCAGTGGCAACTGGCAGCACAAAAGGAGAAGGATTGAAAGGAGGAGAAGGGGAGGCATTCAGAAGAGGAGAAAAAAAGAAAAGAAAAAAGAAAACAAAGCAGAAGAAGAGGGCAGCTGCATCCCTGGGAGTGAGGAAGTAAAGAGAAAAACTAGATATTTCCTCCTAGGTGTGAGGAAATCCTTATTTAACAGGAGTTAACCCAGCAGAGGAGAGCGGCAGATAGGCTTGGCTTAACTCTGCTAACATGTGACACTGGCAACACATTTCATGACCTTTTTCATTTTCTCCACAAGATTCTGATAGGTCAAAATAGCAGAGAAAATCTTTTCAAAGGGTTATTTGTATTTTGTCCTCTCCACGATTGCTCAGTCCCATGTTAAAAGCACCCTCACTCTGAGGGCAGCTAGCTGCCAAACATGTGAAAACCTATAGCCTATTCAGAAGCAGATTTTTCCTCAGTCTTTTTAACTGACACTATCCCTCTCTCCCTGGTAATCAAATATTCATCAAGAAGATGTGGAGTGCTCCTTTGGGATGCTAGATATTTGCACTGAGGCTTCCACAGCCAGTTTTTCTTTTCTTTTTCTTCAAAAAAGAGACTTTAAAGCCTGGCATTCTTGCCAAATACAAACCCAGAATCTGGAAATTTCGAGTTTTTCACAGATTGGTAAGATCGGATGCTGGTAGAAACACATTCAAATAACAGATCATTAACTAGTTTCAAACACAGCAGTGCTCCCATTCTGGGACTGTTCTGGCCATCTAAATCAGCTCCATCAAAACTGATGACTCTGCTGAGGTCCTTTACTACAGTGTAAAGGAGAGGCAAACTGAGCTCTCATACACCGATTTGCAATCATTTTCTGAGGTTATGATCACTCATCTTGTTCATCTGTTTTCCTACAGTAGTAGGAAATCACTTTTTTATTATTACAATATAGTTCATTATTTAATAACTAAAGTCTATCACATAGATATATCTGATATATTAACTTAAGTCTAAAATAATGAATCTGATGAAGTGTTCCTAATTAGATGTTCTGACAAAAAAAAAAAAAAAAAGCATAAAAGAAACATTTATTTCTGACCCTTACTACAACATTGCCAAGCATATAATCAGGTCCAATACAGGTTTCAGGCTGTAAGCTTTTATTTTATTCAAGAATATTCCTGAAAATGCAAACAGTTCTGCCACTATTAGTTCAAATAAAGGCATAGGAAGAACAGTAGATCATGACAACTCTCTTCTGCTCTCACTAAAGTATGTAGAGATGCTACACTACCCAGGTAAAAACTAGTATAAAATGTTGTACCTCTGTATCAAATATTTAAGAGGACTATGGACCTCCTGCTTTCATTATATGTTTTATTAAATATATAATGCTACATCAGTGCAAAACAAGAAACCAGCTCCCCCACAACCCTTTTCTTCTAGTTTAAGGTCCAAAGTACAGACTAGCAATGCTAAACTTTATGGTATGGATTATCATCCATTCTACTGCTTTGACAAAGGCACCACAGAAATATATGTTAAAATGTTTTATTTTCTGTAAAGAGGTAGACCTTTTTAAGCAACAGTAAATCAAATGAAGTCCCGTACCAGGAAGCATTTTTTTTCCCCATCACATGCAATGTTATATCTCTCTTTTGGCTATTTTCCCATGAAATTAGGGTCAGGGAGAACAGCAGCACTTTTTTTTGTGGAACTATTCACATACTTGAATACATATCTTAGTTTTGAATTCCATTTTTTTTCCGAAGTTAGTACTCATGCACAATAGCAAATATATTCCTATAAAGATTCTCACTTTCCCTCTGTCTTTTAATGCTTCTTAAAATGTTTTTTTTCCCCAAAAAAAATTTATCATTAGTATAGATCCTTGCCAAGATAAGATGATAAGAAGTATCTGAAATTTAATGTCATTCCTGTGCCATACAATATTTTCCATAGTCTGTCCTCACATGAGAGTTTTGATAACTCCCCTCACATACTACTAGATCTTCTTTCAAAACTGATCAACAGGGACAGAAGACTGACAGAAATAATGTTTCTCCAAACTGAAATTATTTTAGATATAAAGCAGAAACTAGTTAAAGCATCCAAAATTCTGCACAACCAAAGAAACTGAGTCGGTACAAAGAAAATTATATATCTACATAAATCTACGCCTAGGTGCAAAATAAATATTTTTGAATGTTGAGAACAGAGTAAGTTAATGAGCACTTCAGGCTGAAAACCCACGGAAGCTCCTAACTTGGCACATAAGACCCAAAAGGTGCCCCCAGCTACTCACCCATGGGCCAGTTGTCGTACACGTGTTTGGCAATATCTGCAGCAGAGTCATTGGGGGAAAACAAGAACTCTTTCGTCTTCCCGCTTACCAGGATGAGACGCAAATTTATCTGCAAAGAAAAGGCAATATTAGGAAAATATACACAGAAGACTTAAGATATAAGATTCAGTCAAAGAACACTAGTAGTATGTCTTAGTAGAATGAAAAGGGGGAAAAAAAGGCAAAACTAAAAAACGAGTCTGAAAATTTACCTCAACACACACAGCAAAACACCATGGAAATCGGCATCTACATATTCTGAGCCTGACTAAAAGCTCTATGATCCTCCCTCCAGCCCGGTATTCACTGCCCTGATTTCATACCCACTATCTCAGCCAAAATCCCATGGAGCCAAATGGCAATCTACCTAGGGGACACCTACCACATATCTGCAAATCCATCTGCCTAACCCAAAACTTGGTTGCAACTTGGCCTGTCACTACAAGGAAGACAGTTATCTTCTCTACAATTAAATAATATAATCACATTAAAAAAAAATTGATTTCTTTTATCTAATCATCAGCAGCTTCAGCTAGTCTCATTCCCTTCTTACTAGTGAAGTCCGTGTGCTGACTGCAATTCTTTTCCTATATAGCATTAAAATATTCTGCATAAGAATTCATTATGACATTACAATAGAAGAAAAAAATTAATCTTGGCTCCTCCAGAAATGGCTAGTGGGGTTATAAGTTACGTGGGTAGCTAACACTTAACAGTGAAAAGTGTAACCAATTCAGTGTTTTGGTCTGCAAATCTAAATCCCATCAACTTTTAGCAACTTCCACATATTAGCTGCTTGGACTCTTTTTCAAATGAGACGCTGAATTTGCACCTCTGAAGGTATCTTAAATTGCCAGAAAGTTCATTCTTGTTGGAATTCGGGATTTTTTTTCTTCCTCTAGATCAAATATAAAATGAAAAAAAAATTGACACTCATGCTCAGCTTTAAGATTTCTGCAAGGATGAAGATGTCAACACTCGATGTCCCTGCCTTGCTTCATTTATCCATCCCCTGTTTATGCCAGCAGCTTGCCAGATAGATCATCTGTTCCCTTCTAAACACTTTGGCTCAGATTCATACCACTCATCTTTAAGCACCTAATGGAGGCATCTAAATTAGGATCTCCATCATCCTGCATATTCTATCAATGTCAACAGAGAGAATGGTCCCCCCCGCAAAAGCCTTTAATAAAGGTCTTTATTTCAAGGTGTAGCAAAGGCAAAAAGGAGTTATCATAAGAAGGTAGCTTCCCCTCCCCTGCCTCCCATTCAGTCCTGTCAGAAAATAAAATCTCCACCATTAACGCACGCAGGAACCCAAGCGGAAGCTGTCTCTGAGGAAAAGCTCCTGGCTAGTTTCACACTCTCACCGCCTGCATGTAACAAGGAAAAAACAAAATTCACAAATACCTTAAAGGGCAGAGACTACAGGGGTGCTGTTTAATCAAAGGAGTTTTTTCAGTCAATTCAAAATAAACCTGGTTAAAAGCATGAAGGCTGCATTTCCTTTGCTATTTCTAGAATGATTAAAACCTACTTTCAAATCTTACCAAGATTAAGGGGAGAAAAAAAAGGGACATACTAAGTTCTACTATTTCTGTTTATTCAGAAAAAACAGTCTGCTCTGATGAATGAGAACTTTCAAGCCTAAATTGAGCAGTGGCCAGACTATGCCCACTTTTTGTTTTGCTTATATTGTCTTTCAGTTTAAATAGTTATTCCCCCTTAGCTGCCTCCCCAGAGTATTTATAGAGTGCACTCCCAGAGGCGTTTTCTCTATCGGGACTTCCCAAGACGAGCTCCTCAAGCTTTCACCCTTGAGAAGCATTTCCTCACTCATCCTAGTAGTTTGATGTTACATATTTCAATTTCAAATACTTCCCCCCACCCCCCCCCAGAACAGATCACTATTTCTTAAGTATACTAGCTGATGTCTCAGCAGATGCTTGTATAACACCACGAGTAATTTCCGTTCTCTCCTGGAAATATCCCCTTTGATCGCCTGCCAGGACTACACAGGCTCCACAACCGTACTGCCCAGTTAGCTCGGTGCTAGAGGGAGCTTCTCAACTTCCAAGATTTCTTGTTTTCAGCCTCCAAGCTTAACTGACATTTTGGCTTCAACGTCCTAAGGTGAAAAGCTCTTAATTTCTTCCTACTTAGACTGCTCCACTCCTTCAAGTGAAAATAAGGGGTTTAGGTAGAATAAGATTGACCAAACCCCTACTCTGCCCCTCAGAAATGCTTGTTAGAGATCTCCCAAGTTGACCCCGACTCCTATGAAATAACCCACAAACATTTCTGGATAATCTTCCCGTCTAAGTGAACAGCATTTTTCCAGCTTCATGCGATCAAAAAATTTTAGTAGCACAGTCAGGTACCTTTGCAACTCAGATGAAAAAGCAATTGATATTGGAATCGTTTATGGATGATTCGAATAATTAACTCTCTCTCTGATCCACCTTCCCTCTTTATCTGCTGATAACCTCTCTTAGGTCCTCATATCCTCACAATTCCTCTAGTTTCTCTTATTTAACCATCAGTTCACAATATGGTACCAGATTAAATGCTATGTTCGTTTTCAGATGAAGCCATAAATATTTCTACTTAGAAAAATCAATTTTTTTTTTTTTTTTTTATCAAAAGCCTGTTTGCCATAATCTGGCTTTCATAAATAGTACATGTTATTTTCTATTCCATTTTCTCTATAACTCATTACCTTTAAGGCTAAAGGCAACTAACTGCAACACTGACATACTGCCAAAAAAATTAGGAGGTTTAGGCTGCATCACAAACTGTAGTATTGTGCTTGGGAATAGGATATCTGTTTAAAAATAAACATGCTAACCCCAAATATTCATCAGTAATGCCTGCTGGATGCTTTAGTGGATAGAATGAGGAGCCTTCTTCACCACTTGACTTCCTGTCTCTCCTCCTCTGCCATCCATTCTATCCTCCATCAGCTTCTGATCCTCCACAGCTTGATGCCACTATCCAAGCAGACACAAACTCTGATTTTATGAAGGTTATCCGAAGATTTATTTTCAATTATTGGTGTATAGTTTGTGGTGGGGATTACATATTTTGAGGAATAAAACACTTCCCTAGCCAACACTTCCCTAGACTTATGTCACCAGTGCCAGCTCTCTAGAACAGTCTTGCTTGGGTCCTAGAATTGATGATTAAAAAGACAATAATAAAGAAGAAGATGATGGAGAAACAACTGAAACTAACTTGGCTTCCTGCATATTTGATTAAGTCATACTTCTGCAGTTAATATACAATTAAAAAGCAAAATCAATATAGGTAACAGGAAAAAAGGAATTGGGGGGGAATTAGTTCCTTCTCCTCTATACAGATAAAGCTTCAGCACTGATGAGTTATCGAGTTTTTATTGCAGAGTATTTCTCATTCTTGTTACCAAACATACAAGATGATACTTAAAGAAAAAAATCAGTAATTTGACAAGTTACACAAAAAGTATGTGTAAATGTGAGCGTTATTTCATTAAAAAAATATTAACAGAAGCCCAAAATAAGTCAAGCAGATGTTACATCAAATGCAAGGAAACAACTGCTCTAAATAGAGGTTAACATTTTTTCTTATTTATAGTAGCGCATACCACTGACATTTACTTTCCATATTTGTCTATTTCATATATATAGTGTATATATATATATACACACACAAAAAATATTTCAGTTTGGGCTTGAAGGAATCTTCCCTTCAGCTGCATATCACGCTGTTTCAAGGGGTTGGAGGCCAAGAATCCTAAAACTTGCCTTAAATTTAAAGTCTAATCCTGAAGTTCCCCTCAAGAGTATTAGTGATGCTACTGGCTTACTGCCACTACACTTCCTACTCTGTAAACCTAAAGGGTTAAGAATGCATTTTCAAGGAGATGGTAGGAGACATGGAAAACTGTTTTGGCAAAACACCGATGGAATTTGACATCCAAAATAATTAAGAGGATGTGCATGTGCTTACTGGACGAAAGAGGAGAAAAATTTGCTTATAATTCTCAGTCTTAGCCTTATATATTACATGTTGTATCATATTTCATATCTTAAGAAGCTGCAATAAAATTGCATCTTTATCCTTTATAGACCATATGCTTAAAGCTCTTCCATCTATTCTTGCAGAAGGAGCCTTGGTTCTGCTACACTTTTTGCGATTCACACAAATGTGACAAGTTTGCTCTTCCACAAGGTACAGAACAACGACTGTCCTAGTTTCTTTTTTTTTTGTTTATTTTGGGATTTGGGGGTTGTTTTTTCCCTTGAGACTGCCAAAGGGAATTCCAGGTTTTCACTACAGCAAGTAGAGTAAGGATCACACACTTTCATTTCTGCATTGCAGCATGAGCTGGGATGTTACCAATGAAAGCACCAAAGGAGAATCAAATGTGATTTGTGGACTAATGTTCATTGTGTGCAGTTATATAATGGCATATTCTGTTTGTGATGCCAAGCAAGCATAATTCACGCCTGTGCCCCTCCACTCCACCTTCATACTTACAGCTCCTATAACCATCACAGCAGTCACACCACATACGTCATACAGAATCATAAGGTTATGTACACTATGAACCTCTCCTCCAAAACAACTACACATAAAAGACACTAGCAACACTTGCTGAGTGACTATAACCCCTCTCCCCCCCTCCCCCCCCCAAAAACGGTCATGTACAGGTAGTTGTGGAATAAGTTTCATTTTCTTTATCACAGGCATATACAGGTTTGTTTGCTCTATAAAATCTTAGTACTGCTGGGCCTCTGATTTCAGAGCTGACTAGATGAGAGGTTTTTTCTTCAAGACTTTTTTTTCTTCTCTTAATAGATATGAAATTTCATTAAAAGCTAATAATAATGGACCCAGAGACAAAAAGTATGAGAACAGCATTCACAAACACAGATTGAAGTTTCATTTTTTAATACCCAGTGTCAGTTTCCCAGTTCACTTTCAAGAAATATGTTCTTCAAAGACTCATCAACATTTTGGAATGACTCTAGCCCAAATAGAAGGCTGTTCAACTCATACTTTGCAGCATCACACAAACACTAACTTAAGGCAATCAGATTTACTTAAGAAGTTGAATGAACTCTCAATGACAATCTGAATGAAAAGGCAGCACTAATACAGGTCAAGTGAGCAGGAATCTGACAGGTTCTAGAGTTCACTCTAAGGCAGACACCATCTCATCTCAAGTAGTCTCTTCTATAAATATACGCAGCTGAATTTAAAGAACTTCAATTTTCCACTTGCTGGAAAGCTGCTCCAGAACCTGACTGCTCTGTTGTCTGGAATTGCTTTCTAACTCCCAGCATAAATTTGTACACAGACAGGTTGTACCTATTATGTCAAACCTACCTTGTGCTTTAGCTACAGCAGCAGTTTCTCCGCTGCAGAGTGTCGATGCCTTTCTCCTACCTCTGCTTTACTGGCAGACATGAAAGCTCTCCACTAAAGTAAATAAAAAAAACCTCTTATTAATAAATTGGCCCTTTGGGGAACATTGTGTTCAAAGGGCCGAACTCCAGGAACCGAGGTTGAAGGAAGTGGGCTTGGTTCACTTGGAGGATGGGTGCTTGGCGGGCACCTATTAGCTACCCTCCTGCACCTGGGGGCAAGTTCTGGGGAAGACAGGCCCGAGTGCACAGCAGGACACTGAGGTGCAAAGTTCACAACTGGAAGCAAAAAGTTTTGAAGGGGAGAAAAATGGCCCTGCCCTAAGAATTGGGCAGATCTTTCTCCCTGAAGGTTTTCCAAGGCCAACTGGACAAGGCCCTGAGAAAGCTGCTCCAAATTAAAAGTCTGAAGTTGACTACAAGTGTGTCTCATTTGCTACTCGGTAATTTTGCAATGCTATTCTCCAGCCACCCACCCCTGTAAGTCTTAAGACTTGCCTGCCAAAACACTGCACATCTAGTCACCCTTTTACATGTATTTTGATACTAATAAAATTAATTTTGTTCCTACCAATCTAATCCTTGAGACCACCCATACATCATGGCAGCTGGCGCCTCCAAATTTTTCCACTGTCAACACATTTATCAGCATATTGACTTTGTGCCAGTGATATAAATGAAAATATCAAAGACAGTTGATACCCAAATTAATCTGCAAGCAATTCTGCTGAACAGGATCACCAACCTGACACTTCAACGTTTACCATTACGTCTGATCTTCTCCAATTGATTGATGCACTCTACAAATACACCCCTTGCTAAGCTCATCCTTTCCCTTGTGGCAACACATCAGCTACTTCCTGAAGCCCAGACAGATCTGCAATGTTTACTCATTCCAAGGAAATTTACATAGGTTACCTAAATATCCAGGATTATCTGGATATGTATATTATCCAAGTAATTTATGTTCTATAAACTAACTTAAGTAAATATAAAGAAATAAAGGCACTATTTATATCACAGATCCTTGCCAGTCTTTTCTGGCAACTGTAGGATTCTCTGAGTTATCAGGTTCCTTTTCTCTGACTTCATGAAAACAAGTACAATAACTGCCATCCTTCATATCATAGTCTCATCCCCTTGGTGATTTAAGTTCTTCCCATGTCTTTCTAGTGTAGAAATCATCCAAACTGTACACATGTCTCCTTCCCAATATCCTTGTTGTGATGGTTATTCGTCTCTTGACTTAAAAGTCTCTTCCTGTGTCCGTTCCCTCATTCAGCGTTATGCTCTTTATACCAACCCAATACACTGAGCTTATTTGGCACTTGCCTCCTTGAAATCCAAGGCCTCTATAGCCACCCCTTTGTTTATTCTTCCATATATCATGGGATCTATGATCACAGGTCACTTAGGTCCATTAGATCTAATGTCATTGTCCCCAAGTAGCTTTTGTATGATTTCCAGAACTTTCCAGCAATTTACTGAGAATTTCTAGCACAGTAACATTAATTTCTACCTAAGGAACTAGTTGTTGAAGGGCCTGAGATACAGATTCATAAGGCAAGGAGAAAACAGATGGGCAAGCAGTGTGAATTTGTAGCCCAATGACACAGGCAGTCTCTAGAGCACGCGAAAGGGCCTCGATTCTGGACTCTGCTTCGAGGATCACTGAACATAAACTTAATTATATTCCTAGACACCTATTTTCACCAGATATTTTATGGAGAATACAAATAATTATTAATTCTGCTGCTTCAACTGAACACCAACAATTCAGATGTGGTGGTGGTGGTGCTCGGGACCCCTTCAGCTGGCTTTGGATGCAGAGGAGCTTGGAGTTACCTTTGCGATCACTTTGTACCCATCATGAGTCATCATCTTATCAGAGAAGAGACTACTGCAGAACACATCAACCCAGACAGTTGTGTGTCAAAACAAAGCTCCAGTTTAATTGCATAACTCAGGCAGAGCTGCACCACTTGTGGCAGGAGGGCAAGTCAAACATGAAGCCATAAAAATTTTCTAGTGTGTGCCATCACCTCATTCACAATTCATGTGAACTTGCCGTCACTTCCATGACATATCTCTAGATCATTATAAAGAGAAACAACTTTTATGGACAACTAGTTCCTTCAAACAAGGGACAGTTAAAACAATTTTGCACAGTTAAGAGAAACTAGTAAATCTCAGAGAAAAAAGGGAAGCATGAAAGAAAAATCAAAAATGGTGCATTATCAAATCTTATTTACAGAAGGAAAAAGCAAAATCCTATGATTGTGTTACGCAGGAGCTAGGACAGATGCATCTGTTGCCAGGGGAACCAGGACATTCTTGAACTCTAAATCACAGTGCTCCGTCACACTTCATCCACCCCCTTCCTTCAGTTCAAGAAACACAGGACCAACAGCACTGGATTTATTTAATATCCAGGTCCGGGGTTGTCTTTTTCAGCAGAAATATCTAGGAAAGATTGCTTCTCAAATTAAATGTTTACTATTATAAGTAACCAACGACAGAATACAAATAATTCCAGGAGGTAATAAAGCTCATTTACCACTTTAAGCACTCTTGGGGCAGGTGGGGTTTTGGGTTTATTTCCTTTGGTTGGAGGGTGTTTTTTTGGGGTGTGTGCGGGGAGGNNNGAGGAGGGGGTAAGGAGGGTTGGCAGTGGGAGAAGTGAACAAAAAGCCTCAAACCAGATTAAGAATTTTAACTTCAAAATCGATTCTAATAAGAGGGTCCAAACAGATGAATAAATTTTCACTGAAAAACACTGGTTCCATCAGTGAAAGATTTTTCAATAATTTGATCAGACTGGAGACACAACAAATGCCAACCCAAGAATAATTCATTTCCTAGCATTTGGAGATAACAGAAGTGTTTCATTACTTGAAATAATGGAAGTGACCAAGTATCTCATTTTCTCAATTTAAATGGCAATTTCTACTGCACTGCAGGTTCACACCTTAATTGTGGAATAGAGAATTAACCTGTCTCCTCTTGGCTGGTAGGTGAAAATGAAGCCTGTCTTATAGGAGAGCTTGAACAGAACACCTACTCTGACCACACATGAGCCAAATTCAGGGCAGTTTCACCTCTACACACAAGATTCAAGTGCACCAGCATTTCTGTAATTTGCTTTCACATGCTTTCATAACCATCTAGATGAGTGGAATGCTCAAGTGTGTGTATTCACAAATAAGGGGATTCCCCCACAGTCTGGTTGAAGAGTAGGACAAAGGGAGGGGGTAGACTGAGCGGAGCCATCAGATGAGTGGGACAAAAGAACATCTGCCAAGAGCAGATGGGCACCTTTACAAATAAGGGAATAGGGGCATTCCCCCACATTCTTCAGCAAGGGGGACAAAGGAGGCAGGTGACCTTAGGTGAGAACAGATGGAGGGAGGCAGAGAGTTTGGCAGGCCAGGAAGGCTGTAACTTCCGAGTACCTTGGCCAATGGGGAAAAGGAGAGGGTCCCTTGTTCGGGAAATTAGGATAAAAGGGGGGCTGCGCCCTCCAGCAATTTGAGATCCCATATGGATATGCCCACTGGACTCTTCCTTTATTCGAATGAAGTTTTAGGTCTTATCTGTCTCCTTTTTGGACATTCAGTTCTTGACAGCGAGATTTTCCATACATAGACATTTTCAGAAAAGTTTAAAACAACTCACAATTATAAGCACCAGCCAGGTGCAAGTCCTCTTTCCACAACTTTGCATGAATATAGTTTCAAGCCTCTTTGGAATATTGCTTTACAAAAACAGTTTTCATTTTCAAGCTTTTATATAGAATGGTAAAAGCCAACTAGGTGATATGCAAGTCTCCCAATGTTAAAATCTTTCAGAATAATTCCACCAGAATAAAAACTTGTTCATTTTATACATATATAGGGTTATGACAGAATTGTCCAAGCCCTACCATAATCTTGATGCATAAATTAAAAGATACAGAAGAATATCATTTGGAATTGGATTATAATACAAATGAGTATAAAATACAGGCATGCAGAATTAACCACATGCCATTGAAGTTTTCTATTTTCCAAGTTCATCCCGTCAGCCTTGTGTTGCAATAAGTATATTTTTGCCTTTAGATAATGTACTAAAACACAAACCAGAAAAACAGACATACAGAATAACATACCATTTCAATAGAGATCACTTGAGCTATCAGCATACTGATAGCTCAGTATGAGCTGAATGAGTGAAATGTCATTTTAGAACATAAAAGCAGAAATAAAAGTAAGACTGCACCAAAAAGCAATGCATATGTGAAAAGCTTGTCTGCAGGAATTAAACAGGTTAGCTCTAAGTATTCACAGTTGAGTGTCTCAAACTCCAGGGTCCTGAGTCTTCTGCTACCAGAAGCTACACCCATTGGAATAGGCCTCAGAGGCCAGAACAACCTCATTCCTACAGGACACACTGTGGGGCTCCCAACCTTCTAAACACGGAATCAGAGGTGAAGAGGCACCAAATGCAGGCTTCTGCCCACTCTCCTCGCCACACAAACACAACAGCAGCAGCAAAATGCACTTCCAGTTCTATTTCCGAAGTCGGAAAGAGGAGGAGAAAGGAGGCGGCATCTGTTTCTATTCTGTCAATCTTTGTCTCCCTAAAAATACCTTCTAGTGACACCATTCTACCATCCCACCACTTGACTATAGACTTTTAAAATGAAACGAGCAGCATGCACCACCATCTGGGGCACAGTCCTGGCACCTCCTCTCAATGGCTGCCACTGGCTAAGCCCATCACTTCCTTTCATTCCCTTGTCAGCTAGTATTAGAAGCTTAGAAGTTCACTACACAAATGTGATTAGTGACAGTGCTAGACACTTACTTAAATTTGAATTTAATTTTGATACAACCCAGTATTTGATCTATTCTAATTATAGGGCATTTACATACTATTTTTAAGTTACTTAAGATTGTTCAACCTCTGGCTTAATAGGAAAAACACAAGCACCATCAGGTTTGTGAACACGTATTTTGTCACATGCCAAACATATCTGAAAATGAACTGCTACTGCTGACAAATAAATACAATTGCAAGGAACTGGCTCTTCAGAGAGCTACTCATCCCAGCTCACAGGAGCAGGCTGAGAGCTTTCAGACAGTCTTATTCCTCAGTCCATTTTTTTTCCCCCTACCTTTAACTTTGTGAATGACAACTTATTTAATTGATATTTCTGAAATTTTCAGATGCAGCTGTTCCATAATTACAAAGAATAAAGAAAAACTGTTGTCAAGCCAGGGAGAGTATATTCTGGGTGCACTACAAGCAAATAGAGGCAGACATCTGAGCTTCCTGATGCAAGAAGAAAATTTGAAATGTGTACCGCAGAACTTGGACATATCAGAATTTTATAACCAGCATAATTACTCAGTGAGCCAATAGACACAGCTGAATCCTTCAGTTTTAGGTTAAATGAAAACAAATGTCAGCTTCAATTCGAACACAGATGAAGCTCAGTAGAAAGACCCAAACATTAAAAAAATAAGAAATTTGACATATCAAGAGTTACTATTAATTGGAAGCAATCAAACCAATGGCAAATGTAAGGAAATAGATTTTTATTGGAAATGAAGTGTCCGCTCCTCAGTTCCTTGAAAGAGCAAGATCCCTATCACAATAATTTTCATGAAAAATAAATTAATCTTCATGTAAAGCCTATTAATTTGTCACTGTTTGGACCCTCAAAAAGGGGAAGTGACAAACAAGTACAAAAATAGCATTATTTGGAGCAGAAAGGAATTAGAAGAGTGAGGAACCCATCTTCTCAGTTCACTTTTGATTTGTATTCTAGGTGCCCTGACAATACCTATTGCATTACATGTTTTTCATGAAAGTTACTGTAGAATGCATAAAAACGCTAACACAAATACAGAGATTATTAGCTGACACTAATAATATCTGCCATATAAAGCAGACAGAGCTTGTAAAATTCTAGGAAAAAAAATACTGTTATTCCCTAACAAAGAGAAATAAAGAGTAACTTGTTTCCCTTGAAGTCCAGTCAAGCACTATTCCTTCTTCTAAGCTATTACACACAACACTATATAAACAGAAGATTTGCAGAAGCAACATCTTGGTAGAAATGCCCACAACTGGGGATAAGTTTCTAAGTCCCCACTCTCAAGTCATTTCAGGACAATGCTAACAGGTCTTTCACCTTGAAAGTCTGTTTCTTGGTCCATATTCAGCTACTAAATTTTTCAAACCATGAGAGCAAGTATCAAAAATAAAAAGGAAAAAAGTATCCAGTATTTTTAAAAACACACAAAAAAAGCAAAGAGTTTCACCCTGAAGTAGAGATATATTTCAGCTCACTTGGGGTAGAAATACCATAAAATTAATTTTTTATCATCAGCTACTGATTCTGGCTTTCCCTGGCTTTACTGTGCATCATGGCAGTCGGCCAAAATTTTGCCATTCCGAAGCACTTTCTAAATCACTGAGCTGTGGTAATTGAAGGTAAGAGACAGGGCAGTAGGTATTTTTATCTCTGATGCAAAAGATAGTTTAAATTTTAATCAGAATGCACGTTGTAATGACCCTAGACCTCATCTACTCTAGTGAAAGCAAGAAGCTCTGACATGAATGAGAGCACAGCCCTTTCTAAATGTTTTCTTCCTAAAATAGCACAGAGTAAACACTGTATCATGTGACAAGAGATCAAGGATAGTCATGCTGATGCCAATTTATTCAGTATAAAACTCCTCAAGAGCAAACAGCTTGACCTTGACCTATGCCTCTACTTCTCGCAATTGGGTAATGAGCATTCTTTACCATCAGATTTTCTTTTTTTCCTCAACAAGTTCAAGAAAAATATAAAACATTTATTTAAACAAAACTTAGGTATTTTTGCTCTGTTTAAACAACATGGTTCAAACTCACCTGCAAGCTATTCCTGCTGGAGTCAACTGAGTGAAGTTAATGAAATGACATCCCACACAAGGTTTAATCCAGTTATTTGCTGTGCGCTGCATCCGTTGCTGAATACGGAAAAGCAGAGAGCTCATCCAACCTTCTGCTACTGCTACCGCATGCGAGTAAGGTGCCCATGCCCTCCCATCCAACCGGAAATCTAATACTAGCTCTCGTCCTATTTCCATCATGAAGGGCACTAGCTACTCCAAACTATCTATCAGTGACTAAAACTGTTAAAATTTC
Organism: Crypturellus undulatus; assembly: GCA_013389825.1. Taxonomy (NCBI): domain Eukaryota; kingdom Metazoa; phylum Chordata; class Aves; order Tinamiformes; family Tinamidae; genus Crypturellus; species Crypturellus undulatus. The sequence continues at coordinate 323,643 of VWPW01017930.1, read as the reverse complement.
CCTCTTGTTTTGGCCTCTCCTATACAAATAAAGTACAAACTCGCTGCTCAATGACTTTGGTAGCTCGAGCTGCAAATGCAAAGCCCCCTGTGACGCCACCATACGGTTTTGTGCAGGACTTGCCACCTGCAGTCAAGCACTTCCAAAGCGAACAGGATCTGCCTGGCAAGGTGCCACAAAGTCATGGCACATTCTGCTTTAGCCTCTTCCAGCTGAAAAAACAGATTTTCCTAATAGAAAATCATTTTTTTCCTGACAAAAAAAGAACAATTAATGAAAGTTCTTTTTCCAGAGATAATTTTTTTCCCCTTCTTCATCTGCCAGAGTCTACACAAAAAGTATCATATAGTATAACACAAAAATACCACATTTCAATCTTGTAGAAAGATCCATTTATAATGAAAAAGGAAAAAATAACAGAACACTTTACTACGTGTTAAGGCAGAATTCCAACTTAAGAGAGACTGAATTCATATTCAGGCATCTTCTAAGCAAGACCGTCATCTTGGTCTAGGATCTCCCTAAAGCCTATGAGGAAGGGAGCAGGTAGCAAGGCCTTCTTGGAGACTTCACAGCCTTTCAATTAGCAGCAGTTACAGACAACACCAGTCAGGGATCTAGTTCTCAGGGCACCAACAATTACATTTGAACCGGCCACCTGCTCTGTGTTTGAGTAGTATGGGTGGCTTCTGTGAACCTGGGGCAACACATACTCTAGCCTGTGTCTTAGTTATCTTGACAAAATGCCGTGTACAGACAACTATAGAGGTATGCCATTAAGAGCCCCTAAAGTCCGTGTCCCTTACAGAAAAAAAAAGAGTATTACTTCATTGAACTAAGGGGATTGAACTTAAAAATGTAAAAATAGACAGCACAAGAATAACCTGTACCCTGATCCTCAGGCGAAACGTGGTGCTGATCTATACCAGAAGATCATTTTCTGATCTTCTGCTGTGGCAGGTTACTCAACCTCCACATGCCTGAATTTTCTGAGAAACAGATTTTCCTCTTTCTCTCATGTGCTGACATTTTTAGCTGTTTAGGATAGTCTCTTGTCTTCCTTTCTATATAACGCTCCTAAGCTACACCTCATTTCTCAAACAAGTGCTTTAAAACTGAGTTTTGTTAATGCTTCCAAAAGTATCACATGAAAGTTTTTCAGAGACTCACCTCTTATTACAGCAAGAGGTAGAACAATCTAGAGAGACAGCATCAACGACCATGTTGCCATTTTTTTCTGTTGGTACCACTAGTTATGACTAACTATAGTGAACAGAGTTATTTTCCAACAAAGTTGCCAAATCTTTGTAGCCATCTGAATTGAATATTACTTTAATGTTAGAAGAAAAAGCAAACATTTCCTCCTAACAGCAAACAGGAAAGAAAAGTCTTATTGGGACTTAAAATGTTCAATTCTGAGAACTGTGGATGGATATTTCATTTACAATGAACAGCCTTCAACAAAAAAAGTATTTTAAAAATATTGAGAAAACTCATTAAGAGAGGAAAAAAAAATCACTATTTTTGTAATTGCTATGATGGCATTAAAAATGTTGCTGCAACAGTACTTCTGGAGAAAAGCATTTGAGAACAGAATTTAGCAAGTTCTGTGATAGCAGACAGAACTCTTTAGCAATAATCTTTCAGGAAAAAATAAAAAAATGTATGCACATGTGACAGTTCTCTGTATACAACCTGACGTTCAAACATGTTCTAGGTATCAGCCACCCAATTTTCTAGCTGTCTACTAAGTCACAAATATGATACAGTAGCAGTATTGTAGACAACTATTCTTTAATCAATATTCAAGTGTATACTCACAAGTTAGTATTGCAAATACAAGAAACAGCTGCATATGAAGAGAATGAATGTCCACATAGTTGAAACTACTCCATTCTTCCCAATACATTTGGGAGACAAATCGTTATACAAAGCTGAAAGGAGGATCTAGCATTTAAGAGAGAAGTGTGTTTGTTAGACAAAATAGCTATCAAGTAAACTACTGTCTTAAGCTACCCACTGTTCAGCTGAGAAGTCAATTTGCATCAACCTGTAACTAGTGATACTGTCACTCAGTGGTGCAAGAGACCACTGTGGCATCATCTGTTCTTTCATGTCAAAATTCTCACTCGCTTATGAGTGCTCCAAGAACACTAACAAATTCCGATGTGCTTGTATTTCATTGATTACTTCAGCAGTGAAGACTGTTTACTTAAAATAAACAGCCTATCAAATTCTACAAAGTAAGTGTTAAGTGATCACTATGCCAATGCTTATACTACAAGTCAAGACTCTGAGGAGATGGGTAAGTGGACATTCTGCCAGATACTGCTTAGAATCACCACAATACAGGAAAGTTAATGTCATCATCTTTGAAACAACTTTCTAAACTATCAGCTAATTGACAAGTACCATGAGGACAGTTCTGTTCCAAACTGGTCTAGATAACCCTAACATACATTTACAATTAACTATTTTCAAATTTAACATTTGTATAAAGAATTTGAAACGGCTACAAAGCAACTAAAAAAGGCAGCCCAGAAAAGAGAGATGAAATGACAAAGGAAACTAAAGTAGAACAAGATCACAGATCTTTAAAAATAAATAAATAAATAGAAACAACACAACAACAACAACAAAGAAACTAGAGGACCTGTCTCTCGGGAAAAGGAGACCAGAGCTCCAGCCTGCAAATACTGGAGTCCAGGAAAAAGAGTGGCAAGGAAAACCCTAGAGCAGCAAAGGAGGACTTGAGTATAATGCTGATGAATATGTCACAAATTTAGACAAACGGCAATTACCTATGATCTTGTTAAGTTTAATCAAATGAAGCAAAAGAGGCTCTAATTTGCCATAGCAGCCATACAAATATTTATGCCAGAGATATTAAGAACAAATAAAACCATTGTACTAATTTGCGTTCCTTTCTCAATTTGCAGACCTCTCACAGAAGTATCAATTAAATATACGTAACAGTTACAGCCTAAATAAAAGGTTACTCAAGCTACCTCTGAGATGAAAGATTTGAAACATTCCAAATTTCAAAGATCAGACCCCATTCTTATTAAGCCTTAACAAGGGCCAGTTTCAACTTCAAGTACAGTATCAAAGCGACAACACAGACAGTAAGCAAAACTTCTCCCTTTTTAAAACCCATGGTATTTTGGACCTTTCCAATATATGCCTCAAAGGCAGGATTAAAAAGTTTAATTAGCTTTTCATGCAAGTACTGAACCAGCTGATCATGCTGCCTTCCTCCCCAAGTGCGTCAGTGAAATCATCAGGGGGCTATTTGGGCTGTGAAGAGGAGACTATTATTGTGATTACCTGCAACAAACTCTCAAATCACAAAAGCCCCAGTGACATGCTCCTAAAACGCCACAGTGAAGACAGTAACATATGCCCAACTATCAGCAGCAACGGCCTCAAATGCTCAGGCCCATCCCAAGCTTAGGAGCAGAGAACACATCTTATACTCAATAAGCTTTTTATTTCAGTGCAAAGATAATGGAGTTTATCCATAATGAACTAAATCCTACATAAAGTAGTATTACTCTCTTTACAAGCATTTATGTGTACTATTATACTAGAATATGTGAGAAGTCTAAAAGCAGCCACCATCCAAACCATTCAACATCAGAACAAGAGTAACCTCCATAAAGATATGGATAAGAGAGGAAAAAAAAAAAAAAAAAAAAAAAAAACCCATGCAAGAAAAGGGTAAATTAATCTGAAGTTTCAAAATAGAGATCAAACATAACCGCATGTAAGAAAATTGATTCAGTAGTGAAATCACTAGTGTTAAGACATTAATGAAAAACCTTAATAAATGTAAAACAGTAAAATATTTACTGGAATATAGTCAGTATGACTACATAATGAAAAATAATTCACATTCAATGTCACTATGACAAACACTGAGTAGAACTCAACTTTTTATTATAGCGTGATTTGATATACAATAGAATATATAAAATAATAACTTGAATTTTTTTAAAGATAAAAGAAAACTGAGGCAATATTTAATCTTTCCTTCTCTATGCCTGTCAGCTCACAAGTTTCAATTCTTCTTGAAGATAAATTTCTGATATGGTTCTTCTGGAACTCAAATATTGTCATTTAACAACTGATACCTCTGCTTTGCTCTTCATTAAAACCTCTTTTTGAAAAATAAACAAAAACGTAGCCAACAGCCAGTAAGTGTTTTTACACTATCAGATGCTCTAGAATTATTAACTACTCTCTCTTCTGTCTCAGCATACAAGACTGGAAGATCCTAACTTGGAGATGGGTCTCTGCACAGGACACTTCAATGCATGACAAAACTGTCCTAGGCAATCAGATATTACACTAGAGTGCAAGAATTTTGCTACCAACCCAACTAAGTCAACCAAACTTGAGAAAATTTTCCGCAAATGACTTGACTTCGATAAATCTAAGTTGTAAAATAGAATTTTTGTCCTTTGTACCATAGGGCTGAAAGCAAAATTGGGCCTGGGCTGGCGAGGAAAACATTCAGAATTTTTCTTGCCTCCTGTGATTAAAGGAGAGGAGTATGAAATACCGAAGAACAGTCCAAGTAGCCAGACCCCTATTTTGACATAATCATATTTTGGATACCTCAGAGAAAAGTTTAAAACTTTCACAGCTAATTTTCAGTCCCACAATACCATAAGTACAAGAGCTTTCCCTCACTTCCACAACTGCTTTTCAGTTTTAGGCTCCAAATTCACAACAAGAACTAAATTATATAATTTCTCAGCATCACAAACCATCCTACAGACTTCCCACCTCACAAAGTCTTTATGCTTTTTTTTAAATCTGACAATTCATTTGCCTCATTGTACAAGGACAGTTTATGTATTGTCAATTCCTAAAGCATTTCCAATCCTTTTTCTCATTTTAAATGAGACATTAAACACATTTTTCACTTCCAAAACCTCATAAGTCAGAATATGATCCATCTGAAGTTGATTCTATTTTATCAAGAGAAAAGGTGTTTTTCTCCTCAAGAACAGTATTTTCACCCTTGTATATAGCTGAACTTTATATTTCTCCTTGTATTTAGGGAGAGTGTAACAACTTATAGCTACTAATGACACATTTTTCAAGTTAAATTTTAATGGTAAACATCATTCACAACATGACATTTCCATTTATAAATCAAGCTGAAATCAAATACAACTGTACTAAAAGGCATGGGGATTTTGAGAGAACATAACTTTAATCTTTCTCTAATAATGAGAATCAATACCACAAAAAAAAAGAAAGAAAAAAGAAAAAAGCACATTTATTTAGAACTCGGCAAACTGCAGCACAAAACCAAATGTCTCTTGCCTGCTAATTACTTCTTTTGTGGTTGGGTAAACAGCAGCTCGACAGAGAGATGGTACTTGTGGTGAGCTAAGTGAGCAGAAGAGCATAAATCAAGAGAGTATTTCACCCTGTTTGTCTGCTTCATAAGCTACATTTGCAGGCACTCCTCAGTTAAAGACTTCCAAAGTTTCAAAACGAGAGGGCAGTGGTAATTAACACTCCCTTGTTATTAGATGGGCTGTTTTATCAAGGAAGGAAGTGTAACTGACATTGCAAGCCACAAAAAAGACCAAGTCACAGTGATGAGGAGCTTTCTGTTCCTGGTTTGTGGGCTCTTTTTTCTTCTTTGTGGAGGGTGATAGTGCTAGAAGGTACAGGCTGTGTTTTGTGTGAACACTGAGTTTCCAAACAGACAGGGATTCAGAAGGAAAGGATTACAAAACCAGCCCTCTGCATCTAGGCTAGCATATCCTGCTTTCTTCTGGAAACCTGGGATTTTGACTTGCAGCTCCCCAGACTGCTATTTAGGCTGTCTCGTAACAAGCTGAAGACAAGCAGCCTTTTCTGACGAGCTGCCACTACTGCTTCATAAATAAGCATTAAGAGGAAAACAAGCAAACAAAAATATTAATCAGGACTAACACGTGACTGGACTTCCTTCCATTCTCCCTGACCTCTACAAAATACATGTGCACTTTCATATGACTTTCTCCTGCACAGAAGCCAGCACAGACAGAAAACACCATCCTATAAGGTAAATGGTGAGACTAACAGCTGGAAAAACAGGTCCAGGCCAATAAATCAAAGGCATGGCCTCACCATAAAAGAATTAACTTCAGTTCTGAGAGTTGAGCCCTGCCTGTGCACACTTTCCATGCATTTAGTCAGATATTTTCCCTAAAATATAGGTATAAAATTACTACTCTCTAACTACGTGCTCTTAGTTCAAACTCAAAAAGCATTTTTCAACAGTGTCCCCTACAAACACTGGCTCATTTCACAGAGAATAAATCCACTGAACCATCAGCTTCCAGAATTAAGAGATTACCCTTTGATATGTATTAAGCAATAACCAAACCAGAATGTGTACACAGTCAAAGACCTTAAGGCTTCTGATCAAAACTGCATTTGGCGAGCAACTTCCAAGTTATTCCAGTGGTACTTCAAGAACTTTAATAGACTTTTATACCCTACCACACATTATATTACTAATTAAAATGTTTTTGTTACCTTTGCACACATTCATGCATGACAGTGAAAACGCAGAAAATGTATTTAACTTCATGAAATAACAGACCATTTTCAGTAAAAGCAAACATTAAGTATTCATGAACTCTAAATAATTACTATCTTTCTGTAGATTAGATCTTTTTAATGTACAATAAAGGCTTAGCTGAGTTACTATTATTACAGCTATTTCAGTTGCCCGTGAAGAAAATAAGATTGCAGCATTTGGGTTTAAAATTGTAGGTTATATATCCACCTAAGTCACATCCAGAGGGGAAAAAAAAAAAAACAAAAAAAAAAAAAAAAAANNAAAAATTGCAGAATTTGGGTTTAAAATTGTAGGTTATATACCCACCAAATCCACACCCAAAGGGAAAAAAAAAAAAAAAAAAAAAAAAAAAACAAAAAAAAAAACAAAAAAAACCCACATTTTTTAGAGAAAGACAGACCTTAAGCACTGCATTAGAAACACATACACTGTTAGAAGGAAGGTCATGGGTAACTTTGACCAAGACTTTCCACCATTTCATCAACCTGTCATTGATGGTGCTGACCAACCTGCTATTTCCATCTCTGAAGCTGAAATTTGCTACAATAGATCTTATTTAAGATAGGACTTCTTTTATCTCTCTAAAAGCAGGAAGAATGAAATTATGGCTTCTGAGGGCAGAAGAGACGATTAAAAAAAGGAAAAGTATTTTCATGATTTTTAAAGGTCACTTTCTCATTCCTGAGAGGAAAAATCATTTATTTATATTATTTTGACACCCACATTAGAAAATGCTCACACATCATCCAAGCCATCCCGAAAGAGTCACATCATAAAGAGAAGCCTCACAACAAGCTATACTTTGTGAAAGTCATTTTAGCTGGCCACTTTCTCAATTCATCAGCGAACACTACTGTCTGCAAAGGTTTCCTTCCTACTAAAACTCACAGTGAACTAAAAGTAACTGCATAAAGTAGTAAACCTAGCTAAAGAAAACAAGCAAACGAATCACAGTAATACAGATATGTATATTACTCACTGAACCCTACTTAGCCCTGGTCCCTCATGAATCACCAAAGCAACAAGTCTCAATCTTCTTCTCTAAAGTTCCTTCCTATGTTTATCTGTCCGTAATATAGATATCAAGAAAGAGCTTTGATCAACTAGCCAGGAAATGGCCAATGAAAAGATATTGCTGTGATTTTAGAAATATTTGTATTAGATCACCTATAGCATATGAAAAAATAAGTTTGGCAAAAAAATATATTTTGTGTCATATAATATTACATGCCTTGCACAATTCCCTGTGAATGTGCACAGTTAAAATGATCCTTATACATTCAGTGGTTTTGTATGCCTTCAGCTTTCGCTTTTCTACATGTGCAAGTTCTCACTCCTTGGGGAAAATGGCATAAAATCACTGGAAAACACCTATTACATCACCCTTCACGTTTGACCGTGCCTTGTCAGGAAGCCAGAAGCCAATTTATTTCAGAAAGGTGAACAAGAGCTGCTAATAAAACATCCTGATGACTCTGCTTAACCCCAGTGTCTCTATTGCTGTGGTTCTGTTTGCTCTCCCCATCTCTTATAACACTTCCAGCTTCCTATCAATTTTCATAGTTATTTTCTTATGTCTTCTTTCAACAGTATTTTCTACGGCGCCCTTACCGACACCCAGCTGTAGGCGACTCATTTACTCTTGTACATTTATCTGTCATTGAAGGAAAGTGGTTCCTTGTACAATTTGAAACCCAGATATCTTACAACTCATTTCACCAGCAGGCAACTTGGTCTCAACAGTCAAAAATTACACTTATATTTTACTTCCAAACTCCTCACATTTTTTTTCCACAGCTGTAAGTAGTTGCTGACCATGACTTTCACCATTTACATTCACTTCATAGTTTTCTGATTGCCTTGAATGTTTTTTATTCCTTCTAACCAAGACAGACACCATCTGCCCTTTTCTTGCTCATTCACATCACTATATTACTTAAAAATCTGAGTCTAACACAGTTATCTTCAACTAGAATAAAGACACAGTCCCTTATAACTCAAGGGGGCAAGGAAACCTAAAAACTCTACAGGCAAACCAAAAAACAGCTGACTGTTTTTATGGTCCCTGCTCTCACAGAATCTCCTGTTCGTTGTCACAAGTTTTTACAAACCAGAAAAGAGTTCAGAAAGAGAAAAAAAAAGTGGAGAATGTTAATTTTGCAGTTAGTGCACACAATATTCCTCCTGAACAGAATTGGAAGTGCAGAATAAAGATCAAAAAGTATTTATTGCATTGAGTGCCCATGCAGGAGCAGCTACTGCCCCCACTCCCCAAATACGTAAAAATAAGGAATCCACAGAAGACAGACAGTGAATGGATGTATAGAGAATTGCAGTCTTAAGTCTTTTCAGATGATCCTGGAAGCACATAAAAGAAGGCAGAGAAAGGGATGCTGCAGTAATTGGAAAACTAAGTAGCAGATCCTGGAGAGCTGCAGCACGAGAGACAAGCACAGAGTACAGATGTCCAAGCTGCTGTCCAACTATTTCCAGCTCTTCTTTCCCAGGGATCTATCATTTAGGTTTTTTCATGCAGGCTCATTCCAACATAGCCTCAAGGCACAGGCCCAAGCAATAACCAATAGTGCCCAGGCCCAAGCAATAACCAATAGTGCCCACTTAACCAGAACAGAGGCAAAGGGGATGGCTTGAAGCCAAGCTGTGCTGGAGCTACAGCTGATCATCCACCAAGAAGGGTCAGAGGGACAGGCTGGGCTTTTAGCTGGTACAGGGGACAAGGCTTTTGTATGGATGTGGTATCAGGTTGCTCTGACTGCAGACAGGGCTCTTGGGAGCACCATTGGGAACTGCCACGAGGGCTGGCAGGGGAAAGGAGTCGGTGCCATCTGCAAAGAGTGCAGAACAGCTGTATGTCAACTGCACCGAAGATGCTGCACACAAACAAGCTAAAAAAAAAAAAAAAAAGTTACAGCATACCTAGGGATTACTTCAAGCCCACTATCACTCCAAAACTCTAATTTATGGCCATCTCTGCTCCCAAATCTGCAGTCAGACAGACATGCACCTATCTAACTTATATGATGGTAACAAGTCTGTTATTCAGTGAATAGTGGGTACAAATGAAAGATTTAGCTAAAAATTACATTTCTCTTGAAGATTTATAGGTTCAAAAGAGGACAGAAGAGGAAGAACAGAAGTTTTACTTCTTCATTAGTCAGCAACAAGTTGCTGTTAGTATACGAAATTAGTAGGAAATTACACTTTATAAAACAAAATTGCATTTACATCTTCAAGAAAGCAAGACAAGGCTTGAGGTAGCAACTATGGAATCCCCACCATTATCTTTACAAAAAAAGTCTATTTCCTCTACCACCAGATGTTTGTCTTCATGATGCCCGAATTAACACTGACTTTTCCAGAGTTGGAACATGGATTTTAAGGCCCTTAAACCAGGAAGAAGGGAAAGGAAGAAAGGTGTCTTATCAGAATGCTTTCAATTACTAGTATATATAAAAAAAAGTAAAAAATATTTTCATTTTACTCTTAATCATCTCACAGTAGTGAAAATGAAATGTAAATTTAACAATCTGCCTTCTGGGTCTGTTTAGAGAAAACATACATATTTCATGGAATAAATAACTGTTCAACAAATCATTTGACCTTTGAGGTTTGGGGATTTTTATTTGTTTGTTTTGAGCATTATTTCCCCTCCTGTAACTCCTAAAATTACTAAATGGTCACTAGGATTACTAAAATCCTCAATGGTCATTTTCTAAGTTTGGGAGAGTTGCATGAACTTTCTTCTTCATGGCTGCTAGCTTTAAATATAAGCTATGAAGAAAAATCTAAAACCTATGGAACCATTTCCATTAAAAAGATCATCTTCTGAAACTTCACTTTTCTAGAATATTACCCAAGCATTTCATTGAGTTTATAACACTTTAAAGATGATTTGAGGTCTTAGGTTATTGGTTTAATTCCTGTGTTGAAAGTTTTTTCTTTGAGCAATAAGCACAGGTATTTTCACTCTGTAGGTCTGTAAGGATGAAAAGAAGCCACCAGTTCTAAACAGTCATCCACGTTCCCTTGAGAAATAAATACTATAAATGTGTTTTTCCTCAAAATTTTTTTCCTCCACTTGTTGCATGTATATACCTAGTTGAAGAGCAACGATCAAAGCTAAAGGGGCACAAAGAAACAGTTATAAATTGAAGAACTGAATGACCTAAAATACTACCCGGCAGTTTTACACCACACTGCAGGGATGACACCACTTGATAAACATGCGAAAGCAAGTATTATACATTTATTGGGACACTGTTCGTGAGTTCCTGGCCCTTCAGTTTTAAACTAACAATATTGGTTATGCTTTATCACAATTCAGAAAGACAATTTTCAGTATACTTAAATTGGAAAAATCCAGTGGAAAAAGATACTGAAATAAAAGCATATTTGTTATAAAGAAACAGCAAAATACAGTGATAGCCTGGACCCAAATGAAGCTGCGCGGTGCAGCTAGGGATGGCATCACGAACTGATGCCCTTTCCTCCTCCACAGTAAAAGCAAACAGCAAAATTCTGTTCCAAAAGATCTTCTACCTTCTAGAAAATTACTATCAGAGTCCATCAGGATGCATATTTCAAGATGTGAAAACCTCTCTTTAAAAAAAAATTCAAATAGTTTCTGAAAATAGATATGTCCTTTTAGAAAACAATTTCAAAACAAATTGCACCATCTTTTTTGCACCTTTAAGTATCATCTCAGCAAAATGCAGAACAAATAGTATATTTTGATGGCATCTACTTATTTGTTATCTTTCCATTTACAGTTTATTAGCCCAAAAGCTTAAGATGAGAGTTTAAAAAAAAAAAAAAAGGGGGGGGGTCGCAGATTAAACACAGTAAAAGTACCAATCTACATGCAAGAAACAAAAGGTTAATTTTTAAGGGAAAAGAAGAGAGGGAGAACATATCTTCATATATAAATTTTAAGTACTTTTATCCTGGGAAAAATAATGAAAAAAAAATCCTTATCAGTGACCTCTTTCCAAAATTTCAGATACAAGACAGAAGCCCTCCTCTCTTTGACCCTGTTTGAGCTACATTTTTATATCCATATATACACACACACACAGACTTTAAACTGAACTTTCCTATTTCTAAGTGCCTCTTAGCTGAAAATATATATATTTATATATATTTTCCCTCTCTTTCTACCACATAAATAAGATGGATAATGTTTTTGGCATTTCATCTGTGCCAACTTTTCGATAAGAATCTACACAAGCGAAAACTTCTCATATATAGACAACTCTGAAAAGGGCAAATACACTAATGAGGAGAAATCAGGAATAATTCCAGTTTATTTTGGAAAAAAAAAAAAAAAAAAAAAATCACTAAAAGCTCTACAAATTCCTATGCAAATGCAAATTCACTATTCACTATGAATTTCAAATAGCTCCATTACTTATAGACTTATTTCTAACTCACAAGTTTCATTAAATAAAAATTACAATAATATATCACTAAAAAAATTTATGTTCCTAAGTAGTAGTACTATATTACTGCAGAAGACTCAGGATCCTTCATATTGCATATTACATGTTCTAATTAAAGCAGAAAATTAAGCAATTAAAATACTTAAAAATCAAAGATCTAAAATTCTTTTTATTTGTTTTTAATAAACAAAATGATTTTTTTAAGTGGAAAAGATTCAGAGAGTTAAAGGGGAAAGTCTGGAATTCCATCCGAACAATTCATAGTAGTACCTCATTACTTTAACTGATAAGTTGGAAGGAACAAAAAAAAAAAAAAAAAATTTACAGAAACAGGTGGACACTCCAGTATCTTTCCTGCCCCCTTCTCCCCCCTAGTATCTTTACTAATGGTATTATTGTTCATTTTCAATGTTAGAGAAAAGTATTTTCTGGGAATTTCATAATGTGCCACTGAGTTTTTCCCCTATAAAGTAGTACAAATACGGGAAGATATAGTCTAATAAATACTGTATCAGGCATGTGAAAAGGCATGACTAAGTGTGTAAATACTGCATCAAAAGGTATACATTTAAATGTGTAAAATTCTGTCTTAAAAGTATAAAAATGAAATAAATTTATTTCCTCAATTCTGCTGTCAGTTTACAGTTCCATTTGAAATTTACAACAGCGGTACCTATTTAAAACAAAGGCTATTTAGGTATTCATGGGCCTTTTAATATTAAGATTCAAAAAAAATAGATTACTTCTATTTTGCCTACCCAATCTGACAAGCAACTAATCCATTAAGCTATAATTCATTGTTACTTTTCCTACTGGTAGACGGGTATTGCCCGAGTGCATTGCTGGTTACATAAATGTAAGCACGTGTCAATCTAACATTTAACTCCCTTTTCCTGCTATAAACACAGCATTTCACAGTACAGGCAGCCTTTCGTAACTGCAGGTTGCTGATGAGAGCGTTGGTCCTGCTTTCTCCTGTTTTCTGGAGGCAGTTCGGATGAACCCAACAACACTGGATGAGTAATTTTCAACTGCCCAACAGAAAGGTTTGGTAGTTAACTTCATTTTTTGGTAGTTAACTTCATCAAACCACTCATTAACCAATTCCTTTTTGGAGGCATGATCCTACTACAAGGAAGCAAGGAACATGGCTGGTGGAATACAGGTCTGGCATTATACATGTCTATGCATCATGACTAGTGGAAAAATGGATGGAGAAAACTGAATTGCCAAAAAATAGTTCATAGTGCAGTTTTGCCCACTGGTTCATCAGAACATTTGAATGAAAGCATTAAGTGCTTGGTTGGGCTGTCCATTTGCCAGGAACACAGATAAATGGTCTCTCTTGCAATTACGTTACATACCCTGGTCTTAGCTACAAAGCTTCCAGTGAGACTTTCAAGACAAAGGCTGAGGCAAAGGAGATTTTTAAAGGGAAGATTTGAGGTCCCTGATCTTCCTATGATAAGCCTCTGAGGAGCTGGTCCAATAAAGTTAAGCCAAAGCAAACCATGTGCAAACAGCAGGGCCTGCAGGATGTGATTAATTCCCTTGAGTGCAGTTTATCCTGTTGAAACAGGAGTAAAAGAAAAGCAGGCAGCTTCAAGTATTTTGATACTGTAGGTTGATTAATATGACAGATGCCCACAAGATACATGCATCCAATAGCTTCAAATTCTTGTTCCTGTTTCATGTGCTTATTCCTGGAGCCCCAGCAAAAGCGGAATGCATCAAGCTGCACCACAAAGTGCTGCTCTTCAGGACAAAGCCAGGCAGCACAAGAATATAGTATGACATTTAACTCAGAGGTTTCATGCATTTAATTGGCATGCACCTCTTGCTAACTTTGCAAGGAACAATAGAAAGCATTTCCATGTGAAATGAAGCCAAGTCTTTTCCCAACTTTACAGCCTCAACCTGATGGAATATAAAAAGCAGCTTGGTCATTCTCCCTGCAGACACCTGGAGCTGTACACAGTATGTTCCACTGAAATCTGCAGAAGGGAATGCTGTGCATCTCTTCTATAGGCTTTCACTGGATCTCACTCTAGTATTATTTTGCAATTAAGAAAAAAAAAATGTCAAACTCCTGTAGAAGGCAGAGGATTTTTTTTTTTTTTTAAGTTAAAGCCAATGTTTTAAAGAGCAGTCAACAAAGAGACTGATTCTAATCCTAAATCTTTTTCCCCTAAACCTGCTTTTTTTTCCTGGTTTAATAATAAAGTAAATTAATAAAATTGAACATTTTGCTGCAAACTGAACATCAGAACAAATTGATTAAATAAATTGACAACATTTTTTCTTACACATCCTTGTAAATACTATTTTTTCCCTTGCCTTATCAACCCTTATGTAAACTACAGCATTTGAAAAGTGAAGTTATTTCAGTAAACGCTGTATAGGTCTGCATCACCGTCTTAAAACACTCACCTAAAATAAGGTTACAAAAAGCACTATCATCTGGCAGGGTCAGACAAAGAAAGCAGAATGCCAGACAGATTAACTAAATGCTGCTTGGGTTAGATGTCAATCGGATTAGAGAGGACTTGAGCTAGCAAACGCATCCCAGAGCCTCGTGGCAGTTCCCGGGCATGCGTCTCACCCAGTGGGATCCTCAACGGAGCAGCTCCAAACCCACACGGAGGACATGGAAGCACAGGTTAGAGGAAAGCAGAGCAACTGAGGAAAGGTTGGACTTGGGCTCCTCGGCCCAAGTCTAACTGTAAGAAAGCATCAGACAGGCTAAAGGAGTCTCAGATCAAAACAAAAAGCTTTCTTGTCAGCTAACAGAAATCTCACTATGGTACTCCTAAATGCATCCAGGCAGCAGTGCGAAATGGACAGCTGGCTAAACCCTGTAGAAAAAAAGGAGCTTCTGCTGTATTTAGCAGATGGTGGCACAGGTTATGAAGCTGGTCTTTCCTTCAGTCACTGAAATAAACTTTTAGTGCAGCTGAGCTACAATATTTAAATAGCCCTTCAAGTTACTCCCAACTGAAACAAACCTGAGCACTCTTCTTAGTCCATGTCCTAGTGCTTAGAAAAATCACCATGTTACTATATATTTTACCAATTCACATTTCTGCAAGCACAGAGAAAATCTTCATGCTCAGAAAAACATAACACTTGAGGGCTATTTGTGTTGTGCTTCAAGCAAGACCACAGCAAGGCATGTCCTAACACTGCACTGCATATTAAAAAAAAATCTCATTGTTTAGATCTTCACCAGGTTGGCTTCTCTATATACCCTACATATCCATCTACTTTCACCTCTTAGCCTTAGCTCTGCAGGTAACACCATGTCACTGAACCTGATTCTAAAGAGAGAAGATTAACTCTCCCATCTGTTTTATATACGCGGGGCTTCGCGGGGAACAGCCATTTCTCAAGTGCAATTCTCCCCCTGTGCCGCTTTATGAAATGGCATTTTTTAAACTTTTCATATCATGAAGGGGAAAAAAAGTGAAGGAATCTGCCTCTTGGCAACATAGAACTCTTCAAAAGTCATCAAAACCTTGTAGGATACTAAACATTACAGTGTTTAATACTTTACATTTTTTTCCTGATAAACTGAAGGTGTGCAAAGGAAGGTCCTAGCTCTTTGTTATCACCTGAAGCAGAACTGTAAGTATGAAGAGTTAATTATGACAGATGATTTAATGAGATACAGAATCACTTCAGAACAGATAAAAACCTCATACAAGCACATGTAAATCCCACTGAAGTGGTTTCCATAGAAGGTGATCTGCTGTCTGCACCAGTGCCTAACATAACCTTCATTTTTTTGGAAAAACACAATTCTTGACAGCCTACACCCTTCTGAAGACACTTTTAAAAACCTACTACCAAAATGCAGGATCATGAAGGAATTCTGTATTTTTTAAAAAATATACACTAAATATCCAGACAACAATTAATGAGTTGAATGGCAGAACTTCATGAGCAGAACATCATTATACAAGCACAGCAACTCTGACTAGTTTAGGGAAGACAACATAACATTCTTCGCTAAGCTTTTATGGGTATTTTTGCTTTAAACTGGTAAAGTTTCACATAAAGTCATTATTTCCCCCCTAAAGTTAAAAGCCTCACTCAATTTGCAAATCTGGCAGAAGTTTTCACTATTATTTTCCCTTTTAATACACAGAGAAAACATTTTGCTCATCTGCTCTGCTACAAAATAACAGGAAGCAAAACATAACAACAGTTCTAAAGATATTTCACTTTTCCAAAGCAAAATACTGATTAATTAAAGTGGAAGTTTTCCATTCACAACCCCTCCTGCTGGGTGGCCATATAACCCGAGCGAAGCTCCCAGCTCTCGGAGCTGTGCCCATCGCCTGGGCACAGGAGGCCCCGCTCTGGTCCTGGCTACAGGCTCTGCAAGGATAAAAACTGCAGCTCACAGAAGCTCCACAATGGCCAGCCCAGAAGGGGGCAAACACAAAGTTCATAGTCTCATGAAGTTTTTAAAATCAGTGGTATTTATCAGCGTTCCCCACCGTCAGTTATCATTGCTCGACTAGCCAGACAGTGACAGATATCACATTGTCCAAAGATACCATGCGGCAGTATTTCTAAAATAAAAGGTTTTCCAGTTTCAAATATTAATTACAAAATTATGACAGAGACAATAATATACACATAGAAATTTTCTGCAGGCAGAAAGCCTCCTACAGCATTTTTGTATTAGGAATTATTCTCAAACTTGCAAAAAATCTGTGGTCTTATGAATGTTTCCTACCAGGCCTCCATGCCATGGAAGTTAGGCTCAACGTGGGATCACGTTACTAAAAGTAGCATAGCCCTGTGTGTTTTCCTGCTTAAAAGCAAAACAAAATACATTTTTAATCATAACTCTTCATTTTAATTAGACAAAATACTTAGCAAGTATTATCGATGTGCTTCTTTTAATATTGTATTTACTAGTTTATACAGTCATGACCATATTTGACAGAGAAATGCAAACATTAAACTTATAAGAACTCCACACCTATCATTAAGGATTGCGACCAGTCTTTCCTAGGTAGGTGGCATTGATGCTACCAAATTGCACAACTCCTGCATAAGGACCATAGAAGTGCAAATAGGTTGACCATTTTAATACAGTGTGTTGGGTAATAAATTCTCTTCCCACAAAAATGAAACCTTAAAAAAGATTTGGACAGATTGGACAATGACAATAGTCTCCAAAGCTGGCAAATTCAGAACTAGGTCACAGCTTTATCCTGCAGATCATTTTCAGCTTAGTTTGAACAATAAAAGTCTTTAGAATAAACTGTCTACATTCAACAATCATGATACTCTCATCCACAAATAGAAGCTGCATTAAAACCTGTAAAAGCCCATGTATGCGTGGCAGAACATGTGCGGGATCAAATGAATACATTCACTGGCTGCTAGTTCTTTGCTTAAACCTTCCAGGCACAAAACTGCATGTGCAACAATGCATCCCACTCGCTGCTTGCAAGGGCTTCAGTGGAAACCGAGCCGTGCACTTAAAAATAATAGAAGATATCTTCCAACTTTAGGTCAAGTATTATTTCCAGCATTCTTGATGTATCAATTCTATTTCACAAATTTTTGATCGATCCCTCATTAATGAAATATAAACACCCAAGAGAGGTCTGCCAGAAGCAAAAGGTCAGACGTTAGTCTTCTCATATGGATGAGCACTATATTTATATAGATTTAAGATACAAAAACACCACTCACAACCTAGAGAAATATGGAAAGTTTATGCAAAGACAAAATGCTAGCTAGCCTTGAAGTACATGGAGGCCAAATACGCTTGGCTTGAGATGTACATGAAAGAGTGGGATGATGTTGCACTCCGTCTACAAACACTGCAAGAGGTTGTATTTAGGATCACTAGGTTTCTATTGGTGATTCAAGAAAACCAAACAAACTTTTCATATGCTAAATTGGGCCACAACAAAAGTGCCAATATGAGATGTAGAAGGGTTTTACTCTAACCTAAGGAAACCTCCAATGATATATAAACATCAAAATATCCAAAATATAAGATATATTTAATCTATTATAGATGAAACATAACAATATTATAGATTTAAATATAACAATAGAAAATTTACTGAGACAATGGTGGCAACAAGCTTCTCTGTGTCATACCTTATTTAATGTCAAATAATCTTTATTATCTATGTAAGCATAAGTTTTCAGCTTATTAAAATTCACTGTGTACAGAAAATAGAAATATCTTGCAAATATTTGGGGTCAAAAGCGACATATCAGTCTTTAACTAGCAAGTTTTCTTCTTTTAGCCTAAGACCAGAAAACATACTTGAATGTCTTTGCTAGAGTCCATCACAAGAACTCGCTAGTATCATTAAAACAATGTACTTTTAGTACAGACTTTTTTTCCTATACAAATGTGATTATTCACTTATGCATCAAAATTACAATGCTCTTCTGGTGTAATGTTTAGAATTGATCACTAAAGTACTATTTTATAAAATGAATTACAAAGTTGGTAGATAAGGTACTTTCAAGGACTTCTGACAATCCTCAAAATTTAATCTAGTTGTATGCAAATTTCCATTTGTTTGATAACCTAAACTACTTTTAACATCACTGTGAGTGCCATGTGTTTCAACTTCAGTATTTTTCTATTTTCAACAGACTACAGGTCGCGCTTGACAAAGACATCAGCAATTACCCAGTACCTACTTCACCAGAACAGATAGTTTTACATCTATCACAAGCTTCCAAACAGTATTAACTAAGGGAAATTTTGCTATACTAAAAAGAATAAATTTGTTTTCTGGTACTGGTAATACCAATACTGGTAAATTTGTTTTCTACAGCACTGTTCACAACCTTAGACATGAAAGTCTTCTGTAGTAAATAACAAAATTGGTAGAAATGCAATTTACCACAAATTAAAGATTTCAATGATTTTAAAGCACTGCCTAATAAACTTTAACCAGGAAGAGGCAACCTACCGAACAAATGATATGAAAAAGGTGCCTTAATGAAGATTCAGCAAGCTCCAGATAGCTAACAGCACAAAAGAATTACCTAAACGTAGGCATCTAGTGCTATTTTAGACAGCAGAATACCCTCCCATGGCCACAGTTGCTCTCCCAGAGGAAGGCGTGGGTCTCCCATGAGCCACGTGGCTCTCCCTGGATATCCTGAACATCTTCCCATGTGTGAAATGGCACTAACTGTCTAAATTTAGACAACTGAACCAGGCCCTTGAAGCCTTATTGCTTTACACCCTAGGGTGGACAGCAGCATATATACTTCTGCTGAAGGCAAAATTGCGCTCATACGGATGCATCTCACTCATTCGTGACCAGGAAAAGTAACACACATTGCTATTCTGTCTCCATTCAGCATCACAACTGAAAATAAAAATATTAACTAAGGGCTTGACATAGATGGGAATGTCCGTGTTTGACAGGGGTGAAGAGGTGATAAAAACTTTGGTCCTTTATCAGAAAATTGTGTTATCATATGACACATTAAGAAATCAGCACAAGGAAATTTAACCACTAAGAGCACAAATCTATAGATGGTAAGAGAAAATTATAGCTTTATCTTTTTTTGGCTATTTCTTGCTGCCTATCACACTTGTAGGACAGATTACTGCCCACAAAGCCAGAAAGCTTTGATGCTGCTACCTGTGCTCAGTATCTGTGACAATGTTCGGTGCCTGCAGAGCCTGTGTGGTGACACAAGCATTTGACTCCTCTCTGTACCACTCATCCTTCTCACAGCTACAACAGCACAAAACACCTACAACTGAAAACGAATACCAGCTTTTCCATCAACCCAACCAGGAAGGTTTGGGTACAATTCAAAAGATTTTCTCCTCCTGAACCCAGGAGGAGATCCTGCAGACACTCTAAATGTAGCCAACACAGCTTCCAATAGAGTACCAACAGACAACTATAAAATTGCTGCCTTTATATCAATGCTAAAGGCAGAACAGAAATACAAGACTACACTATTTTAAAATTCTGATTAAGTAACTCTGTATGAGCTTTCAAATTCCTACAACAAACAGTTATGGCCTTTCCTGAAAACTATCACCTTTTGGAACATGCTGCAATCCAGTTTTACAAGAAAACTGTATGCTGAAAACTCTGGGTTCATTCAACCATAATCTAGGTCTTCCTTCTTCTGAGAGACGGAAAAAAAAATCTAGTAATAGAAAAGCTGCAAAACTCTGCTAAAAGAAAACCTATGGGATTCCCAAAACGATCTTCCCCCTCTCCAATTTCATCTGCCTATCCTGAAGACAAATAGAGGGGAAAAAAAGCAAAACAGACCAAAACAACAACAAACAACAATTTTCTTTTTTGTTGTCCTCTTCTCCAAAGACAAAGATAGGCTGATAAGCAGCAGCAGAATCAACTATTAAAGGCAGGAAACTATTTACCTTTACTCAGTCTTATCTGGCATTACTCAGTACCCCTGAATATTCACTTTGGTAAAATTCAAACTCCTCTGAAAACAAGAAAAAAAAAAGGAGGGGGGGGAGGGGAAAGAAGGAAAAAGCACCAAGCANGGGGGGGGGGGGGGGAGGAAAGAAGGAAAAAGCACCAAGCGGCTCATCTGCAGGTAAAAGCCCTGACTTTTCCTTGCTCCTTGTTTTGTGTTCTATCCCTAGAACAAGCTGCCTTCCAGAAAAAAAAAAAATAAAACAAAATAAACAAAACAATCACATATACAAATCCCCACAATTCCAAAGAGGTAACTTAGAACAGAACAACCCACTCCACCAAACTGTTGAATGCAGGAAAGCGCATTTATTTTTGTTTTCCCCTTTCACTGTTTCAGGTTTGAATTGACAGTATGGTACTCAAAAGGCAGAAATACGAAAACCGATAGCTAAATAAGGCAATATGTGACATGAAAGTACTCAGAATTTCAGTTTCTTTGAAACACAGAAAAAAAAACACAAAACTGCTATTCTTAACAGCTGAAACAGCTGAAAAATACGAACATAACACTACTAGGAAGATGGTATGAAAAGAAAGGGAAGAGTTAGCCCTCAAACTTGCTTTTTACATCTTTTTAATAGTTACAACATTTCTCCTAATTCTCTTGGGACCATCTATGAATGTATAATATTTTCCTAACTCTTGCATCATTTAAATTTACTCTTTGTTCACAGCAGGTCTTCTGGAATAAACCGAAAACCAGCAATACATTATGCTAGCTTAATTGAAATGCTAGCACAAGCATGGAATCAGTCTACTCTGAACAAACAGGACTGACAAGCATTAAAGACAGTGCTGAGAGGAGCTGTCCAGAGGAATGCAAACAACCTTTCCCCCCCAGCCCCGCCAGAGTATATAGCTCCATCAAAAAAAAAGTTATCTGATTTCTTCTGACTAAAGTTCATAAACAGTAAGTTTTCATCCCTTGCTACAATTACCCTAAAGATATATACTGTGAATCTATAAAAGATACTGTATCTTCACTATATACATATATTTACTATGAATCAGATAAATTACAATATACAATTTTCATAACTTGGGATAAACAATAATCTCTTCTTTCACAGTCTTTGAAAGACAAATTGATTTTTATGAAATACTTTTGTTAAGGAGACAAGTATCACAGGAAGGGTTAAGGCGAATTAAACAACTCTTCCAAGAGAGGCTGGAAGAGTGCAAAAAGGCACCGATCCCATCCTTAAGCAATGACTAGGTGCTGAATAAGGAACAGAGCCTGTAAAGGGCAAAAGTGGACAGTTCTGGATGAAGAAACTATTACACACAAAGAACAAAGAAAAAGGATAAAAGAACACTGCTGAACAGTCTCGATCCTGGTATTTCTGAATGTTTCTGCACTTCATTTTAAAAGTAGAACAGCTTCCTCCTAAGGTTAGTTTCCCATCTGTGATACAGACAGTGCTACAGAACATACTCTATGTTCATGCTGGCAAAATGCCCATGATAAGTTGTATTTGCTCAAGAAGCACAAAAGGATATTGAAAGAGACAACCTCAGCTTGGAAGTGTCACACTCTTTGCCCTGCTCTTTCCAGCAGAGACACACAGGTGTGGTTCTTACCTTGGAAACAGCAAGGTCCCTGCCTACCAAAACTTTATATCCCCCATTAAAAGCTTCCTGCATCTTATTTAATTCTGGCCCATCTACAGACAAGCTATCTCCTCTTCCACTCTGTATGTGGCACCTGCACTCTTGCTCTGAATCACCTCCTAGAAGAAGTTCCCCTGATTTTATACCTCACATCTAAAATGAACTAGTACAGGGTTGAAACACTCATAAAACATTTATCACAACTCCAGGCATAAATGTAGTCTTTAAAATAGCATTTCTTGGAAATCTATGGAATGAAGAATACATAGTACGTTAAATTTGGTACAAAAATCCTGAATATTCAAGTCAAACAATTCTTACAAATTCTACAGCCAAAAGGTATGTACCTGACAAGCCCAATTTAAGAATATGGAGTTGCCAAATGAAGATACGGGAAAACCAGAATGACAAAGAAAAGTTAACATCGCATTTGTTTAACAGGGAAAGTAACTTCTTAACTGCTCCCCAAATCGGCAAAATGGCTAATTCTTATGTCCTAACCCCAGCAAGCAGCACGAGGCAGAGCTCAGCACAGATTTATCTGGAGCAAAACCGGCTAAGCGATGCACAGAGAGCGGTGGCCACAGTATCTGCATGCTGAGCAGCCAGAGTTAATCCTGCCTCTCACAGGAAGGGGCAGCAAAATCCAGGAAAATACAGTAAGTGACAACTTCACAAGTCTTCATATTGGAGGATGCTCCATCATTCACAGATGAAATCTTTAATTACTTGCATAAATATCCAGTAATATTTATATTTTCATTACCACTTACATGCCATAATGTATCTATTGAAAGTTTCTATTTGTGTGGTTTTATGGTATTTTGATTTTTTCCAAATCACAGGAGCTTAGGAAACAGATTCCCTCCTCATTAAAAAAAAAAAAAAAAGATAAAGTTTCTGAAAGTTTGGATTAATGTCAAATGGCCATAAAATGGCACAAAATATAAACCACTAAAACACACAAGTCCAATAAAGTTTGATTGCATTACAGATCAATAACACTTTCAGAAATGAAAACTAAGCTTCATCATACCCCTGAACTGTTAAGCTTGTACAACTCATTTGTACCAATTAAAAATTGAAAGTACAGCCAAAGTGATATAAATACTCACATCTGATATGCCCTAAATAACATGTTATTACATCAGCTACAACCACAGTATACTACTGCATTAAGTGTACTTTGATGTTCATGACACTGACCATAAAAATAAGAATTCAATTATAATAAAAACTATAACTAGGAGCTTTAAGCTTTAAAAACTTACATGAACTTCTAGTCACTCACAGAGTAAGCAGATGATGTTAAGGACTACTATTTTTAAAAAGATTACATTTTAAAATAATAACTTTAATATCATAATTTAGAATAACTTTTCTAAGGTTTACTGGCATATGCCACATATATTCACATATACATTGGCATTAAATCAACCTTGGAAAAAAATAATTTAAATCCCCAGCTATGCAAGGTTGATTAACACTGAACTTCACTATTTCCTCACTATTCCAGTATTTAAAACCTTATGTCAGATTCCTGAGACAGTTTAAGTAGTCCACAGTGCAGGTATCAGAAATAGATTACAGAAATGTGGATTTCTGCCAGACCACAAAGCATCACCATATCAGAACTCCACTGAGGAGATACTAACCAATGCTACAATATATAACTTTGAAGTCTGAATATTTCTGAGATGAAGCATATTGTTCATTACAATCTCTAAAGAAAAAACACATTTAGCTTTCTTGTGTTTACTTTGAGATTGGTACTATACTTTTGTCAGGAGAATTTCTTATGCAACCTGCAAAAATGAATACTGCATGATGAAGATCACAAAACTGTCACAAGAGCAGCTCAGGACACCCCTCTGATTCACCCTAACCGCCCCCACCCTCAAAAAAGAAAAAAAAGTAGTTAAGTGTTCATTCCCATAAAAACTGTCCATAGACATACCAGATCCTCAGCTGAGGATCAGAAAACCCAGATCCTCAGCTGCAGCTAGAAAGCTCTCCAGGATAAGACCACCTTTGTTTTTCATCAGTGGTCCAGGCCATTCACATAAATTAGATTAGTCTGAACCATAATCTGTGCCAGCTCTCAACATAAACTGAAACCAGCACCATGGGTAGACACAGAACACAAACATTTCTAGAGTATGACCCAATGCTGCTGAATATGAAATATCACTTGGTACCCCTGCCCCACTAAGGCATAGATTTGTTCTTTGGTAGGGAAGTGGAACAAATTTGTCAAATTCCTAGGCAGTCTCCATATTTTTACTTGGTTAATTTATAGAGGATACATGAAACTCAAGCACTTTCTTACTTGTTTCTATCACCATAACAACAAAATTATGGAATAAAATCACAACTAAGCTCTGCCACAAAACTTTCCATTTAGCTCTAAGCTGAAAGTCTCACATAACTTTAAGTAAAAACAAATATATATATATATATATATAATATATATAAAAACATATATATATATAAAAACACACACACGGACACAACTGTAGTCCTGTCATCGGAAAGTTATTTTTAAGATTTGTTTACCAAAATTAGAAAAAAAAATGATGACTGATGCCAGCATCACAACTGTGCAATGTGCCTTTTTTATGCAAATAAAGTGTCAAGTTGCAGGGAAGGAGAAAAAAAAAAAAAAAAAAAAAACACATACACACTTTAATCAGGTTTAACATACTCGCAAAGTCTCACTGCAGATTGAGAGGGCCTTTGGCATGAATGGCCTACAAGCAGCAAGAGAGTTGTCTTCTCTCAAGGAGCTAAAAAAAATCCTGATTGGTGACTAGAAAACACACTATTTCCATAAAATCTTATGAGCACTCAGATGCAGGAATATTGAAGTATTTCAGCAGAATCATACTTCTGAGGCCAAAGAGACATAGTTGAGGTCTTAACTTTTTCTTTAAATGGTACTCTTAAAAATTTTCAGGAGTTCTGTTTTTATTTACATTTGTAGAAAAGTTGTTTAGTATTTTTTTTTTCAAATTAGAAAAAAAACCCTGCACATTATTGAAAAGCATAAATCTATTTGCAGAACCTCTACTCAGCAACCTAAAATTAAAAAGTGGATTTTTTTTTGCAGGAAGATGATCCTTCATTCTTTAGTATTTCTTCATTATCATTGCTTGTAACAGTTAATGGTAAATCTGTGAAGTTAGGTTTGTCTGGAGGTATACCCAACAAAAAGTGTTCCAGTTAGTGCTTTAAGATGCTCTGCAACATATGCATCTCAGAAGCTGGCAAAAAACAAGGGCCCTTTCTAGTAAAATTACAGGGTAATTTTTAATAATAACTGAATTTCAAAGACAAATTAGGCTGAAACTGAAGTGCCAGGGGCTTGGAATTTAGATTTGCCATAAGAAAAATGGCAAGCATTGAGGTCAGTCCTTTAGCAACTGCAGTAAGATAAACTTTAGGCAAGCAAAACTGCTTGCTACTTCAGTAGGCTTAGTTAATTGCTCAAAAAAACTCCTTAACATTGAAAAGCACATTTTATTATGGCTAGAATGAGAAACAAACTTGCTTATTTCCAGTACTGTGCAAAGCCTGAAAAAAAGCTGTACTACCTCTTTTACATAAAGCCACAAGAATGATTAGTCACATTCCAGATATTTCTGGATTCCTGCAAACTAGAGTAGCACTCACTGGCTGAGTCAGAATTGAGCTCTCCATTCTACTCAGTTCTGTATTGGCTTACACAGGATCACCACCAAAACTTTACATGCTTAGTTTTACTTAGAAATAGACAAATCTGAGTCACCACAAATAAAAACAAATATATCCCTCATGATATATGCCATGACCGTATCTTTCAACATTAACAGATCTCATACTCAAAAAGAATTTAGAGATAAGAAAACTCTGTCCTTGGTCACTTTAAACACAGTATCACTAAAGTGTTGCTTTTGACCACATTCTATTTTTCTACTCAGGGAAAGAGCAAAGGGCTTTGAAGAACCTAAAATAAAATGCTCACAGGAGAGAGATGGTAAGTTTAGATATGGAAGATGACCAGTTACAAGCTCCTTGGTGAAACACAGATTACCTGCCCCTCAGTTTGGCCCCAAACTTTGAGAGCTGCAACTTGTTCCTATTCAGGTCATGACCAAACTACCACATGTCAAATTCGGTGCTCCTACTGCAGAGGTTGCCATTTTGCTACAGTCACATATTCTGAATTTTGTTTTTTTTAAATCTCAGTCCTTCTAGAACCTGCCAGCAAGTACTGCCAGCATTCCCAACAAGGGAATAGTTAAATGTCCTTCAGCATATATTCCCTCCAGTATTTTGCAGAATTAGACAAATTCTAAATGTAAGTTCCCTGAAGCACATAGAGCCAAGGCCCAGCATAAATATCAATCATTATCGCATGTACAAGTTATAGTTGCTCATCTCTTAAGCAAACAAAAGGAAGGATATATAAACATTGTTTCAGAATATGTTAAATGTTAGGATGCTGTGGAATTTCATCTTATTACATCATCCTACATACAGATGCCAGTCATTACTACAGTGATTTATTTTTGGTTAGACACATACGTAAGACTTTCTTTTTTTTTCTTTTAATCTGAGGGAAAAAAAAGGAAGGATGGCAAGTATAAATCATGCTGAATAATACCCAAAATATACATATACAGCATCAGCTTTGACAAGCATGTCTCTGGCCGCTGCTGCAGACAACAGATAAGAAGGTTCATCTAATTACACAAAAAGCTGCAATATGCTATAAAAGTGTTTTGGTATAAAGGCCGTTAGGAATAATCAGTTTCAACCTCCTCTTTTCAACAGAGATCCCACCAATTCCTTCTCCAGGAAGTGGAGAAGAAGCCTAAAAGTCCAAGGACAACACTATCTCTTACAATCAACAAACAACAGTAAAAACAGGAAAAGGAAAGAAAAATATCAAGATAAGGAAAGAAAAATATCAAGATAAAAATGTTTCTTATCAGAAAGGGTCTTGAGACAGAAGTAATTAGACTTTTATATTAAAGTCAGTCCTTTATGTTCTTTATGGCTACAAACACAAAAATAACTTGAGATATAATAATCTTCAAAACAAACAAAAATACTTTCCAAAAGGAAAATCAGCTGCAAAAGAAGATGAATGATTTCTTACATTTTCTCCCTATAAGTTAAACTGCTCTGCACAGTACTTTGCTTCTGTATTCCAAGGGCATAATAATAATATTGTGCTTATTATTATTTATTGAAAATTGTTTAGACTGAGATTGGAAAAAAAACAAAAAACATTCAGCTGCCATAAAGTTAACTTCTCCTTTGATTCCCTCTTGCCTGAACCTTACCCCTGGATGCTAAAGTTCCTATATACGTTAGGGTATTGATCATTATTCCACATGAAATCCCCTGAAAAAGGACATGAATATACACAATTTCACTAAACACTTAAACTGAGATATTTACTGAGGTGTGGAATTTTTTTCTGTTTTTCCTATTTTATTATTTTTATACCTGTTTAACATTCTCCTTATATGTAAGTGTTTTAGGTCAGCAACTTCTACCTCTCTCATCTGCTTACGCCTAGCAGAAAACTTGCCATTTAAGTTTTATTCAAAATAATCTCTGAAGACTATATCTCTTCTTTAAGCTCAGCAAAGGTATTCAACAGGTGGACATACGGTTGAAACTTCAAATTAACTGCTAGCTTTGAAAATTGTTTATCTAATGTCACAAAAAAGCATGCCAAAAGAATCACTCAGTGACATTAAAAGAAGCCAAGACTTTGTATCCTAGAGGACACAAAAAGAACGCCCCAAGGAAGAACGGCCCAGCAAAGCCTTTTTCGACCTAAATAAAATTCACTGACACAAGAAAGATCTAGATTGCAGACAACATAATAATTACATTTCAGTCATACAGGCACCTTACTGCACTCTTAAGGTGCCTAAAGAGTTATATTTGTAAGGAGAAGTGTTGTAAGAACACAGAGACTCAACTTCCCAGATTCTTGTGGTAACTCCATCAAAATAAAGATGATTGTTCAACTGAACAATAACTTCTGCAGTGACCTTATTTTATAAATATATATATATGTACACACACACACATATATAGCTTGTAATAATCAGCTACAGGTTTTAAGTGAAGAGTAAACCATTTTTCATTTGATCAACTTAAAAAAGTGCAATTAATCTCACAAGTCCATAAACCACCTAGTGTCCTTTTTATTATTACTAAATTAAAATTACTAAATTAAATTACTAAATTAAAAGACTCACTGTTTTTCACAGTCAAATTCTAGCTATTACTGAATGGCAAAACTGATAAATTATTTGATGAAATTACCCAAAGTATTCACAGATGCTCCCTCTTGTCAACCACCAACATCAGTATTTACTGATTAATTGAAAAAGTACTGATTTACTGAAAAAGTAAAGAAAATTAGGCAGGAACTTCTAAAAACTGTTCCATACATGTCTAGCCACAATTAAGTTAATGAAGCTACACAAGTACGGAAGTCAACATTAGCAGGTTTCATTTCAAAAGTGGGGTTTTAACCTTTAAGTTTGTACTACTAAGCAGTAACGCACCACAAACGTATAATGCTCGGAATGTGGTGTGTCACCATCCAGTTTGTTAGTGGAATGCAAATGATAAAGTGTTATGTTAATTATTTAAGAAGTAACCAGCTAACCATTTCAACATCACATCTGGTGTATTTTGAGGGGGAGGAGTAACTAAATACATCCCTTCAAATTTTGACAGTAAAGCAAGTAAAAAGCCTACTGAAGATTCAATAACTTACTATGGGAATTTATGCAAAGCAAGTCCTTGTTAATTCAAAGAAAGGACAGGGAGACCCACTGCAGGTCAGCATATTTGAAAAAGTGTTGGTTACAATATTTTTATTATCATGAGTTTATTTAATGAACCTAACAAAACAGCTTGAAACCTAATTATTGTCATACTTCAGTAATTCATAGCAGAGTTAATAAATGGAATGAGGCCTTCATAATATTCCACCCAATCACAAATACACCAACTCCTACAGAAATGGGAAATGATCTTTTTTTTTTTTGTAAGCACAAATTATAGAGTGGGTGGATAAGAGAAATGCAAATTCTAAAATCCTATAGTAAATAAAAACATATATAAACAAAGTGACAGCCTGGTAAGTGCTTCTCTTTAAAGAGCAATCAAATAACAATCCCATTATCTTTCCTCAAACTCCTTTGAAATAGAAAGACTGATGATAAAAGGAAATCCAGAATGAATTTAAGTGTTCTAGAAATTAACCTGTATTTAATAACTTAATTTTCTAAACACACAAACTTTCAAACTTTCAGAGAGAAACTGGCTCTAATAATGCTGAAACAAATCAAAATGATCCTAGGACAGACAAAATTAAGCCTATCCATTATGATAAAGTAGACAAAGATTCCTAACATCTTCATTCAGATGTCTTTGTGATGACTCAATATTTAAAGATCACTGTAGAACAAGCTGCTTCCTGATATGAGGGAATAGAGCATCTCTAGGCCTAGGTATCCCTGACAGCAGCATCCCAATTACATCATAACCGAAACAAAAGATTTTCAATTAAAAAAAGTCATATTTTGTTACTATCTTTATACTTGTATGTGGTTATAAAATGGAGTCTTCAAACGATGCGAGCCCAGAGGCAGCCACAGGACTCCTGGGCAGCAGGATCTGGAAGCACCCGGAGGTGGCAACGCTCTCAGCGCAGGCTAAGAGCGGAGAGCAGCCACTGCTGGTATCACAGGCAAGGGACTCCTCCAGGCAATTTAAGCAGCACTACAGAGAGATTTGCATCTAGCCCTCCACGGATAAGCAAAGATTTTCTCTGATATAATGAAACAGCAGCATGGGCAAGTGAGAAAGGGGTTCACAGTATTCTTATGATCACAGGGACTCTGAAGAGAAACATATGCTATATAACATTGTACTTGAAAATTACAACATAAAGGATTAAAATGTAAAGGCAACAGTTTCCTCATTGTTCTCTCCTTTCAAGAAGCAAAACATACTCATAGTTTTTGAGAAAGATAAAAACCTGTAAGTTTAAAACTGTTTGGTCATAATCTATATCTTACGTTTCTGCTTTTTGGGGCAGAATTTAGTCATTTTGCATGCTGCAGAAAAGCTGCAAAGGGAACAATGAAGGCAGGCATCTAAATGATACCATTATTTCAATAGCCTAATTGTCATACATATGCACCATTTACTTGTATATCGAGGGCTGAGACAAGGGCTATTCAGTTTTTACATTATTGCTACTGCAGCAGGTTATAATCAGAAGATGTAATTGCAACCCAAAAAAAAACCCAAGGACAAGCCTGCAGCTGACCAAAATATTCTCTCTAAACGTAGGCATAACTCTTTTGTTGCAAGAGAAAAATAAGGGAGGGTAATCTAAAGAAATAGCACAGCCACTACTCTTTTTTCAGTAAGTGATTTATGGAAATATACACAAGTCGAGAAAGACCTGATGAACAGAAAGATTAGCTAGCAGACCTGCTTCTTCCTGGGCCTTCTCCCCATGCCCAGCTACACCTTTCTAGTTGAAGTGTTCGGAGTCCGGTGTCCAACACAGGCTGAAGTACAGTCGGCCATAAGAAGCACAAGGAGTGCCCTTGAAAAACGTCCAGATTGCAGCAAGTGCACAAAGGACCTCACTGTGTAAATAAGTGCGGGAGAATTTCTTGGTCGCTCTTGAGCCAGCATCAAGCGAAGGGATTAACTTCCCATCAGCATCAAGGAGACCAAGTGCCAGTAAGAAACAAGGGAAGTTGGAGAGCGAGAAGGAAGAAGCCTCAGACCGAATTTCGGATGGGTTGGAAAGAAAAGCAAAGCCTGAATAAGTAATTCTGCATCTCCCTCCCCTCGGAAAGGCTTGGTGGGAGCTGAAAAACAGTTACCCAAACAAGCAGGGGCAGTCAGATGGGAGCTGCCAAAGGTAAAGGAAGGAGGCGACATTCACAGAATTTGCTACTTGAAAGACGACACTGCAGCTTTACACGGCGTTACCAAAAATTAAAGCAGAACCAGCACCTAGCAGAGGGGCTGGCGGGCACCAACTGGGAAGTTTCTCTTCCTTAAATGCATAACCGAGATTTTATTTTTTTTTTGCCCCTCTTCTTTCTATCCCCCCTGCCAGAGCAGGGCTAAATAAACGTTATTACATAACAACAGTGTTAAACGAGAAACACCAGACTTACCATATCAGCTGGGACGCTGCTGGACATCTTGACGTTACCCTGATGGTTTTGGACAGCTTAAAATAAAAAGGGGAAAATAGAAGGCAGCTCCTCGAGGCGAAAACCGTTCGGAGGCAACGATCTCCACGTCGCGGGTGAGCCGAGCGCGCAGCGGGAGGGCTGCCGCTTCCCAAGGGGAGCGAGGAATATCCGTGCGGAGCGCAGGCTGCTCCAGGGGAGCCCCGGGAGGGCGACGATGGCACCAGATCCCCGTCACCAGCGGCGCCAGGTGGAGCGGGCGAGACTGCGGAGTGACATGGACCGTGCGCGGCGTCTCCCCCCCTCTTCCTTCCTTCCTTCCCAGCCTCGGGATGATTCACGGGATAATGGAGCGCCCGAGCCACCTCCTCGTTAACAAGGGGCGACCCGGGCGGGCGGCTCCGGATGCTGCCTGCGGCGGCGGCGGCAGTGCCGCTTTCCGAAGCCCCCTCGAGCGGCGCTCGGCGCGGAGGCTGCGAGAGGGCAGCGGGGCGCCCTCCCCCGCGGCGCTCCGGGGGCTTCCAAGGGCGGCCGCCTCGGGCACCCTCAGCTCGCTGCTCGCATCGCCGCCGCTTCAGCCCTGCCTCCCTCGCCCGCCTCCTCCTCCTGCTGCTGCTGCGGCCGCCCCCGCGGCGGCGCCCCCTCCTTCCTTCCCTCCCTCCTTCCGTCCCTGGCGGCCGGCAGGAGCCGCGCTCGCTCGCGCCGCCGCGAGCCGGGCCTCAGCGCGAGCCTCGCCCGCAGCCGCCCCCCGGCATCTTCGGCTCAAGCCAACATGGCGCCCGCCGAGCCGAAAAAAGGGGACGCGGCAGGGGAGAGACCGACCCCCTCCCCCCCATTCCCCCCTCCCCGCCACGTCACGTAGGCGGCGCCGCGGGGCATCATGGACCTTGTAGGCAGCGCGCGCGCAGCGCGGCCCCGCCCCTCGCGCCGCAGCGACCGTTGCTAAGGGCGGGAAGCGGCCTCCCCTCCCCCCGCCCCTATAGGGAGCTCCTGCGGGATTCCCTGTGGAATTCACTGCAGTCGGGAACATCTGGGGAAAGGGCACGTGGCGCTCGGGAGCTCGCCTGCCCCCCAAGGGGCTGTGTGTTTGTTATGGAACTGAATTAGCCCAAGTGGGGCCTGTACTGGGTGTTTTGTTCCTTATTCCCATCTGTGTTTTTTTCTGAATGCCATTGTTCATGGGGCATATCCAAGGGAAAATACTAACCCCGCTGTAAGACAAAAAGAAAAGGCCTGTACGAGGTGCAGATCTACTGAATGAGTTAATGGGCCTTTTAAAGGGGTGTGGAGAGAGCCGTTCATATCGCAGCAGTCTGTAAAACTGTCCAAGAAAACAAAAGAAGGAAAAAAAGGGCAAGAAAATCAAGTCCATGGAACTTGTTAGAGACATAACCTGGTTCCTTCAGGGACACTTCTCATGTAAAACCACGAGAATTTTAAACAGACTTGTTTCCTCTAACACTAACACTTAGAAGCTCTTTCCCCTCATGGCCTCCCACTGAGCACGGTGAGGGCAAGTCCTGGCAAGACGCCCTCCCGACAGCCGACCTGAGATCCAGAGCCCTTTCCCTCCTCCAAAATGCTGTGAAGCTGTCAGCTTTCAAAGATGGGTTTGACACCAGGCAGCCCGCTCAAACGCCCAGGAGAGGCGCCATGGGGTCAGCCCAAGTGAGGACCCCAAGAAAGGGTCATCCCAGCACCGTCATGATGAAAAGGCTCGAGTTGTGGGAATAATATCATACTGCTGAAATATCACACTGCTTTATCTCCAAAGGGGTATCCCCGAGGGATGGAGAAACTGCTGGGGTTCTTCAACTCCTCTCCCCGCCCATTTTTAAGTATTTAAATAGTAATATGAGTAGGTGAGGTCTAAGGGGTGAGCTCTGAAGGATGTCTCTCCATCCCAAATAACATGCATTCCCAGGCACATAGGATTTCCCGATCAGGTCAGCGACAGAATGCAGAATTATCGCTGTGTCTTGCTGAACAGGGTTCGTATGTAAGAAAGGCAAAAAGTATTTTTTTAATTGTATGCCCCACTGCACAAGTTTGAGCAGACTCTTGGGAGCTGCTCCAAAACCAGCCTCAAGGCCAACCATGCAGACAAAATATTTGTACAGGCACCTCCGGACAATTTTTAGTGGTTCCTGTGGGGACAATTTAGGAGGTGCCCTGCTCATGCCTGCCCCACGTCCTCTGAGAAGCTCGTGCCCTATCACAGGGGCGAGAAAATAGGCACCATAAATGCGCGTAAATTGACATTAGGGGTGGCTTAAAACAGTGTCCTTGTGTGCGCTGTGGCAGCTGAGGAGAAGATCTGGGGCCCTTTCCTGCCTCCCTGGCTGCATGGACAGGGCAGACAGGAGGGCCTGATACCTCTCTGCAGCTCCCGTGTGGATTCCCAGAGGGAACACCCTGAGCTGGAGCATGGAGAGCTCTGTGTGCCCAAGCGTGTGGGACCCCAGCGCGCCCAGGCCAGCTGCATGAAGGGTGAGCAGGGCACGGGGGGCTGGCAGAGCACATTGTTGCTTTGGGGATCATCTTCTGAATAATGGTCATGGAGGAGTTCATCCACAGCGGACAGGAGACCCCACTGACCATAGAGGTTAAATCAGTGGGGTTCTCCATCTCCTCTTCTCTTAGCTCTGTTTTAACAGTCCATTAAAAGGAAGGCTCGTGCGTTTAGTGTTGACGGAGGGTGTTGCTTGTAAGGAGGCAGGGGGCATTGCTATTTTGTGCATGCGCTAGGGCTGGTCAGCTTTTCTGTCTCGTGTTGTGCAAATGAGGAACAGTTTATCTCTCTGACACGCAGCTGTGCTTTCCAAGAGGTGGCATGAAGAATTATCTTGTTATTATTTTTATTACATATTCAGATCTACAGTTACAAGAGTACGAGGCAGGGCACAGTACAAAGATATAGCAAAGATGGAATTTCTGCCCTGCAAATTTCATAGTGTTGTATTTGCTCCATAGCTGAAATTTGTGTCACATTTACGTGATTTTTTTCCAGCTCTCAGATATGATGACACAACGCAGATGAATGGGGGATTCAGCACAGCTGGTACACATTGGAGACCATTTAGGGATGATTGTGTGCTGGGCAAATGAATAAAAAGAGGTGCTGCACAATGAGCCTTATAGAAGCAGCCCAGGTCTGTTTAGCACATGTGACAAAAGGGGTACATTGCCACTGCTTTGTGGAGGTGAGGTAATGTATTTGAAATACAGTGTGGCCAAATATAGAACAGAAAAATACCTTTTCTCTTTGGCATATAGTAAGAAAGGCTGTTATGATAGTATTCATTTCACATTCGCACAGAGAGGAAATGAGAGTTGTGGTCAGCAGTAGCCAGCTGGAACAAGGGACCCTGCAAACGCAGGGTAGCTGCACAGGGGATCAGCTTGCAAGCAAGCGCCGAGCCTATGCTGCAGGCACACGGATCTGAGAGCAAATCCTTCCCACATCCAAGGAGCAAGCAAAATGGGAAGTGCTGTTCTAGACAAGTCCTAGCAACACGGAGATCTAAAAAGGCTATTTTGCTTTTGAGACCTCATCCTACTTTCATATATACAAATTTCATTTCCATTAACTCGCCCTTGCAAAACTGTCAGGAGAATTTAGCTGTCCAGGTACAAAATTATTTATCAATGTCATTTGGGCTATGTATAGAGTAAAATAATGGAGTGCACAACTGAAACTTTGCTCCTCCTATGAAAAATATGACATGACTTGAATAGGTAAGTAGAATTTTGCAACGTTATATTTACTTTGATAACAGTTGTGCCAAGTGTCTAAGGGTGGGTTGGGCCTTAATTCTAGTGTTTCATGGCCATGAATACTAGTTGAAACCTGACTCTGTACCAAAATGTGCTTAATAGGAATAAAAGGTTTGTTATTCTAAATCAGATTAGTAGTCCAGACAATATGATATCCTATCTCCACCAGTGGCCAGCATCATATGCTTCAGAGAAAGACACTGAAAAGCCTACAATGGACAGTCCTATTATAATCCTGTCATTTGGGAACCTTCCATTGACTGACAAAGGTGCAGGAGAGGCTGGTTTGTGCCCTGGAGCACGAAAATTCATGTCCTTAATGGCAGCATAACCCAACAATAGCATGTAAGAATGATTGCCATTTTTCAAAAGAACGGTGCTATCTCCCATCAGCTGTTACTGACGGGGTTGGAGGATGCATCAAACCTGAGCTCCAAGACTGATGTTAAAAGCTTTCAGCCCCGTAATGTTCTCTGTGTTTTTCATTGAGGCAGGAGTGTCTTCAGGAGGAGGAATGTACCATAAGGACGGAAAGGACGTTTCTTTCAAGGCAGGAATACTCATAGTTTCTGATTTCTCAAGAGGCTTTTTGGGGCTGCAGTGGCAGCCTGAGCAGGTGAAAGGCTTCTGAGACAAAGGTTTAATTCTCTGCGGTTTGGCTGTGGGACAGATCAGGATTCCTTCCTCCTTGGCAGCCACAAAGGCAGCAGTGCGAGATATCCAGGGCAGTAAGAAACACTCTGGGCTAGTCAACAGGATACTTCTAATACCTTTGTAGAAACACGTGTCCATGTCTTTTAACTCTCAGTGAGCCAGGTCCAAATTTAACTTGGCTTAGCTCAGCTCTGTTTAATTCAGTCTCTTACAAGGGAATACGCAAGCAAAAAGCTGCATAGGAAATGAGGGACTGGCCTTGCAGGGGCTTAGTGCCTGCCGTCTGCTCCTGCATAATGCCGGATTCTAGCATTGTCCCCTGTAAAAGCCTCAGATTTCATGCCTATATTTTCAAATATTTTGTCATACTAAATTGATTCCTCAATTTTGGAGAACATTGATTTTTGCCCTTTATTTTTCACAGGTTCTTCTGTGTCAAGGCAGAACAGCATGTGTGTCCTACCAGCCCCAAGAATTGATGTCAGCAGAGTTCTGGGAATAGCAGTTAGTGCTTCTCACCTGCCTCAAAGCCAGTGGGGAAACAAAAAGGACCTTTGAGTCTTTGTAGAGTTTACAATACACAGTGGTGGCCATAATCATCATTTATTTATTTACTTTTAAGGTTACTTGTTACACTGGTCTTTCTGGAAAATAAAAATACGCAACTATTTAAAACAAGGCAGACTGTAGCCATGAATACCCCCATTAAGGGCATTTTCCCCTCATATTTGTAGACAAATATGCAAATATAACATGACGGGAAACAACCAAGTAGTACCTACAGCCAGCGATTATTCAAGGTCTTCTGGACACAGATAAGCCTGTAAAGAACAGTCCTATGCCAGTGTAACAGGCATGGCAATAGAAAAGGAGACAGAACATATTGATGTCATATTTACTGATGTCATAAATTATGGTAAGAAACTCCTGACAGGGGTGGGGATTGATAGAGGAGAGTACAAAGGTGGAATCGTGAGAAGGAAGTAACAGAAATAGGATGAACGAGAACAAGAAATCTCATGGCCTGTTTTAGAAAATGCACAGATCACCAGCATCCTTGAGGCGGTTTAGCTATCCATAAAACTGTGAGTTAGCAAATATATACAGGAAAAATAATGCTCAAACAGATGGAAGAAGTTCCGTATTTTATAAAAGTCAAGAGACAGGAAAGAAAGAATTTGAGCAGAGAGGCATCCATCCTGGATCCACTTCCTGTCAACAAGGAGGAACTAAGAGAGACATTAAAATAACAAAGAAGTTCTGAATCAGAAACTTGAGTTTAGCACAAATTTTACAAAGCACAGCAACAAAATGGTCTTTCATATCAGGACATCAAATATGTGGAAATTAAAAAGCCCTCTGCAAATAAGAAATGTGGCAAAAATATTTAAATCTACTAGAGGACAAGGAGATGGAAGAATCTTCCAATGTGCCTTGTCACATTAAATGATTGCTCTTCAGAAAAAGGAACAAGGAGCTGCGACTTTGGGGAATGGCTCTCTGCAAAATAAATTTGCCAGGAAACAAAAATGGTGTTTGGAAAGGGTAAAGAACATCAGAAAGTGCTCTTAGAGCCACCAAAAGCACAGAAAGAAAATATAAAGATGTAAAAATTTCAGAGAAGCTCCATTTGCTTGTCAGTGCCCCCAGAATTTGGCCTCCCTGTGATGCTGTATGGAAGCCGGGGAGAGCTGCACAGAACCTGAAACTCAGCAGGGAACCCGGAGTGCTCATCGCCTTTTGTCATGCTCATTTCCCGCTGACTGTAGGAGGGCTCTTTTTGCATTAATATATCTAGAACCTTGGATTAATTCATATATTTTTATTATAAGGGCCTCCGGTGGTAATCTGAACACTAACAAGCTCCCTTTATAGCTGATATTTACAGTTTATAAAACTAGTACCAAAAATAGCAGAAATCTTGTGTTTGCCACAATAAGAATGACTGCAGAGCAAAATCTACTGCTAATTTAAAGTAAGAAATCATTCTTGCTCTTTTAAGTTTCATGTCCTTCTTATCTACATGACATTAGGCCTCTTCAAATTTTTAACTTAGAGATCCTCATATGTCTGTAATCTAAGAGTGTTAATTACGTGTGTATGCATGTGTGGATGTGCAATGCATACATGCACAAATGTATGCTCATGTAGAATATAAATATATAGGACATATTCCTACTAGTTCTCAGAACATTTTTTAAATCAGCTATAGTACTCCGATCATTCTAAATGCAGGCTACTGTAAATAAGCATTGTTTATATATGCTATAGCAGTGTAAAGTAACATTTCATGAGATGTAGATTCTATCATTCCTAAGTGTCCAAACCAGAACCGTTCCTGAATGAACCAGTGTCTAGAAACACTGGGTTTAGTTGGATGGAGCGATTGCTTGACCTTCGTAACTGGTAGCTGTTGTTGGGGCGACTTTCCACTACCACTGCTGTATTGTTTAAACATAATGGGGCAACAGTCTAATGTCATCTATAGGATATGGAGACACCACCGTTCTGTGTTTCTGTTACTTTATTACTATACATGCTGGACACAATCAACAAAGACTTCCTGAGGATGAATGTTTCAGTATATGAAACACTGAATAACTGCTTTTTGTTTTGCTGAATGGTCCTTTTTTGTCATATTTAAAGGGGAAAATACAGGAAATATAGCTCTGGGGAAGGGAGTCTAGCATATAGGTTTTTCTTTTTTTTTTTAAAGAGACTTTTGACTGTAATGGGATTTTGCAATAATTTTACATGAGTTTAACTCTGTTGACGTAATCTGAATTTATTCTTGGTTTAGAATAAGCTGAGAGAGGGACTGGACAAATTAATAGTTGTGTAAATTCCATATTGCTTACAAGGCTACAGGCATCTGGGGCCAGAATGCTGCCAGTGCGGGCACTGATTTTATTTTTCTCTGTTTTGACACTAGCTTGTTAGGACTAGAAAATCCAAGAGCACCCAATTTAATTCTAGCCTGTCTTTCTTATACCAGTCCCAAGCTTGCATGCACAGTAAGAGCTGTTTGTGTAGCATAACCAAATACCCCAAAAATAACCATCACCAGAAACTATCTAACTGGTTTAATGTTAGAGAGGCTTGCTAGACACAGCAAGAGAGCAGCCTGAAAGATTTAGTAGGCATTTTTTTACCACATTTGAGCTGGTTACATATGCTAAATATGTGTAGTTACCACCTTCTGTTAAAAAACACTTTAATAGTGACTTTATCGAAATAATTTTAGTTAAAAGTTAAATGAGAGGAGATTTCATTGCACGTCGCTTTTGGTCCACCCGTCATTCACAATAAGCAACGCACTGCACTTACTGCTGGAAATTAAAACCCGACTCACTATTAAGCGTTACCATGCCCCAAACCACCTCGAGCTTGGTGCTATTGATGCTCCAAAAGCAAAGGCAGGATCCTGCAGCCATCCGTGCAGGCAGCACCGTGGCCGGCCAGCGGGAGCAGGCTGGGGAGTCACCCAGCAGTCAGCACGGGGAAGCAGAATTAGTTAAGTATTAGGCAAGTGCGTATGCTTTGGCAGGAGCAAGTCTTAAATAATAATCACCTTAAGGCAAGAAAAGGATCTTCTTTTGTTTTGTTTTGCAGTGCAAAATTTGCTATTGTCAAGTAATTAATTAAGTTGTTTTTTAAGCTGATGAATGGTGAAGTAACATGAGAAACGTTATGGTCATGGCCTCACTTGAAAATGCTAATGCTGCCCTGAGAAAGGTGAGAAGGTACAACTGTGCTTCAAGCAGACTGAGGCTGCTGGGGTCTGAAAATGGCTCATTTTTCAAGAAAGATCCTTGGAAAAGACACTGAGGACACAATGAGGAAGTTTATCGTTAGAAGCCTGCTAAAAAAGAGCAAGAATGGGATGTGAAATCTTAAAGGCAACATTTATACATCTCTCTCTCTTCATAGATCCAGTATAGCATTTAACATGTGCATGCTTTCTAGTTCGCTGTTAGGAACTTCTTTGTAGATGCAGCAATAGGTAGTTCTTAAGCAGAGAACAGAATATTACAGAATATTTTCTAGCATATTAAAAATGTCGCCAAACAAAGATCTTGTTCACTTTCCTGCCCTTTTTGTGACAAATGACTGCAGTAAAAGTGAACTCCTGCTTTTCCTTATTTATGAAACACCTCTTCCCCTTTGTATGAAAAACTAATTTTTGCGTGCTTTATAAAGCACATAAATGGACGTTGGAGAGAGGGCTTTACATTAGACCAGAGGAACAAGGCAAGTACTGTAAAACAAAAAGCTATTCAGAGTTTTCTCCTGAAATAAATGAAATGAAAATTGTCATCAGATTAAATTGTTCTATTCCTGATTACTGTGTACAGCATGGTGAAACACAAAATGCATTTCCATTTTAGCTTCCACATGCAATATATGCCCGCAAACCTCTTGATGTGGAAGTCATTTTCACAGAAGCACATTTCTGTGCTTCGTCAGTGATCCAACAGAGCTCTCATGCTGCTTCGGCTTTTTCTAGCTCTCAGAATACCAGACTTTTACAATTCTTTCTAGGACCCCAGCGAATGTAATAATACAGGCAAAGTTTTCCATAGATTGACTCTGGATTTACAAGGCTCCTGGCACCATGTATTGATTGCTTGCATAGACATAACCAATAGGCAGAATCTCGGCATGTCAATCATGAAAAAAACTCATCCAGACAAAATAGATTTTACCCATCATCTTCTCAACAACTGGGACTGAAAATGTATCAAATTAGGCCATAAACACTTTGTCAGGAAGGAACTGAGCTTAAATAAGTCCATTTAAATAAAATCAGCAGAACCATCTCCAGTAATACCATCTGGTGACTCTTATTAATCACATCCGTGCAGTGTAGAATGTCACAAATATGAATCAGGTTAAAAAATGTGAGAAAGCCGGTGAGAGCATGGAAATTCAAGCGTACTGAGTTAGAGTAGCTCACAGCTGGTAGCATGAAGAAGGCTGTGGGGAAACATGTAGCTACGCAATCCATAAACTCAGAAACTAAACCAATTTATTCATGTTAAAACGCATCCATTTGCCAACACTACCCTGCCCGTTCTTGCTCCCTGTTTTCGTTTTGTTCCCCGAAGGGTTTAGGTGCTAGCACAGGTCCAGAGAGGAGGAATGCAAGTCCAGCACAGAGCTCCATACCAGACATTCTCCCTAATCCTATAGGCCCAGCCTCATCGCTTCTCTGCCACGACAGCAGCGTCCGCCTTCCCAAAATCGTGCAAGAACTCGTGAGATCAGCAGCTGTATTTTTAAAGCATTGGCAATGTTTTGCAAAATTTAAATTGTTAAATGCAGAGTGGGCAGCTTTTTTATTCTTCACATTCCTTTTTCCTTTACTGTGGTTGGACCCTCAAGCAACCGCTGCGCAGCCCAGAGTAACTTGTGGCAAGAGTGACAAGGGGGAACAGTGGGCAATACTGGACAAGGGGCCGAGGAAAGGAATCATTGGAACAACTTGTTTATAAGTTCTTTTGCAAACCAATGTTTTGCTGCTGGCACACACCATGCGGCACCATTTTATCTCACTGGCTGCAAATCCATTTGCTCTCAGCTGTGAACATCGGTGTGATGTATCACAGGATCACTGTATCAAGAAATGTTTATAAATAAGGAATCGAGATGATTTCTTTTGCGTTTAAGCCTTTGGTTCAGTTCCCTAGTATAAAGACAGGTGCTTTCTCACAATACATTTACAAAGTCAGTTCATAAGAAGTATAAATACAGTTCATAAAAAGTATAAGTATTTTGATGCAAATGATTTTCCCATTTCAAAAATAGTTTCTAATTAGCTGGACATTATTTGATGTGATAACTTATGAGTTCATGAAAAAGTAGCTGAAGAATTTGAGTAGTGGATGGTACTCTTGTAGTGAGTATTTTGTTTGTTTGTATCTAGTAGAAGAGTGTGCATCTGTTTTCATCACCATTTTCCATTCTCATGTTTTCTCTTTCCTTCCACCTGCAATCCAGTAAAGTGTTATAGAACCATAATAATCCCAAAGACACTGCTAATCCCAGGCTGCTCAGGTGTGAAAATTAAGGAAGCCTGAGGCACTTGGCTAGCTTGTGCTGAGAGTGCTCAGCATTTCCTGTGGCATCATCCCCTCCCTGGTACCACCTGTGCTGCCCCCACAGCACTGGGGCAGGATGCAGATTTTCACCCATCAGGGCAGTGAGAAGAAACATCCTTTCTCTATGAGCACGAGGCAACTCTTGGCTCAGTGTGACCTTGGAAATCAGACTTACACGTCTGCTATGGCAACCAAATTCAAGAGATCAGTGAGTTATTCAAACAGTCCAGTCTAAATGTCAAGCCAAAGTGATTTGTTTAAGTCCATCTTAGGTGTTTAAGCTTGGTTCCTGCTTCTAAGGTCCATGATCCAGCAGGTTTTGGTACAGCCCTGGTTTATCTTTCCCATTCCAGACAAAGTCCTGATTTTGCAGCTGCAGAGAACAGGGGCTCCGAATCACTCTTTGCCCTTCAGTTGCCCCACGGGTGACCAAATCTGCCAGAAGCACCATGGGGACAGTCTGTTCCCACCTGTGAACTTGTCCCATTCTCAGGGAATTTGCCTAAGGTGGAGCAGTATGATGCTATTATCATGTATTGATCAGATAATTCCTGGAAAAAATATTCCAAGCATCCACTTCCTCTTACTAGGGAAACAGCAAGTATTGGAGGAAGCCAAAGAATGAACAGATAGGTGACCATACACATACATACGTGTTTATATATTTTTAAATGTACTGATATATTAATATATTGTGTGCTTTATGCACACACACACACACACATATCTGTGTATACATAAGCAAGAAAGGTCATTTCTTTTTTCTAGACTCCCCAGCCTCAAGCACTGGCATTCAGTACTCTGCGCCTTTTGGCCTGTTTGCAGCAGTAATCGGCTGTGTTTGATGGAGTCCTTAGCGAACGGCATTTGGGGTGTTTTAGTTGGAGTCCAAAACACTCCAGAGCCCTAGGGAAGTTATATAACTCCTCTCACTCATTGTACAGAATCTGATATATATTGTGCAGAGGAAAGCAGAGGTGCATACAGTTACTTTTATGATTGGCTCAGCTTGGCAAAGTACCTTAATAGA
This sequence comes from Crypturellus undulatus, assembly GCA_013389825.1. NCBI lineage: Eukaryota > Metazoa > Chordata > Aves > Tinamiformes > Tinamidae > Crypturellus > Crypturellus undulatus. The sequence goes on along the minus strand of VWPW01017930.1, from coordinate 280,703 downwards.
GAGTTGCTTTGTCCTTGTACTTTGTTGTTCTCCATGCACTTTTGTGAGCAAGTGAATGTGTTAAATTAGGTCCTGTAGAGACTTGCTGGCAATTCTAAAAACACGGCATAAAGAAGCTTGTTTCCAGCTCTGCAGGGATAGCTTCTTTTGTTAATCTCCTGAATTAAGTATTGGGTAGGCTTGATTCATTAGCAACTGGGAGAGAATATGTCAAGAGCCCCATTTTTTATTATTGGGCTCTCAGTTCTGTGACAACCTTCTCTTCCTTGAGGAAAGCCAAAATTCTGCTTTCCGAAGAGAAAGGAAAAACCTTTTCTTAAAGATGAATCCACCTCAGATCAAATATCTAATACTTTCTTTTGAAAATACTGGTATGTCTGAAAATCCAAGCTAAACTAAACTAAAAAAAAAAATCTGGCATTTGCTAAAAGTGGTCAGGAATAATTGTAATATCATGAATATCATGTCGCAAATTTAGAGAGACATTATCTACAGCACATTTGAACACTTATTAGATTTCCCTCAAAGCCATCGGAATTGTTGGTGTTTCCCATAAAGTTCAACTGGAGAAAAGAGAGAGAAAAGCAACTCCAGAGGGGAAGTTGTCCCCCTGGTTTTGGGCAGCTATCTCAAGCGGAGTGAATCATGCTTTGCAAACATATCTCTCTCCCCTCTGACAGGCAGCCAGTATGGCTAATTTTAATCATAGTTTAGATTAGATGTCTGACTTCTGAATAGATAAATGTAGGTGAAAGGAAACTAAAACCTGCTTTTTATTTATGTTTTTAATCTTAAAACAAGCTGAATGGTTCTGGGACCCCCAACAGAATGTACAGTTCTTTTTCAAAAAAAGGAACACATTATATCCTGCTAAATATACCTTTAAAAGTTCTTGTCTCTCAGCTGAAATGTGGTACCAGTCTATTCCTACTGCCAGGACATTCCCACCCTGCCGAAATGCGAAGTAAAATGCCTGCTCCAGCTGCACACTGAGTCGTGATGAGCCTGGAGTTCAGAACAACAGAGTGCTCAAGAGATTTTGGCCAGTAAATCCAAATTAAACAACTTTCACAGCATTGCTCTTAGAACAACAAAACACTTTCCACACAACGATGTGATTCTTCCTACACAACCTTTGCAGTAATAATTACTGGAAATGCTCATGCTACCAGCATGAGCATACTTTTACATGTGTATTATGGAAATAATACTGCAAATACACTGCAAAATCAATGGAAAGTCATTGGGACAGGGCCCCGGGTAGTTTATGCTTCCTGAATGGTGAAAGCCAGCACCATGTGCTTATAAGGGAGCTAAAATACTCTGTAAAGAAATAAAGTAAGGCTATAAAAAGCACTCCAAGGCCACTACTGGTACCAAAGTAGTTACTGCTTCTCAGTCTCAAACCAAAAAGAAGTTATACCTTTTCAAAATCCAGGCACACACACAGACCAGTAGAATACATAATCATTTAATTTTTTAATGAGACCTAAGAGAACAGAAGCTCTTGCGAATTTTCCTCCAGTGTCAAACTCCACATTACACATCAGAAGAAGCCACATCCCTAGCATGGCTTCAGCTCCTATCTCTGTCCCCAAAGGTTTTCCAGCTTTGGCAGAAGAAAACCCTCTCTAGTTACTTCATACTTGTTCTTGGAGTGTATGGAAAGAGGGAAAGGACGAATTCTGCTGGTTTCAGGAAATGCCCTGTGCTTGAACACCTCACCAGAAACAGGCTGCACAGCTCTGCAGGTAACACTGGGATTTCCTTCTGCCCAAATATTTATTGCCTGCAATAATCTTCATCTCTCTTGAAACAACAGTGGAAGGTTCTTGGCCACAACTGCACCTTGGTCAGAACAGTTATATATATATATATATAAAAAAGAAAGCAACAGAGGTTAGAGTAAATATTACCAGATCCACTTACTGTTTCATGTTCCTGCTCTCCTGCAGCTTTTAAAGTGCTGTGACTATCGTCTGACCCTGCTCGGTGGATGTGTCACACATCTCAGACTTGATGGAGAGTAAAGAAAAAAAGGTAGCAGAAGCTGGATATGGATCTCTGCAGGGACAACCCTTGCTGTAGATGGGCAAATTGACCCACAGCCAGCAGTTTACAGCTCCTGTTATTTCCAGAGGACAAAAGTTCTCTTGTGTGAAAATGCCACAGGCTCACTCAATTTGTTGACTGCCAGCTCAAAGCACTGCTATCTGTATCTCAATGGACTTATTGGTGTGCCAGACTTTCCATCTGCAGTCAGCTCTCCAAATACTCTCATCTTTCACAAAATTCCTCCCAGTACATCAGTGACAGGGAGGAGAAAAACAGGTACTTTCAGAAGAAGAATTGAGCTAAGTCCCAAAGTGTATGCTGGTTTAATTTGGCTCATATTTCATACAGAGTCAAAAAGAAAATGATCCTAAGGGGTCACAAATTCATGGAGTGGAAACACATGCATGTTTCAGTGTGAATACTTCATTTTTCAGAGATGGTCCCAGATAAGGAAAATGATTGCCATTTCTACCTTAGATGCATCCTTTCCTAATACCTGGTCAGTGTAGAGGAATGATAGGCCCTCTTCACAGTGAACGTAAGATTATTCGAACACAATCAAGAAACTCTTGGTTGCGTAGCTCAAAGTTATTCCCTCTCCAACACCAGTGGCTCCAGCCACATCAACACATGCCTTGTTTGTAATGCTGGTGAAGGAAAGCTCATGGAGGTGATTTCCTTACAGCTCTAGTCTGAACAAAGACTTATTACTTCTGAAATTGGATTCCTGTGTCTGGCAAGCCCCTGACTTTTCTAACTTGAATAAGTAGCTTAATTCACAGCAAACCTGGTTTCAGCCAGTTGTATTGAACTTTTGTCATCGCAGCATTGTTCAACACAGGTTGCGAAGGCAACATGGACAAATGAAATTAATAGCATATTCATATGGCTTTCCTATAACAGCATGAACAAAAGAGCCATGACTGCTGAGAAAATATTGCCATGTATATATGGAAAGAATTAATGCTGCCGTTGGCTCTCTGGATGATTATATTTGCTATCTCCTTCCACCTTTACAGTCAGATAGTAGCTTTCCAGAAACCTCTTCACCATTGACTTTTCATCTCTATTTCAATGGCTCAGACAACTTGCGCTGCTTTGGATAAGACTTAGTCAGATAAGACCAAACATTATTTGACAGAACTCTTACAAGCCAATAAATATATATACATGTAATACATAGCTAGTATCATTACATATTCTGCACTGTGTTGAGCTCCTAAATGACAGTGACTGTGAAAGCAATTGTTATATAGGTACTATATATATATGGCATTTTTTCTTATTTTTCTGCATTCTGAGATTTCAGCCTGGATCTATGCAATCACACTAATGAAATGAGGCTTGTTGCTTGAGGGGTGATGCTTAACAACAGTTGTCAGTCGTCACAAGCTACCACTCTTACGGGGCATCTTGATATGTCTGTGACAGATTAGATATTGTCTGGAGAGTGTTGCAGCAGCTGTAAAAAAGCCCTAGCTGAGAGGAAATGAGGATTAAAAAAAAAAAAAAGCAAGGAAATCAGATACAGCTTTTCCAGCCCCAGATGAACCTTCTGCTGAGGTATGAGCTGTCTGGGTCTGAAGCTAATGTTTTAATTGGAGATGATCATTGCTCTAATTTAACTTCAGTTTCCCAGAGACTAGAATTGGTGCTTTGTTGTACTCATTGCCATGCAGATAGAAGCAGTCTCTTCCCCCAAGTAGTTTACAATTTAATATGTTTTCCTTGCCATTCTTATTGCTTCTCTACACTGAGGGGTTTTGATCAGGGCATCTATGCTGGAGTCAGAAGCCAAGCAAAAGAATTTGGCACCTGTGGTTCCTAATTCTCCGTTTTGCCATCAGCAGCAGTTTGTGATGAGCGCCAGTCCCCTCCTTCCCCTGTGCTTGTGCATGGCTGTGACTAAGGATCTACGCTGGAAAAGGCTTTTTCTGCACTCCCCATGACAGCCACAAGGACGGCCAGGGCCATTTGGGGCAGCAAGGAGGAGCCGGATCCCATGTAACTGAAATCCTTCATCTTTTTCGGTTAAATAACACTCCAGAGAGGGAAAGACAAATAAGCCACCAGTCTCAAGAGGCCCAATGCAGGTGCCAGTAGAGGCTTCTGAGCCACTAGGTCAGAAGACCTGTAATGCTGCTCATAGGAAGTGGGCCAGTAACAACGCGGTGCTTTGCAGCCCACAGAATCCCCTTGGCTGCCGCGCTTGCATGGCAATGATGATGAACGAACTGGCTTCGCTCCACACGCCGCCAAGCCTCAGGAACGCCATCCGCATCTCGCTCCTGGATACTGCTGATACCTTGAATACACAGGAGACCCCAGGAGGCTCCAGGCTGCATCTCCTGCAGAGAGCTCTTCCTTGACACCAGCCCTCTGCTCACAGCAGGATTGTTTTCCCTTCAAGTTGAGCTCCTCTAGGAAAATTCTTAAGATGTAGTGCACCCAGCTTAATACCTCTAGCTGCAGCCTTAATGTGATGTCCAGGCAAGCTGGCATGAACAGGCACACTCCAGAACACTAAAAACAGTGTAAAAAAAAGTAAATGAGTGGTCTACAGTAGTGGAGGAAGCAAGAGAAAATGCAGGGTTCGAAGTTAATTAGCCCTTGAACTGTCAGGCCCAATTACTTCCAGCAGGCTCTGACATTTCGAAGATTAATTAGGGAGTTAGCTGTCACATCTCACAAAGGGCCACCATTATACTGGAGAAGATCTACCTGCTCTCAGCACACAATGTCTTGAAATTTTGCAATGTGAAATTATAACCAAAAGCTAATTGGGGACCTTTGGTAAAAGCTTTCTGATTATTATAGGCATTTTGAGGAAAGCACTGTATTTATATGCTGAAATACAACCAGTCACTTTGAAGGAAAGCTTTAACTGAATGGATGATGGATTTTAAGTATTTGAAGCTGCTAGTACAAGGCCCTGATATTCCTCTGCTTCCTTTGAAACTCTCTTGTTATATCCAGTATAGATTGTACTATACTGCTGTACCCAGGATATGTATTATTCAGCATATATTCACTCCAGAACAGATTCATGCGTATTGCAGTGCGTGTGTCCCTGAAATCAGCCTTCCCAAATGTTTCTCAGCAGGAGAGAAACTTCTCAGTTGGCAGAAATGCCAACACAAGGCAGCACTTTGCCCTTGCAGAGCCAAAGCCAAGCCATGGTGTGGCCAGTGCCAGCCAGAGTGTGGGCAGCAGACTGAGGGACGCAAGGACTACACTTTCTCAGCATTTCTCAGGTGACATCTGGATAATCATTTCCATTTTTCAATCTCTCCAGCTGAAAGAGATGTTTGGAAAATGTCCCCAATACAAGAGGGATGTGGAGCTTCTAGAGAGGGTCCAGCGTAGAGCAACAAAGATGATTAAGGGGCTGGAGCATCTATTGTATGAGGAAAGACTAAGCGAGTTGGGCCTGTTTAGCCTGGAGAAGAGAAGGCTGAGAGGGGATCTGATCAACATGTACAAATACCGGAGAGGAGAATGTAGGAAGGATGGGGCCAAACTCTTCGCGGTGGTGGCCAGTGGCAGGACAGGGGGTAACGGGTGTAAGTTGAAACAGAAGAAGTTCCACCTCCATGTGAGGAAGAACTTCTTTCCTGTAAGGGTGTCAGAACCCTGGCACAGGCTGCCCAGAGAGGCTGTGGAGTCTCCTTCTCTGGAGATCTTCCAAACCCGCCTTGATGCCACCCTATGCCACGTGCTCTAGGTGGAGCCCCCCTGGAGCAGGGGGTTGGAGTATGTGACGTGTAGAGGTCCCTTCCAACCTCAACCATTCTGTGATTCTGTGAAAAGCAGAGAAGGTCCAGCTGTGACACTGATTAAAGAGTTGAAGAAGGCCCTGCTTTCAAGGAAAGATTGGATCAGATGATCTCCAGGGCCTCTTCCAACGTGAACTTTCCCAGCATTATGTGACTTTCTAATCTTTTGTTCTTTCCCTAGGTTTTGATTCCATTGACAACTGTATAAACTAGTAGTGATGGCAAGGGGAACAGCAGGGCAGGATGGACACAGAGAGGACTAGAGGACCAGTGGCTTCTGCAGATGGAGCAGGACAGGCCCAAGTCCCACAGGAAAGTTAAGTACAAGTCCTCATTGAGTCTTCCCGGCCCTACATTGCCTTATAATGGGTGAGCGAGAAAAGAAGAGCTCCCTGCAGAAGCAAATGTAGGAGGTAGTCTGCTAGGTTTTACCTCCTTCATTAGAGCTCTTTCTTCAGCATAAAATTAGAACTTAACTTGTTAGTGTGTTATATCATTAAAACATCTTTGTGAGCATCTTAGATTAAAAAAAAAAAAAAAGTCTTTGCCTCAGAACATCTGAAATCCCCAAATTCCAAGCAGTGAAGTAGTGAATTCTGGAAAAGAGTCTTTACCAAAAAATAAATGAAATAAATCCAATGTTAAACACAAAATGGTCTCTCTTTTACAGCCATCCAGATATTTTTAACAGGTCCATCAATGCAGTCTCTGTGTACAACAAACTATGATCTCTGAATCTGTATGCATGCTTCCGTTTCTGCCTCAATGACCAGAGGGCGTGTTTGAAAGAATAATTTGGTTTGAGCTGGTTTTATTTTCTTTATCATCAAGGAATATTTATTATGGGAAAGCTAAGCTGTTGTAAGGTGGTGCCTCTTGGGTGGTGATTTCTTCTGTGGTCCTTTTGATGTCCATCGGAAGGGGATTTCCACAGCTACAATACAGCTGCGCAGAACGGCCACCCTTCGGCACAGTCAACCCCAGCCTAGATACAGCGAGCTCCAGAGCTGCCCAGCCCTCACCAGCAAGATAGCAGTCAGCAATAAGATACCTGATCTCACCCAGCTGAAGTACATGCCTACAAGTCAGCGTAACGCCTCTCCTACTGCTATTATAACCGCATATTCCTACACTCATGTAGAGCCTAGAGCAGGAGTGGCCAACCTTCATGATCCCCGCTAGCCCACAGCAAACCTTCACATTACCAAGAGCCACAAAGGCCGCCTGGAGAGCTCTGCATGTGTGCACTATGCATACAAGTTTGTTAGGGACTTGTGAGCATGGTGGACAAGAGCTCCTGCAGCTCCCCTGGATCAGGCCCGTTCTCCCTGACGGGACATCAAGCTGAAATCGAGGTCCCACAAGCCTTGGTACAAAGGCACCGTAGGAACCCGTCTTTTCTGTGATTACCTTGGCATATAAAGGGATAAGGCAGAAGAAGGCAGCGTTATTGACAGTTCAAAGACTGGGTCCTGAGGAGACTAGGGCTAGGATTCATCCTAGCTGCCTTCAGCCCTCTCAAAGTTGGGCAATTAAGCTAAGTCAAGAACCCCTGTATTTTAAGATGGTCTTTTCAGTAGAGTTTTTATTTTTTAGGTCAGTGGATGACCCTTGCCAATGCCAATGGTTTGCCTCTGCTGGCCATTTCTACCAAGCTTTCAGGTGCCCAGAAACATGTGTGTGGGATTCTCCTGTTCTCCTTGCTCTCCAGCACTGACCAGTTCAAGGTCACACTGCATATGCAAACAAAGTGTCTGAACCACAATCTCATACTTTCTCTCATACTTTTCTAACTATTTTCAAACCTAACAGGAACAGATTAGCTGAAAAAATTCCACAGATTCCAAATGCCTTCTAATCTTCTGTACCATCAATACAGTAGTCATAAATACCTGCTGGAGCCAATCCAAGGCTGTTTTTCCATTTCATTTCTCAAGGTTTTTCAAAGCCAAGAGAAAAACGAGTTTGTCTACGGACAACTGTTAGTCATTAACCATATGTGCCAAACATAACACACTTGACCCTTTGACAAGCTGGAAGAAGCATGTAAACGGAGATGTCAGAATATATTGCTGTATGCTTCTCTCAGACAACATTGCCTATCTACAGAAAGGGAGGAATTGCAATCTTTATTGCAGAAGGTGGGTAAGCATGTTGCATTTAAAATAAATAAAATAGCTGCTATCTTGTAGGTGTGCCTGTCAGCCTGCCTAATAAGTGCAAGGTCATTGATATTTTGTTCCTGATGATGGCCAGAATCTAACGTGGAAGTGCTTAGTCAGGCATATTTTGCTGACTCACTGACTTTCCTTTCGGAGGCACAGGACGTCTTCCCAGGACACTGCCTCGCTCAGAAACAGCTTGTGCTGTGCGGAGTGGAAAGTATTACCTGGCAGATAAGTCGGCTGCTGAGCAGGGTCCAGTGCGGCCATCATTTATGTCAGGAAGCACCGCGGGAGTTACGTGTTGCTGGGAGCCGCTGGGGGCCCTGAGCATCCCTTCCAAGGCACCGAGTACCCTCAGCTCCTTGGTTTAAGAAGACGTAAGGATGCTGGGCATAACGCAGACACGGTCCTTCGTCGCCTAGCCACAAACAGGACAGCACTTCTCATACAGCAAATATTAGATCTGGCATAAACAGACCTTCTGGAGCACGTCGCATTTGGTGACTTTGCCAGTTAGCAGTTTGCAGTTCTGGCCTCCCCTGAGCTTAAAAATAAATAAATAATAACGCATTTAATTTCCCATTGCTGCTCGGTGAGCGCGGGGGGCAGCGCTCAGCTTCCTCCTCGGCATCAGGGCCTCCCCGGAGGCCGCGGGGGCGGCGGGGAAGCCCCCTTGCCCCCGCCAGGGCCCGCGGCGCCCTCCGCTCGTGGCAGCAGCCTCGGGCCGGCGACCTGGGGGTGGCGATGCCACCTGCTGGCGACACAGAGCCAGCTCCCCCCCTCCCTGCATCCCTCGTAAGGCGCCAGCCTGGAAAAACGCCGCCTCTGCCTGCACAAAGTCTCTCGCAGCACCTCTGCAGCTGTAAATACGCCGCTGGGTTTCTTTTCTGTAAGTGACTGGGACCACAACTATTCAATTTGCATGGCTGCTTTTTTTTTTCATTTTTTTTTCTTTTTAATAAGAGAAAAAACTCTTTAATAAAAGAAGAAGCATCGCCCCTCAGGGGGAGCGTATGTGGCGAGGCTTAATGCACAGACCAACCATTGCAGTGCAGAGCTGAGTAACCAAACCAGCACGGTGGTATCTTAAGTATATTCAGTTAAGGTGTGGGTTGTCTTAATGGGAATTAATAGTCATTTCAGAAGTTGAGTTTCTTAGACATGCTCTTATAAGGTGGGATAAAGCAGCTGATTTGGGGAAGGAAATGAGTTAACGCTCCAGAGTTTACAGCGACCATGTGAGACGAGGTCTTCCCCACTCAAACAGCTGAGCTGGCGCTGCGGGCACTTGTCTCCAATTTCATGCTCTGCCACAGACTCTCCATGCGCCCCTAGTACGTGATGGTACGTGGATAGTGGCAGTGTTCCCTATGCCTAACATGGGAACATGCAAGGAACACTGTGAGAGAAAACTGGGGCAAGGCCAGCAATGGACGCCAGAAATCGTGTCCCTTGTGCCCCACTGGCAGGCATCGCAGCCTTCCCACTGCCTTTCCATGGGGGCTGTCAGGAGGGTGCTGGGCTGATGCTGATGCTGCTCTTACCAGCACCCTCCAGGGGAAAACAGCACAGGAAAAAGGGAAGAGAAGAAAGAACCTTTTTGTGCCTCGCTGCTCGTGCAGGGAGGGGCTGATTCCAAGACCAAGCATAAAAAAAAAGTTTCTGATGTAAAATATCCCCAGTTTCTCCCTGCACTTCCTCATGGGCACAGCTTTGGTTAATGGCAGCACAGCTCCTGCCTGGCTGCAGCTGGAGCAAGGGCTCGAGTCAGGGAGCCGGAGGGCATCCAACAGAGACAGCTCCCTGGGCAGCGCGCAGCCTGGGTCTGCAGAACCGCAGGAGCAACCACATCAGCTTTGGGCGAGACATGAGAGTCTCAGCACATGGGCGAGAGCAGGGACTTCTGTAAGCGCTGTGTAAGCCAGAGCCGCAGCAACGGCCTGGCAGGCACTGAGAGCCTGGCCGTGCACCAGCCTGGCCGGAGCTGGCAAGGCAGGTCCGCAGCTCCAGAGATAGCAGACGACTCGTTTGGGTAGAAGGATGTCCCACATAAGATCACAGGGCAGAGAATAGGGGCGGTGGGGAGGGCAGGCATAAACTGATTCACCGCTTGCATAACTCAGCTGAGGAAGCTGAGAAGGAGAACTTGCAATTCTTGGTCGTGTGCCTGAAGACTGTGCATGGCCAGAGAAAGAGAAGCGAAAGGCAGAACGCCTCGCCAGGGTATCGGACAGCAGTGTGACTCCGACAAGTTTAGGCTTCAGTCTGCACTGGTAAGGCAAAAAGGTAGGCGGTATAGGCCTAAACCAGCCCCAGCTAACTGTATGCAACAGGAACATGCGGTACCGACGAGATCCGAGTTCACTTCCCAAGTTCCCCTCGCGCCTGCACTGTGACCATGGGCAAGTCCCTGCAGCTCTCTCTCCCTGACAGACATTGTGGTTTGCTTAGATCTCAAAAGCTTGTGGCCTTCCCCATGTATTTGTACACAAGGCTCAGGAACTTTGCAGTCCCACCAAGAACAAACTGTCGGTGACGCCGTTTGCCATCTCCACCAGTCCTGACTGAGCCAGACAAGTGCAACCTCACTCTCCTCGAAACATTTTGCCTTGTGCTGCTCTTTCTGTCATGTTACTGCTATTTGCAGAATTAGAGACCTGAAAAGTCTGACTCTGGACTCAGCAGCTTCAGAAACATAATCCTGCAAATCCTGATGACTTCATTGTGTCCGGGAGGCCATTCCTTGCTTCCTTCCTTGAGGAAAGTTGCTGTGGAAAAAAAAATGAACCTCAGCTTTTTCTTATTCCCCACAGATTTTATGCTTTATTGTTTTATTGGGTACTCTCTTCTTTGACATCCTCTCCTTAGTAGATCTGAAAAATATCTGAAGGGACACTTCCTCGGTTTATTACTAATGCTAATCTCCTCTGCTTATTTGCTTTCCAATTTCCTGAACCGCTCTCAGCACTTTTAAAATAAAGCAGAATATTTTTTATAAATGTATATTATAAATATTCAGTTTATAAATGTATCTACTGGAACTGTATAATTGCTATGGATGCAAATTTGGAGTTTTACATAACTTTTTTTTTTTTAGAATGTGTTGAATACCTGTTCAGGATACAAACTGTGACTGAAGAAATGATCTTGCCTCCATCACTCAGACTGAAGGATCTGTTTCAGTTATTTGAACTGACGGGGGGAAATAAATGCGTTGGTTGCAATGTTTTGTGGATGGGTGAGGTTTCACTCCCAGTGCAATCACTCCATTAAAGCTGTCTAACCCTAGCTCTGACCAGCCCCTTGTGAGTGTGAGGGGGGAAAATGACATTTAAAAACAACCTGCAACATGTCCATTCCTTCGGTGACAGAATATCTCTGTGGAGACGGATACACTTGGGCTGACATAGACATACCATTCTCGCTGCTGCTAAACGGGGAATTTACCGGGTCACTGAGATCTCCTCCAGCAGCTGTACGTGGGGCGCCGTGGATCCATGTGCTGGGATGTGTCGGCAGGCTGCCTGCTCAGCCGGTGGCACTGGTCAGTAGACTAAAACAAGACTCAAAGCGACGGAAGTGAGAGGAAGGCTGCTGTGGTCGGGGAGGCGGTGGTTGCGCCTCCGCTCTCTGGAAGGTGCCTCACTGGTGGGGGACGACCCCTTTGCCCATGCTCTAGAAGTGCCGGGTCAGGGAAGGTGCCGGGCTCCATGTGGAGGCAAGGTTTGACCCACATCCAGCTGCTGTTTTCACAGGGCCCCTTGGTGAGAGCCTGGCGTTGCCCGACACAAACTAGACAGCCCCAGCTGGGTGCTCTTACTTCAACTCACTCATCTCTCTCTCTCATTGCAGACATGGCTGAGGGCACTTCCCAGGCCTCATCCTTCCACACTCCCTCCCCTCCATGCTAAGTTAGATGGGAGATCAGCCCATCTAACTGCTGGGACACGGTCAGGGCCAGAGATGCATCTCAGACCACAGTCAACCCCCGAGATGGCCACAGTAGCTCTTCTAGCACGGGGAAGTGATCGCTCCTCTTGGCTTTGCTTTGGGTACACGACAAACTTCAAGTTTTTCCTTAAAACAGGATCTCCATTTCCTTTGTCAAGTGAAGTCTTGTTAACCCAGAGCTAGTTCTTGGTGAGGTATTTCACTTCTATTGCTGTGAGAGCAGCTGTGTAGCACTATTGTATCGCCAGATCAATGCAGAAATGTAGACAGAGATAACATGCAATATCAGGCTTCCTTGCTTGGTTTTCTCATGGGCAGGAGCTCGTAATTCCCCAGCTCTCTCATTATTTCTGGTTAATTGGCCTCTCTCTCTTCCAGGTGAGGGCAGAAAAGCAGAGCCACTAATTCTAAAGTATTTATCTTTCCAGGACAAGCAAATAGATCCTTTCCTATTTCTAGAGACTTTTTACCACTCCCCCTTAAAATAAAATGTGAAAAAATGGTTTTCACTCGCCTGATTTTCCGAAGTACTGAGCAAGTTGCTTTAGCTTTTCTCCAGGATGAGCACCGCAAGGTGTTTGTTTTGGTGTAAGTATGGGCATGCTTCTTTCCAGAAGTAATACACTTTCCTCCCACTTAGTTTAGTCCAACGCATCTTGTATGTTGTGATCACTGGAGAAAGTATTGAAGCATATTTTATGTTTCTGCTAAGTTTATCAGAACAACTCATCTACTCTGACGTGCTAGACCCTCTCCACTTCTTCTTTCCTACCTTTCTAGGAGGGAGCTCTTGAGGAAGTTTCACTTACTGCTTGGAGAGTCTGAAACTGTGACTGACCACTGAGCCCATGGTAGTCACAGGGTTTGCAGGGGTGAAGATGGAGAAGAGGGAAACTCTCTCCCCAGGAAATGCGCAACAGGCTGAAGTATGGGGCTGTGTTTCCATGGATCCAGTATTTGGAGGCTCAAATTTAGGAAAGCAGGTAGACAATCTCTTAAGCTTAACTAAAGTATCTATTTCAGGATAAGCTGGATGTACGTGCTGTTGTTTGGAATTATAATCAAGAACGGGTTTTTGGTATAATTATTCTGAAAGAGCTATAAATTATCACATTTGGGCAAATCCTGCATTGTTGTAAAATTGTCTTACCCCATTGAATGGAAGAGAATAAAACTTGATTTCTATTAGATTTGCATTTTCCACTAGATTTGCATCCGAGGCTGGTCCTGATGAGTGTCGTTGCTCAACTTAGTGCACATGAAGAGCACCTGATTTGCAGAGGATGTTGAGCTCTCTTGAAAGGCTGGGTGCCCTCACCGCTCTAAACTGAGCATCTGAAAGCTGAGAAACCTCAGCAAGATATCACCATATACTACCATATACTACCTTACCTTACTTTTTTAGAGAAAAAGCAGGAGTCTTCTCTGTAAGTCACCCACTGTGAGCCCACAGTCAGTGTAGAAAATGCAGCACTGAGAGAACATCCAAACTTGCCTGACCTTCCCTAGGTACTGATTCTGCTTGCACAAGACGTTCAGCTCAGACTGGGGGATGGCTTTCAGATGGCCCATGTCAAGCTAGATGAACCCCGTCTCAATAGTCAGAAGTTGCACTTGAAAATGTTGACTTGATTTTAACCCAAGTACCAGAGGCTCTATGGGAAGAGCTAATTTTCATTAGCTACTAAACAATAAAAAGGAAGGAGAAATATGATGAAAAACTGAAGATAATTGGCTTTTTTTCAGTTACATAGTCACCCAGATTACTCCAGTGCAGAGTTGTTGGCCTGCCAGTACTTTAATGAGAAGATCCCGAGAGAACTTTGCACTTAATATATATTAAACACCCCAGCCAAGAATGTAGGAACTGTAGACAGGAACACTTGAAGATAAAGTGCCTCTTAATGTGTTTTCCTGTTTAAACAAAACCACGTACTCACTAAACACAGCTAAGGAAGGAGGCAACAGCCCTTGGCAAGCAAGCCTATCTGCAGAGCACTCTCAGAGCATGTTTACTCACTGGGTTTGAAAAGTGCACCAAGTATATTGACACTGCAACACAGTGTTCATCATGTGTCATGTGAAACAAGAGGGAGGGCTGACGATCTAATCACTGGTCCCAGAGTTACTCCAAGCCAGGACTTATTTATTTCTTTGCAAATAGCTGGAACTCGGAGGAACCGGATTAATTTCGAGGCAAATTTAGAATGAAATTGTATTCTGACAGAAATCACAGATTCAATCACGAAGTAAAGAAAAACAAAAATACTATGGGGGAAGAGGAGGGATCCTGAGTGACAGCCTTGTCTGTGTGGAGGAAGACAGTACAGGCACTAAGCAAGAGAAACACTATTTTCTATACATGTCTGCGAAACAAAATCCATAAGTGAGTGCAGATGCAAAGGTCTGCCCCAGGCAGGGTAGACACTCTTCCTGTCTCCCTTCCAGAGTGGAGGCAAAACTTTTAAAACCAGGCCTTAAGAGTCTCCTCCAATACACTCATGTGATTCTACCCTTGGGAGAAATATACGGAAAGGCAGGCCAGCATTCAGCTTTTTCCATCATCGAATTGATCAAAAAACCTACATTTGAAGAAAATAATCCGTGTGGCATTTCCTTTATTTTGCTTTTTGGTTACAGTGCATGATCTCACCCTTTTCCTGAAACCATGAGGACCAAAAATTGGAATTTTAAGTGAAAACTGAGATGCTGAGTTAACCTCTAGGCGAGGGATCTGCGCTGAGGTGCAGCACAAGTCAGAGGGTTTTCCAGGATTGCTGAGAGGCACCGAGGCCCTGTTTGCCGTGCACGAGCAACCTTGAGTGCTCGCCCTAATGAAGTGCTTATCAATGTCAAAAACGCTGTGACCGACCTGTTCTTCTTAATGAGCCAATGCAAAAATCTGCCCTGGAAATTTCTCCTGGCTCATCGATAGGAAAGCCGGGATGCAGAGCCAGCTGGAAGCCCTCTCCAAGCGGCACCGCTCAGCAGTGGCGCAGGGCCCGACGGGCACGTGGCCACACAGGGCCCAGGTGGGAGCCGTTTGGAGGGCAGGATTCATCCTTCAGAGGGTCCTGGCGGTCTGGTCTGAAGGCAGGAGGCAGCGCGGTGGCCAGATGGCCCAGGACACACTTGGGACCCCGCACCTCCACATATTGAAATGGGAATAAAGTTTTCTCACCTCCTTTGGAAACTGTGTTAGTGTCCAGCTCTAGGGTCTGTCCGGTGAGCAGACCCAGATATTATCTCATGGCCCCCACAAATCTTCCTGTTGCTTATAGACACCGAGACATTAAAAATACTACATTTAAACTTGTTTTGGTCAGAGTTTTTTTGGCATGTGTTCTTTAGGAATATTGATCTCAGGTTTTCTTCCCCCAAACCTTGGAAAGAAAGAAAAAGACAAAAGGAAAAATTATCAGGCTGTATAACTGCAGCCTTTAACAAAAGCTCCAAATACTGGAATTCAAAATGAAATTATTCAAATGGGCAACATGGGATTAAAAGCACTAAGTACATTTTTGGTTTTACTATTCTATTACTCTGTGTGACCATACTTGCAATGACAAATCCTCCCACTTTGATAAGGAGCCATGCTTTGAAGCCAGGACTTGATTTTTTTTTTTTTTTTTTTAAGATAACTCCGCCTTTTTGCTTTGCTTCTTTCCACATTAAAGGGAATATTTTCAAACCAGGAACGCTCTGCTCTTCGTTCAGTTCTCTTTCAAATCCAGCTCATTTTGGCTCAGTGTCTCTTCATGTAGTGCTAAGTGTCACCCACAATTCAAAGCACAGAAGAAGAGAAATCCCTTCAATTAAAACATAAAATAAAGTAAACCCTGCTATGTAGGACAAATGACAGAGTCAGGGAAAATTCTCATTCTGTGGCTCTTAGAAATTTGTTAACCTTAAGGACTGTTACCTTAACAGAAAAAAATCATTTCCTGCTCTTATACAGATTTCATCTGCAGTTTGTTGAGGGCTTTTTTTATTTCTGTTCTTAAAATGTTTCCTCTTTTCTGTGTACGCTGCAAAAATTTCCATTATCTCTCTCCAGAAAAGTAGCATCTCTATTAAAAGATATGGCACGGTGCAAGGGGGGGCAGCGTATTCACTGTGCCCACTCCACCCGAGCGAGGGGTTAGAGCGGTATCAGCACTGCCCGCGCCGTGCACAGCTGCTGCCTTCCTTGCCGCCCCCTTTGTCAGCCTGGGACACCGCTCTGTAACCAAACAGGCCACACCAAGGTACAAAACAGAACAAAACCTTCTCCAAAACACGCACGTCTCCCAGAGCTTCCTGAAAGAGGGATGATGCTCGGTGCAGCGTGCAGTTGTTCCTCCTTCTTCCTGGGGAATAAGTTACTCAGAGAAAAAAGAAAAGTATGAAAAATAGGGAAAAGTTCTTTTTTCTTGTATATGCCAGCAGTATGTGAAGGCCGTGCACCATTTTATTAGGACTTTAGAGGAACAGAGGAATCCTTTAGAGGATGGGAACCTTCCCATCCCTGTTGGCTTCCCCCCAGGCAGCGCACTGGGTGAAGGCAGTTTTG
Source organism: Crypturellus undulatus (assembly GCA_013389825.1). Lineage (NCBI taxonomy): Eukaryota > Metazoa > Chordata > Aves > Tinamiformes > Tinamidae > Crypturellus > Crypturellus undulatus. Next base: position 264,204 of record VWPW01017930.1, on the reverse strand, counting down.
ATGCCACCTTGGGCAACCAGATCTGCCACCACAGGCCTTTTCTCCTGCGGGTGGATGGAGAAGAACAGATCCAACGGGATATTTTGCATGGACCTGGAGCCAAGCTCTCCCTTGGGCACTTGGGAAGGGCAGGGGGGCAGTGCGAGTTCCCTGCCAAGCATGACAGCAGAGGGGCCTTCTTTTCCTGAGCCTCTGCTCTCTACCCAGAATGAGGACTCCCTTGCTGCTCTGAGCACATCATTTTGCTAAACCTGATAAAATGTCTTTTCAAGTAATCTATGTACTTATGGGCACTTTTCCAAAGCTGCCTCCTTTGGCGTATAGCAAATTAAATTCAGTGTCAGCCCTAGGTCTAGTTCCCTCCGGGTCCTTTGAAAAATGCAGCTTTTATGTTATTCCTTGTAAAACCTAACAAGCTTATTTTGGTTGCATTTTTTTTTTGTCTGGCTTAGCTTCTCTCGGAGCACAGTCTTAGCCATATCCCAGAAGAGAGGGCTTTAAGCAAAATTGTAGCAGTACAATGCATACACACAACCCCCTGAAGTTGGTCGTTCATAAGGTCTAGCTAAAAATCATGAGGGTTTAGTAAAGTGCTGAATTCACTGTGCTGAATCTGGAGGCCTCAGCAGAATTTGGGTTAATAGTTTCAGAGGGGGATATAGAAAGCTTCTAAGTGAGCTGACCTAAAAGGGAGTAATGATTTCAGGGGGAAGGGAGCTAGGGTTGCAATGGGAGTTGGGATCAGGAATGCTTCAGTGAGCTGTGGAGCCACGGCTTCGGTGGGAGTTAGTGCAGCCATTGAGAGATGAGCAGGAAAATGGTTTGGACGAAAGAGGGAGGAAGGCTCTTAGGGGAGGCTGAATACTGAGTCTCTAGAGCCCTTCCTGCTGCCTTGCAAATCCCCACCAAAGTGTGTCTAGGGGAATGAAGCCCCTGACCCCTCAGGCCTTCAGGAAATCTAAGGACTGGGACCAGATGCAGCTGTGCAGTCCCCACCTCTCGTTTCCAGGAGCTCCTGCACCCCAGCCCTGGTGTCACGTGTGTACCTAACACAAGTCACACTGCAGGTCTCGGAACTGGGGAGGGGAAGCAATTTGGTCGTCTTACCTGCAAAAGGTGTCCAGCCAGGAGCAAAGACTAGAGACAAACATGGCCAAAGCCCAGAAACTCGAGTCACTGCAGCAGTAGAGAAGGGAGCGAGGACGGGCTCAGTGAGGAGCCCAAACCATCTGAAGGATTTCTGGACAAGTTTGTCATTCAGCCTATATGAGAAACACCTGAATGTAAAAGGGTATATCTGAGCTATTTTCCCAGCTATCAGTGGATATTTATAGAGAGAAATACATCTTGGATCGTCACACCCGCTCCTTGCTCTGAATGGGGACTTGGACTAGTCTTCCATATTGTGGATGAGAGGGTGATGTGGAACGGGGAGGAAGGGAAAGGCAGGGAGCTTCGTTGCCAATAGCTTTTCCTAGGTGAAACGACCAATCTAACACTGAAATACTGAATCATTTCAGGATGCCCCAACCTGTTTTGGGTTCAGCTCCAAAGATTTTCAGAGAAAAGTAATGATTAATGTTGGATGCAAGTAACTGAGCTGATGAGGTGATGAAGAAACATGAAATTCAGGTGATTAAAAGGCCTCCAGGAGAAAGCCCAAGACATGCTGCCAAACAGAATATGCAGAAAAGCCCAGGGAAATCCAGAAACAATTACTGACAGGGGATGCAGATAAAGAAATGAGATACTAACAGCTTTCAAATGTCACAGCTGCAGAGCAGTCCTCATACAGATCAATATGAAAGATAAAGAGTTAAAAAAAAAGAGAGGAAGACAGGAAAAAAGTCACGTTCCCCAGTGAATACTTTCCGAGGCATCAGCTCTTTGGCTTTATTACCTGATACCAGCCATCTCTGAACTTGCTCTCCTTGCATTCAGTTCCAGCCGGTAGCTTTTGACTCAGGCTTCATTTTCTGTTATTTTTCATTATTTTTATTGCAGGAGCATGACGTGAGAAGACGCCCATTGTGCTCTGAGCAAAAGGCAGTCCTGCGAGCACAGAACACCGAGGAGCACAGTAGAGAAGGGGGTAACTGTGCCCTTCTCTCAGAAACTGTCCTGTGCCTGTGGACAAAATATCCTGGGAAAATGCATAGAGTGAAACCAGACTTTCTCCTCATGGCCTTGTTGCGCTCTTGCCTCCCCAGGGAGAGGAGCCCCATTTTTCCCTCCCCTCTCTCAGTTAAGCACCTCCACCCTCCCTTTGAATTTGAAATATATATAAGGATATGTATGTATGTACATGCGGGTGTGTACGTGCCATAAGGAGCTCCTCACATCAAGACCCGCCAGGGTGACCTGCAGAGTAATCATGTCCCGCTCGGCCTCCCGACACGTCGGCTCTGGGTAGCCAACCCGCACAGCACCTCGGAGGCTGGCAGCCCTCCAGGTAAAAACCACATTTCAGGTCACGGTGCCCTCGCTGGGTTTTATTGCTGGTGCTTTCTTGGTGCCTGGGGGAAAAAGCAGCAGCTATGGGATCATAAGACCATGTGGGCAAGAGCGCATGAGCGAAGGGGCCACAGGCTCGGCACGACAGAGGTGTCTCTGTGTCCGTCACAGCAGGATGGAGCTGGTGGGTACCCAGCAGAGCAGGGAGCCACCAGCCCCGGGACTCTCCTGTCCTGCGCCGCAAGGGAGGGAGCAGCCACCACTCGTGCAGAAGCAGCGGTGAGTCCACGGGCAGAGCCGGCGCAAGGGCAGGAGCGGGCTTAAAACCAGCCTGAGTGGTCACCAGCACAGCAGCCATCAGCAGGAGTCTGACAAGATCCCAGGGAAACACAGCTGCAGCCGGAGATGCAAGGCAGCCCCCTGATCACACCAGGGCACTTTTGCTCACAAGCCAGATCCAGACCAGAACGTGGATTTTGAAGAGCTCCACTGCAGACCTACTTGGTGAAAAGGTTTTTTTAATAGGCAGGCCAGTAAGTGTGTGGCATCCCTGGTACATCTACTGCTCTGTTACAAAGTGCCTCATGCTGCAGTCAAAAGCTTGGCCCGCTGGGCTAGCTGCTAGCTGCTCGTGCCCTCACTCAAATCCTGACCTAAGCAGCTTGCAGCCTCCATGGAGAGAGAAAATATTGCTCTTTGCTTGTTCGCTAGCAATTCAACGGCGCCTGGGAATCCTATGGCACCACTCCTCCAGCACAGCGACGCTTTGAGTCAGCAGAAACATAATCCCAGGGAGGCAACTGCACGTAGGCAGGAGCAAGGACTAGAGCACCAGGACCTTGTTCTCACTGCAGAAGTAGCCAGGCATTAGGAAAGGCTGTGCTGAGCTCAGCTGAAGCCATTGGCAAGCAGCTGCTCTGGAAATTCAGGTACAGCCCATGCCAAGCGTAGGCAAGGCAGATGTTTCAGGTGCAGCCGCTGCCAAGCACAGGCAATGCAGATGTTTCTCCACCACACTTGCAAACCTCATGTTGGGGAGAAATTTTGCCAAAGCACTAGGAGATCTAGGGTGGGGTAGCACAGCCAGAGCAGCTCTGGTCCATATGGTCTCTGCAACTGACTCCTGCTTTTATCTTTACTAGCGAGATTTTGCTAATTTTATAAACTGTCAAGACTGACATTTCTCTGACCATTTATCAAAAGCACCACAGCAAAAATAGTACCATTAAAAATGGATCGAACATGTGACTCAAAACTTGAAGTCATTATGTGGGCTGCTCCTAAAATTTCAGACTTATACTTTAATGTTGTGAGATTGGTTTATAAAGGAACTCCATTTCAGATTCCTGCTTTAATCTCTTCATGCAGTCAGTGCTGAATGATTACATATACTTCTCTGATGGGCTCTTTGTTTACACCAGCTCTCACTCATTCCCAAAAATCACTAAGTGAGGTTTTCAAAATCCTATCAGTCATGTCCCTAGGAACATAATTCACATTGAAATCCATTGTTTTCAGTTTAAGAATGAGCTGTGACACATGGTAATTAAAGACGGATTAAAAAAGAATATTTTCCAAGACACATTTAATTCCTCTAACAACATTTATTAATAATTTTTACCCATCACAGAAAGAAGATGACTTTTTCAACAGGGTTTACCGTGGTTCAGGTTTGTGCGTATAGCCCCTGTCCTACACATGCATTTACACACAAAATACTTGTATATATAACGGAGTATGTAGCCGTGGCTTTCCAAAGATTTTCCATACCAGCAAAAATATCAGTAAAAACAATAGTTCTCATTCCTGAGGACACACTTGTAGTGACTATGTCTCCTGTCCGTGTGTCTGAGCCACCAGGCGTGGTGGTCGGAGCGGAGCGAACGCGAGAGCCCCTGGCCCCGGCAGTGCCGGCCCAGCAGTCCTGCGAGCCCCTCGGCGCCCGTGCTCGCTAGTCTGACCCTCTAAATTATTGAGGCTCCCATGGCCGCGAGCCAAGGCTTTGTCTGAAGCCTTTGCCTTTGATCTGCTTTGCCTTTGAAGCTCAGCCCAGGCCCGCATGCGAGCCGCTCTGCTTTGCCGCTAAAACACCGCCCCGTGGGCTGATCTTCCCCTTGCTGACACCAACGGAGAAGTCCCCGTTTGCTCACGTCTGAAGGCTGAGGCCTCCCAGGCTGCGTCTTTGAATTTATCCAAAACCCGAATCTGCATCGCGAGGTTCATGCCGGGGACCGGGCCTGTTCCTCGGAAATGCTGAGGACAGGCAGGGAGGGCAGCACGTGCCAAGCACCCGGGAAGTGCAGGCTGCGGACTTCGATGCGGTTCTGAGGGCTGCTTTCCTTATGCTGCTGTCCGGCCAGCAGCCCCTGTGTCACATGCTGTGAAGCATCTCCCAGAGCCATCGGCAGGTGAAAGCCGGTGCTTCCTCAGTGGCCCGCAGCACCTTGTAGGATTAGACAGGTCTGCCACCACCATCGTTTCATACCCTCCAAGTGCCACGAGAGTCAAGCATCACCGCGGCAGGTGGTTAAGCATACGGCAGTGGTGACCCTGCTGCGCCAGGCCAGCCGTTCAGCTCCTCTCTGCGCAGCAACATGTCCAACTGGAGCAATGTCAGACATGAAGACACATCAGAGCAATTTCCCCCTCAGCATCTATTCAAAACCCCCAGCCCGACATCATTTAAGGACCCTGGGAGACTGGATTGCGGGGCCTTTGGCACTCAGCAAGGACGGGTCAGGGCTCCTCGCCACAACCCCATGCTGCAGCGTGTCAAAACAACACGCAGGTACGCGGCAGCGTTGGCCACGGCTTGCGGCCAGCACAGCACACCCGACGACCACCTGCCCGTGAGCAGTTTAATTCAAGCCCCATTATGTGCTATCGCACTTATATTTACTACCAGGCTTCATCTTTCATGTCCGTTTTATATTTTGGCCTAGGCATGAAATCCTTCCCCATGCTGCTGGGCACACACTCATTTCCTTTGACGTTAGTGGCAGTACTCACATGGACAAGGATTTGCAAAGGTGAGCAGAGGGTTGCTTTAATATTGCCTGCAATGATAACAAAGAGAAAGAACATCTCTCCCAGGCTGGAAAACATGGCTAAGGGCCTTCCCTTTTTGGGTGTTTTGCTCTCAGATGGGGGCTCACATTTCCCGAGAAACCAGGAACTGACCATAAGATCAGGACCTAGTTTTGGGAAGACAACATGCAAAGCAAGAGAAAGCTAATTCTGGCTCTGAAAAGAAGCTCCACTTTAAACATTTTACAATAGTGTTTCGTAAAATATTTTAGCAGGCATTTCCTTGCTGTATAATTATTTGTGCCACGATCTAGTTCTCTCAAAGCAAAATGTAATTGCAGTGAGTATAATGCTAGCAAAATCATTTAAAAAAACAGCAGCAGTTAGGTATATACCATGAGCCAAACAGTTGGTATTATTAATAGTGAATAAAACCTTACATTGTTTTATTCTTCAGGACCTACAGGAAGAATGATTTTTATGTAGCATTAGCTTATATCACAGCATGGTGTAATGTGCAAGTAGTATTTGTCAGGGAAGCAGCTGGCAGAGTTTTGTGGACACAAAGATGGTTCATTGACTAGGACAAAATACTTCCTTTTTTACAAGATCACAGTTTGAGGATGGAGAGATGATGCCAGAGGTAAAACCAAGGGTCCGCTCTCACTCTTACTGTGTCACCAGAAGCAGTGCAAGTCATAGCAGAGCAAAAGTCTTCTACAACTTCTGTCCATGTCCTGCTGTGACGCATGGTTGCTCATTGAGTTACCCTGTGTTGTAAGCACACAAAGACAGCCACTTGCTGAATCAGTATCCGAAAACACCACTTGAGAGCCAAGGGTTTCCAGCCCAGCTTCTCAGAAAAGAGGCTTTAACTCTGCAGTTTTCCTTGTTTCCTTTTTAAAAAAAAAGGATGGTGGGGGGAGGTGAAAGAAGGCTAAGTCAGATTTGTGTGTCATGGATTTCCATGGCAACTGCGTGCCATTCAGTAACGACATTGGAAACGAGTGTCCCCAAGCCCTCTTATCAGTGCCAGCGTCCAGCTGGCAGCCTGCAAGCAGCACTAGAGCTGCTGGGCGGCTAAAAACCTCCCTGGCCACTGCAAGAGCGCGGCACAGGAGCTAGAGAAGAGCCAGCAGAGAAGCCCCCGGGCATTTTCCTGCTTCATTACAGGGCAGTCAGGCAGGAGTCACGATGTGCAGCGCCTAGCACATGACAGCAGCATAGTCATATCCTCAGCCGGGCAAAGAAGCCCGTGTTGTCAGAAGGGTTTCAAGTGATTAATGGCAAGCACTGAGGAGCATGCCACAGCCTTGGGAAAGTGCAAGGAGCCCAGCAAGAAAGGGATGGGGATGATTGGAGATCTGCAAAGATGGAGGTTGCTCTTGCCCCTGCCTTCTTCAGGTGCCCTGATCTCCATGTAGCAGGATGGCAGAGAAGCTGGTGCCTGGGCTACATTTCTACTTATGTCTTAGGAGATCCTTGACTTGAATGGGAATTAAAGACACCCAGTACTTCCATGTGTTTCACTAAGATTGAGCACCTCTAATAGGTTGGGTTCCCCTTCCTTCTTTCTCAAGTCATCCTCTTAGTTTTCTTTTCAGCAAATACAGAAATGCTGCCTGAAAAGTCAAATATTTAATCAATTTTATCAGTGACAGAATATTTCCTTCAGATGCTATGACTGGCGTATTATTGCTTGATCAGAACTTTGTTAAAGAGGCTGGGGGCCACATGTGGGTCACATAAGCAAGAGCATACCTGGCATGTGGAGGGAAAAGATTGTTTCCCTCTACTCATGAGGTCCTCATGAGGCTGCATCTGAAGCACTGTGTGTAGACTTGGGCTTCCCTCCATGCCAGAGGGACATCAACACATGGGTAAATTCAGAGGGCAGCTATTAAAATGGTGAGGAGGCTGAAGCACGTGGTCTGAACAGAACCTCTGAGCAGCTGAGAGGAGCAGTTTATGAGAGGAGCACCTAGTGCGGTCTTGTGTTACCTGAAGGGGATCACAGGGAAGACAGAGACAAGTTCTTCCCAGAGAGGCATAGTCAAATAACAAGAACAGGCTTCAGAATTTCCAACAAGGGAAATTCCATTTAGATATAAGGAAATATGTCACAAAGAGAGTGGTCAAATGCTGCCACAAGTTGCGCAGAGAGGAGATGGGATCACCATCCTTGGAGACACTCTGACACTCTGAACTCAAGGCCTGAACAACCTGATCCAGCTTTGAAGTTAGCCTTGCTTTGGGTTTCTCCTAACTGAAATTATTTTATTCTGTAATTCCATTATTCTATTATTCACACAAAAATATTGGAAATATAAAAAGAAGAGTGAATATATAGTTTCTATTTTAAATCTAAAGCCAATAAATATCAAGCAGCAGTCGAAGACAGCTCTGAAATAATTCAGTCTGGTGAGTCTGCTGGTAGTTTTGCTTGAGAATAGCGTAAACTGCAAAATATAGCTAGATATTGTTTATTTTAAACTTAACACAAGATTTATTTTTTCTCATGAGTTTTCAAGCATATCATGTTGTGCTTGGCTATTCTCAAGAAATGTAGGCCTAACATTACGAACACAGAGACTCATAAAAGGCCCAGGCACCCACACTTCATCATTTTCTTTTTCCATGCTTTAGCAAACCAAGCCTAGGGCTATATCCCTACAGAGAAGATGCTTCTTTCCTACTGCTTTTTACAAGCTCCCCTGACACTCCTGTGTGCCTGAGGTCCTCAGGCTGCCATCACAGGACAGAAGCTCTTGCTGACAAATCACAGTGACCTTTATGCTCATTTTCTTTTTGAAATATCTCAGGAATCCAATTCAGATTCAAGTTCCCTTCTCTCCCCAAAGGCTATTGACTCTTAATTTAACCAGGAGGTAGTTTTGACACATCTGGCCCTGCATTACTGACTACTCTTATCCCTTTGAAACTCAAATGTTTCTCTGGCAGAGCATATGCCACCTCTGAGGGATAAAATATTCTTTCCCAGGTGGCCAATCTCAGGTCTCCACACTCATTAATTTCAGCTTGGTGCCTGCAAAATCACCCAGCGGGGCACATCTGATCCACATCAGGCATGGCTGCAAGCACACATTTTTGTCAAGCTAGTCAAGGACATAAAACATAGCTCACTCCAGCAGCAGGTGGATAGCCCCAGTCTGACACAGAGTTAACTTGAGAACTTTTTAAAATCAGGTTTCCACCAGCCGAGTGTGTTTGTTCTAGATAAGCATTTTGTTTCATGAGGCCATGGCATTTGTGATTTGTTAGTCCTCAGGCTTCATTTATGATATTTTCCAACTGCAAACCGAAGGAATCTGTTCTCTTGAATGGCATAATTTCATAGCAGGCAACCACACCTGGCACAAATGCATACAACTCATTACTGGCTTTTGAATGAGGCAGGCCAGAGAGCAATTAGCTATTTAGGGTGATAAGGAGCTTGTCTCAAATTATTGCGCACTGCCAGATGTCACACCAAGTTCAGCTGTTCATGTGCCACAGAGCCCTCTCATAAATCATCAGGAACAGCAATGCTGACAGAACAGCCCAGAAACAGCCTGCGGTAGCCACTAAAGTGACTCAACGCTCAGATGTATTCCTCTCTATTCCTGTAGCTTTTGTGCAAGAACAAATCCCTGTTGTGATCATTCTCCCCTGACTGAGCTCCACTGCCAGGAGTTTTCACCTCCTCCTCCTTCTCTTTCCCCAGCAAAAATGCTCTGACACCACAAGGGCCAAAGCACAGTGGGCTTCAGCAGTGAAGTGTCTGTAAATAACATTTCATTGCTTCTGCTGTGGATAATCCATGCCTCATCAACCTCATTCTGCATTAGTCTTACCAGAAGGGCAGGGGCTAAGTCTACCTTATCTACTGGGAGCAGAGAAGTGGTTGGGGGGGACATAGGGAAAGCCAGACCCATGTGCTTCTGATCATATTTCCATGTTTACTTTTTTTTTTTTAACTAACATTTATAATTGCTTCACCTTTGCTGAAGATTTCTTTGGTATTCACTGTAATAGTCTTACAGACCAGCTATCAACTTCTGCCCAGCTGCCACGACAACACTTCTGAACTCTGAGCAGTAACAAGTGAAGCAAAACAGGGAGCCTGGAAGACTATTAGGAGTGACACTGGAGAGCTGATTAGATAAAGTAGGGGTTTTACAGGCCAGAGTAGTACCTGGCGAGAAGGGAAGTCATTCCTCACTAAGTAGCTGCTGTACCTTTATTCAGAGTGTAAAAAGGAAGTACCTTAGAAATGTCAGGATGAATCTCTCATGGGTCGTCTCAAACTAATCTTTCAGGTATGGCGCTTCTCCATGGCAGGAAAGGAGTTACTCCCTTGCATATGATCATCAAAGGTGATGAGAGATTAGGAAGGAAGAGAGCTATCACAGTGACAAGATGTGCTCCTGTGGTGTGCTACAGCGCAGATCCAGACAAGCATGCTAGCTCAGTAATGTAAAAATAGCAATATGATTGTTTGGACAGGTCAGATCATGGTCGTGAATTTTGAAGAATAATTTTAATTACAGTGTAGTACTCTGTAGTATCCTTGTGCCTCCTCCCGTAAGTGATCACAGAAATAATCCCCATCTCCTCACAGAAGGGATAAAGAGGATGAGGCTGACATGGGACTTTAAGAGGAGCATCACAAATGCCACACATTCGTCCGTGAGTGACTCTCCCTTGCCGCGCACAGAAGGAGCCCTCAAAAGCCCAGCAGAGGAAACCATAGGAGGTTCTGGCTGCCGGAAGACAACTGCTCGAGAAACGAGTTGGATGACACGGAATGTTGAAACAGTTAGGCCAGTTCACAGGCTTCCTCCGCCCGGGGTGTGCCCTGCCAGTCAAGAGGGAGAAGGCACAGGATGAATCACAGCGGGTTGGAAAACAAGAGCTTGCTTCTTCCTTGCACTAAGGGCCCTTTATTGCCTCTCTGCCAGCACAGAGAGGCCTCCAAGTGGGGATAAGCCATACATGTACTCAAAGGCTTGAATTCAACGACCTTCTTCAGCTCAAAAATGTTGCAAGTGCCTTCCCCAGCCCTATGCTACAACAGCAGGCAATGGGGGCTCCACTGCTCCAAATGTGCCTCCTGAAGACCTCTACTCTATTGCGGGATGCCCAGACTTCCTTCCTTGCTACAAGCTAAGATATAAAGGGAGCCTGAAAGCCCAGTCTACCAAACTTGGAGCCCTTTCTGCTCCGATTTGGCTGAAAAGGGGCTGGAAATGCCGGAGGGCAGTGCTGGCCCTGCAGCACTCAGTAATGCCTAGTTTGGGCAGGGGCCAATGCTCTGGCTGTGGGGATCAACGGGAGCCACCTGGAATGTCCAGGGCATAAGGCTGCCTCAGCAGAGACTTGTAGACATCTCTTTCATGATTGCATTTCCAAGGGGTCATCTCAGAGGGTTTTATATACAAAACAATAAGAAAGGAGACTCTTCTCATCTCATTAGCTCTGGAGATGAACTCATGGCGCCCCAGTGAACAAACAGAAAAGCTGTGGGAGTCTCCAAGAATATGAGTCTTTAGCACCATCATGGGCTTTCCCCTTCTTTAGACAGGACTGGGGGATTTACTTTCATCCTGTGCTCTGAAGAGGATGTGTCTTTAAATAAGACAATTTGCACACACACTCTTTCTTTTACTATTTTTATCCCTATCAAATCAAGAACAAAACCAGCACAAAGGGAACACAACCCACATCTATCTGAAATGATCCACCAGGGAGAAACATATGTGGGATCTACAGGCAGCACAAGATATATATAGACCCAGTCCCAGGAGGGTTTCTAATATAGGCAGATGCCAGCCTCTGGGACAAGGTGACCAGCTTGAGTGAACCAGCTTCCTTCAGATGCATTCAAGGATAGATGTTCCATCAAGCAGCTTTGCAGGGGGATCAGCAGGTAATGGTTTACATTTGCTCCCAGCTCAACCCTACTGTTGTAAGGCCTTGATCCAAAGTCCAGTGGATCAGTGAAGCCCCTAGATGGGGCTCTGCACTGGGGGACCCCTGGAGGTAATGCCAGTGTAACCAAGGACCCAGATTTCCTTGCATTTGCTGAGGTGGTGCCAGTAGCCAAGGCTGGAGGACATGGCTCCTCAGACCCTCTTTCTCCCTTAGTCTGTTTCCTGGTGGGAGAGAGACATCAGCACCAGGAGAGCTTCAGACAGAGCTGCCAAACCAAGAGACAGATGTAAGCAGAACCCTGTGCAGCAGCAGCTCCTCTTTCCTGAGCTGGGGAGCTCAGGACAGGGGACTCCCCCAGGCTTCCAGTCTACCTGGAGACCTTCCCAACCCTCCCTCACACCTGAAGTGGAGCTGTGCTTACAGCAGCTTAAGGTGACTGCTCTCCGAAGGCTCAGGCTGATCCCAGCCTCTCTCTCCTACAGCACATCCAATGTGCATTTCTGCGCTGCAGTTCCTGTAAGACTGTGGACAAATTGCAAATGAGTTTCTCATCTTTTCTGCCTGAAAATATTCCTAGGAAATCCACCCTCCTGCAATGCAGCTAGTGTCAAGAGCCCAGAGCAGGGTTGGGAAGGTCTCACCCCAGGTGTATTCTAGAAGGATTACAGAGTACAGATGTCAAGTAACTCTCCAAAACCCTGCATCACAGTAAAGATGCTTTTAGCCCATCTGCTTGGTATGTTTGAGCACTGCTGCAGCATCTAATGAGACTTTATTGATCATTAGGCAGGTAATGAAGAGTAAAATTGTCCACCTTTTTCCCTCCCTCACCCGCCTTTCACACAATATGTTCCAGGAGTAGACATAATATTTCCATTATTTGCCAACTTACTTGTCTTGGGCGCATACTCCAAGTGATTATGGCACACAGGAAAACAGCAATAAGAAAACAGTATATATAACAAACTGCAATCTATATTTTTTTTTACCTGCAGAGTTGCTTTTTAAAATGGGAATTATCAGGCTTACTCACCACCTTATTTTAAAATGCAAAGAAAATGAAATAGCTCAAGTGACTCATCTCTTCAACCAGTAGAAATGGTGCATCTTCTCCCTCCTAGACCTTGATTCTGGACCTAGACTGGTTCGGGTTACTTCCCCAAAAGATGCTATTTGAAAAGTGATGGCAAGTTGGAGCTGGAGAAGAGGAGGAGCTAGCCAGATGCCTACACATCTCTGATGTCTGCCTATGGGTTACAGCCCAAGCTCCAGAGGATGAGAGAAGGTTCCCTCCTTCCTAGGCTATCTCCTAGTAATTGTTCAGTCTTCCTCTTTAGGGGCCTTTTGCTCAACCAGAGGACTTAATGATGGCTAAGAGAGAGATTTCCTTGCAAGCACTTGTAGAAGCAGCAAGGGACACCCCTCAGAGAGGCAGGGTAAACCCCAGGCTTGCTTTCATGACTATAAATCAGCAGGGGGATTACAGGCTTGCACAATCCTAAGCCAGCGTGAGATAGGAATCAGGGCACAGAGCGCAATAAGTTAATGCAAACAAGCATCAGAGCTCAGTAAAATGTCAACACGTAAGGAAAAACCCTAAACACAACAGGGAAAGGACGTGGGCTGGATGTGGGTGTGTTTGTGTGCGCACAGGCAAATACACAAAAACCACGAGGGACTTGTTTCCACGACAGAACAGGCAGCAACCCGGATATCCAACTCCTACTGTGAGACTATGGAAAATGGGTGCACACTAAGGCTCCAGTGCAGCCAGGGAACGCATGCATGGCGGGCGACAGCCCACGGCCGTACAGGAGCAGCTCAGACTGGGTTTGGCGCGGTGCCTTGCCCCAGGACTAGTTTAAACTCAAATGAAATCGTCCGTCATCCTGCTTCATGTAGAGATCAAAGGATAGGATACCATTCTGGCTTTTTTGGATCAAAGATGCTTTAAAAAGAGGAGAAGTAGCTATTTCTGACCCCTTTTCCCACCCAGATCTGAGATCAAGGATCGTGCTGAGCCTGCAGGCAGCAGGGCTGGCAAGGCGATTTTGCCCCTTAGGGAGTTTTTACCACATGACGCTGTTCTTAGACATTCATCTGCGGGAACAGGAGGCACAAGTGATAGTATCAGCTCAGATAAGAGCAAAGAAACCGTTATCCTAACAGCCTCGAGGCCAGCAGAAGACACGACAGAGCAAGTCCTACATCTGCAGGCCTGAGGCGCCGCAGTGGAAACACGGCTGATCGTTTTGCAATAAATGTTCACACGTGGCTCCAAAATATGGGTTATTTTCCCGCATCCGTTCGGGAGCAGCGCCTGAACCATCCCGGCGCGCTCCCGGCGCGGCTCTGGGCGCTGAGGCCCGAGGCCGGTGTGCGGCGCGCGGCGTTTTGCATGGCAACCGGAGCGGGTGACGGCGCGAGGGGCAGAGGCCTTGGTTGTCAGTCCCTCATGGAGAGGGCAGCGCTGCCGGGTCGGAGCAAAGGGAAGGCGCTGGGCTCGGGCGAGCGGGCTGGCGCAGTCCGGAGCTGCTGCGCAGCGGGGAGGTTTGCATGGAGCGAGGTAAATTCAGACCCGCGCCGAGTACTTACAGCTGGAAGATTTATTGCTCTGTCTGACAGCTGCGCCCACTGAGAGAAATGATACACTATCCCTGGAAAGATGACTGCCTGCTTTATGCATAACCTGCACCCAGCTCATCCTTTCTGGGTTGTTCCAGATTTGCCTGAGGAACCTGTCAGAGAAAAACGAGTTTGCTGTCAAATGCACCGGCTGAGGTAATTTTTTCCCCAGTCAGTTCTGCTGTGCTTGCTACACAGTCCTGGTGGCAGACCTCTGTGGGATGCCCACTCCTGCCACGTCCCTCCGTGGGTCTCCAGCCTGGCCCCTCCAGGGTCAGCTCTGCACCAGAGGGATGTACACGGCACCAGGCTCTGGTCTTGCAGCCCGGGTTCCTCAGGAGGGAGGTCATATACAGGCACAGGTGTGAGAATCACACACACGTGTGAGAATCTCCTCGCGCCCTTCTGCTCCCCTCCATAACAGCTTTGGACCTTATGGACCAGTATTTGGCTAAAATTGGACCAATTTCTGCCAAAGTTGGCAGTTGGGCAAGGATAACCCAAGTGTGTGTGCACGTTTTGTGAACATAGTCCTCCCTCTGAAGGAGGGATGTCCCTTACACCAGGGGAGATCTGCTGGGCGAGATCACACCCATGGGACATCACAAAACCAAGGTGAAAGCATTCCCTGACGAAGAGGGCAAACGCAAGGGAAGTGTCACCATCTCGTGCACCAGCCTCTGCCTGTCCTCGACCTGCCCAGCCGCAGACAGACACGTGCGGTGATGGGGGAAGTTGTGACCACAGGCATCTCTGCTGCTTTGAACTGACCTTACAATGAACTCACCCATGTGCAGAGGGTCAGGACAAGGGCTGTGAAGCCCTTAAATCCTTCTTAAGCTTGACGTAATCAGCACATGGGCCTTGATCCAGGAGGCAACATCATCCCTTCTGACCAAACCTCCTTTGCATCCATGGAGAGCAAGCGCTCATGGCACCCTGGTTCTTTTTAAGTACAGCCCTGTAGATGAACAAGGTGTGCTTTTAGGAAGTCATCCAATATTTGCTTCTCTAAAGCTGATGAGAGTTTTCCTCTGGAGAGAATTTAGTTGCATTCTTCTGGCAGATCTGCCAATCGCATTCATAAGGAGATTGTCCAGCTGAGAGGCACATGAGGGTGCAAGGCTCCTGGATCACCCCTCCATGAAACAAAGCCGTTTTCCTACTGCTTTGAGGCTCGGATCTGAGCTCTGGCCCTTCCAGGCAGCTGAGTTTTTCCTGGCTAGATCTCACCGGGTGGTTTTGAGGCCCTCTTCCCGTTCCTCTGAAGCATGGGTGAGCAGAGGCTAGTCACAAGTCCACTTCCCAGTCCTGCAGATCCAGGAGTACCATCCCCAGCATAGAGCACCAGGGACAGGGCAGGAGCAGCAGAGACTGACCCTGAGCGCACACCAGGACAGCAGACATTCTTGCTGCTCACTGTGTGGTGCGTCCTCCTCCCTTCCCAACAGTGTCCTTCCATGGGCCAACAGGTAGCAAGATGTGGCCCTGGTTCTCCCTCTGCTCCCATAAGCAGGACTGGGTGACAGATCGTAGCTGACAGGGCTGCTTAGCCCAGGAAGGCCTGAGCATGTCATCTTCTTTTGCCCCCACCCTACCCACACTTGCATATAGCTTATAGGTTGGGATTTGTTTCCTGTTCCCCACCATCTTTCAAAAGCAACCATTTTCTGGGGAGCTCCAGGGGTGGCTCCAAGTCCGTCCTGGTGTCCAGAGAAGATGCAGACTGCAATCAGCCTGTGCAAATTGCCTAGCATCTCGTCTGTGGGATGACCTAACGCATTCATGGAAAAGGCCTGGTTTTCCCTGATAGATGTGTTGATAATTGAACGCCCCAAACATGCTGTGCTCACAGTCTGCTTCAAGGCCAGCAATTAAGTCAGTTTCTCAGGCACATCTACGAGGGAGCCAGGAGAGCTGTCAGCTCAGTCAATGATTTAATAAACCAGTAACATCGCAAAAAATGTTGGATCCAGGCTGGAGCAATCTGGCTGCTCTCACACCAGCACACCAGCCTCCCTGGTTTGTGCTAACCCCGGATGGCTGGAAGGCCACACAAAGCCATATGCCATAGCAACAGCAGCAGAGTCACCATCTGCCACCTTGCTGGCCAGCTTATCTATGACTAGGAGGCACAGGTCCAAAAGGAACTTTTTTATTTCCCGTTTTAGAGAGGTTTACCACAATTTGGAAGAGGGTCTACCCAGGGCTGTCAGTCTTTATCTGACCTCATTCTATGGGGCAGATGTTTTTCTTCTATCACTCATTCACTGTCAAGGCTCTGGGCAATAGCTACCTCTATGTTTTTCAGATTATAGCTTCTGTAATACAGCAGCAGTCCCTGGCTGAGCTACCCTGTTTAATTAGTTACTAAAATGAAGGCTTTTTTTCATCTCCTACCATTCTGGAATAAGTCCACTGACTGTAGATACAACTCAAACAAGCTGTATTACGTTGCCTTGCACACATTAAGTAGCTTGGCAAGTCGACCTGTCTCCTTTGAGTTTGCCAGCAACGTAACTCGCTCCAGCATTTGCTTTTGGGTGTTTGCAGCTGCCAGGGGCAAAGCCCCTCGGTGACGGCGCTGCAAAGCTCGGTGCTGCGTCACACGTTGGAGGCACGCACGTGCATGGCCCCCAGCCCTGGGACAGGGCAGGCACCATGGAATGACAGGATTCCCACCCAACCTGTCCCCATTACGGACGGATACAGCACCTCTCCGCCCGTGTGCCGCAAAGGCTGTGGTATCTTGGCTATGAAGCCCTGATTAATTGCTGAGGGTGCCTCGTGGAAGGGTTTCCTGTTTATACTGCTGGATTCCTCATGTTAGTATCACACCTTTTCCAAATGTGTAACCTCGTACAAGCCTGCAGCCCTGCAGGAGCTGGGCAGGGAGAGAGGGTGATATGCGTGGAGGAGCAAGGAAAGCACCACAGAGGAGATGGTGCCTGTCGGAGTGGAGAAAGAGGAGGAAACCACCAATCCATGTGGTACAGGGACAGGCCCCCAGCTTCCCTCCTCTCTCTGTGCCACAGATGGTGGTGAGAGCCCATCAGTGTGGCCAGACACTTAATGCAGAGTTTGTTTTGGCACAGTGTGAGCTGGAGCAAGGCACCAGGGCACCCACGGGTGAGAACATGTCTGAGCTCCGGCTCTGCTATCAGCGTTATCAGCTCCGTGCATTTGATAAGAGCAGTTTTGGCTCCTGCTATAAAGCATATACCTTAATAGATAGATGCTAGGGGCACAGGCAGATAGTGAAAGTTCCCAGATTGCTCTGTCATCTGGTTTTTGTCCCCGTGCTCTGTGGGGTTTGCTGCCTGACCCCTCCTGGCAACGGACACAAATTGCTCTCGTGGCACCGCATGCCGCTCTGCTGTGCCCCACAGGAAGCTAAGCCAGGAGTTTTGAGTCCACCTGGCACCAAGGGATCAACCAAATATATCTGTCAAAATAAAAGGAGCATTTTGGTGGATGCTGCAAGTGTCACTATTGCAGAATGGGGGAGGCCAAAACAGGTAAGTGGGGGAGTATTTTGTTTTCTTGGCTTTGCCCCAGCCTGTTAACTTGCCTGGTCTCTGGACTGGACCGGTAAGGTATCTCTCCTGCAAGACCTGAAATATGTTTCCATGTTCACAGGAGCGGGGAGGAGTACAGCAGCACCCAGGCCCCGCTTTCAGCTCCCCTTTGGTCGTTCCCCAGAGGGTCGTGCCAGGTTTTCTCCCCAGCGACCCACAGCAGCTCCCACCACTTGATTTCACCGCCCAGCTGGCCTGGTTCAGAACTGTGCGATAGGAGCCCTCTCCTGAAAACCGCAGCCACTGCCACAGGAGCTGAGGATCGCAGGGAGCTACCAGGCTCTATCGCCTCCCTCCATCTCCACCTGCCAGCTTAGTTAGTTCCTCTTTGAGTTTCATGCCTTATCACAGAAGCACAGCATATTGCTTCTGCTCCTCCTAGGACTGGGGAGAGAACATCACATGCTCAGGGTGCAAAGGCCGAGGAGGAAGAATGACAACGTCTAAAGGCTGCAGCCTAACCCTGTCCTCTGCCCGGGCAAGGGGAGTTTCACGGGCCTGGGTTTTCCTCCTGGCATCTAATACAGATGGAAACATGCATATCTCCAGCCCACAGAGTGCATCCAGGGAGCAACCCCCTAGGATTTCCCCACGCCACTCACAGCTCCACCTGGGTTGGCCAATGCAGAGCGATCCCAGGCGGGCAGCCAAATTCTTCTCTGTCCAGACATTTCCTGTTGGAAAACGCGGACAGAGCGGGAGAAGTAGACATCTGGCAGCTCGGGGCAGCTGGCGGGGAATGTGGTCCTCCCTGCAGTCGTGCACAAACCATGTGTGCCCCTTCCCATCCCACCATGTGAGCATGGATGGGGCCTGCAGAACCACCACAACGCAGGGCACAAGCCACCCACCAAGTGCCCGCGCCATCAGGGCAAGACAGAGATTTGCTGGGCCTGGGTGTTTCTTCCCATAGCAGGGATGCCTCCCGCACGGCACTGCTGGGCAGAAACATTCTGCATTGGCCAGTAAAAGGGGTCTGAAACCCGCTGCAGACCTCAAGGACCTTTCCCTGCTGTTGAGGCAAACACCAGTATCATCATCTTTACCTTTACAAAATGTCTTTCCCCATGCCCGCCCACAGCTGTAAAACAGACTGGGGAGGAGTTTCTTCTTGGGTGTCTGGGTCTCCCTGACTGTTTGGGATTGAGAGAGGATTTTAAGGCTTGATGCAAGACTTACATACTGAAAAAAATTGTCCAAGATGTAAAACTCCACCCTTTGGCCCAAATATCCAGTGTTACCACTACTAATGTGCACAGTGGGTGGTAACCGAAATCTTGGGATTTAAGGATTAGCTCTTGTGAGGCCCTGGAGAATAGCTGAGACTTTGCTGCTAAAAAATGGAAAACTACCAGAAGAGATATTTACTCTTTAGATCCAAGCGTCCACTAGCACCAGGCGAATAAAAAGTGCCTCGTGGCTACACAGACCTCCTCTGATTGCCTGGTTTTAAATATCTGCATGTGTGACCGAGAGGAGCAACTGCCAGAACGAGGCCCGAAACGGAGTGGCCAAGTGCCTGCTACACCACATGCAGCCAGATGCAGACCTGGGAACCTAAAACCCACCTCCCTGCATCCATAGCTGATGGCACTTATAAGAGGTTTCCTGCCTTTTTGACGGCAGCAGTGACGGCAGTTAGACGGGGTGACGGCCTGTCGGGGGGACATTGCGACCACATCCTCCAGGGAAGGTGGTGGGCGCTGCCATGTCCCACGTGTACACACAGGACACGGTGTTGTTGTCTCCCTGCTCCCCACAGGAGGGACGGGGCTTTGAGCACTGCCGGGTCGCACAGCCCCACGCATGGACACTGAGGCAGCAGGAGGATCCCGGTCCCATGGCCCAAGTCAAGAGGCTGGCTACTAGGCAACCTTACATGCCCATGAAGCCGTCCTCACGAGCGGTCCGTCTAGGCCTGGCCTGTGCTAAGCCACGCTAAGGGGGAGCTCCCTCCCCTTCCTCCCTGGAGCAGAGAATTCTGGAGTGAGGGGCCTCGGTCTGCTCCCACATTTGAACACGGGTTTCCCAAGTGTTTGGCTGTGAGGACTGTGCATAGCTGCCTCCGAGGGAGCCGCAAAAATGGCCCTGAGCTGCAACTGCTTCCTCTTTCAGGCACTGCTGGGATCCAAGGGAGGAAACCCCCCTGAATTTCATTTCCCATTCTGATCCAAATTTTGTTTACATTGAATTTCCTCCAGATAGGTCTGCTCAGAGCAAGAAAAATCCCCAGGGCGCTGCGTGGATCTCTCCCGGCTGGGCTCCCGCTGAGGGAACTGCGGGGATGCGGGCAGCAGCGCCCGCTGCGGCTCTGCGTATGCAGCCAGCTGGGATCTAGTAGCTTGTTTCCATTTGCCTCCACAAGGCAGGGCTGGCAGCACCCGAGATCACCTCCCACTGTTCTCGCTCAGACGCTTACTCTGCATTGCAGCCTCGTGCACTGGCCAAGGCAAAGAGGGAGGGAGATAAATGTATACACATTACAGTTCCCAGCAGGTCAGGCACAAGGACATTTGGAGCACCTAGAAGCCATTTGTAACACCTGAATTTAACTTCTGTGTATCTAGGGTCAGGTAGGATGAATTCTCACTGGATATTATCTCCTTATTCAGGCACAGTCACTCCACTGAAACTTGGCATCCTTCAGAGCTTGGGGCATGTGGTCAGTCACCCCCAGACCTCTGTCATCTTAATGTGCTCAATTACTGTCATGTCTGGTCTCAATCCAGGCCCAGCGACATCTCAATGCTTGCAAATAAAGAACAGATGCCAATTTCCACATCTATATGAAAGTTAAATTCATGGAAAGGCTCCACAGTCCAGAGTCCGCTGCTGTTAATGCCAGGTCAGAGCGGTGCTGCCTCGCTCAGAAGGACGTGCTGGCGCGGGGTGCGATGCAGACCCGTGGTCACACAGCTGCATTCAGTCTGCGCGCACGGTGCAGAGCCCCTGTCAGCTTTATGCTTTTATGCCAGCCTCACACGGGCTGGGGCTGCACACACACAAACAGATCTGTCCTACAGGTAGAGCTGCACTGACACTTGATAACGGAGCCAGCGGAAAGACTGCTAGTGCAGAGCTACCTCGCAGACTCTTGAACAAATTGGAAATGACAGAACAAGTTTACATTGAATGTTTTGCATCAGGTGGGCCACAGCATTTTTGACTCAGGGTGGAGTCCCCTCACATCATTGCTCAGTTCAGCTCTGAAGAAGTTGCCAATGGTTTCTGCTTGCTGTCAGGTCTGGAGATGGTTGAACCCTGGCCTCCTTGAGGGACACAGTGTTGCCAAAAAGCTGTTGCAGGAATGTCCAAAACTGCTCCTGAATAAGCTAAGGATGCATAAAGCTTAGGGAAGGGATTTGCTTCCTAGAGAGCCCCACAACGGGTTTGATTTCAGGGCAGGCATGAAGCCCCAGGCAGCCTGTCATCCACGAGGGCAGGAGCTGCCTCCATAGTCCTGCTGCCAGCAGACCGTCACCTCACTCATCCTGCGTGGAGGAAGCCTCTTGGGTCTGGACCCAGGGTAGGCAGCTACAAACATAGGTCTCTGGCTTCTGTTGCCTTCCCTCGTAATTTTCATAGTTTTCTTAACTGCCTGACTTGCATTAAGCTTATTCTCAAGCTAGCTGAGAGATATGAGAGCCCTCCAGTCCTGCAGACAAAAAGATCTTTTAGATTAAGGTGGGTGACTTATGTCCCCAGGGTCTTAATGTGATTCTCTGAATGTTCAGAGTCTGTGGCACAGACACAGCGTGTGTCCAGGGCTCCCATCAGAGCCCCCGTCCAGACACCGCTCCAGCAGCGTGGCTCAAGGCTCCAGCAGGTAGGTAAGGTCTGCTGCCTTTCAGCAGAGGGTTAAGGCACTAGCTCTGACACAGCAACGTCCCCATGACCTGTCTGTGGCTATTACACCTCCACAAGAAAGTTGCTGTGCCCGAGGGCTGCTGTCACCAGACTGGAAGGTATCATTACACATCATATAATTCCCGCGCTAAATTGGCTGTTTACTGAGGTGTGCCATGAAATCACCACCGTGGAGAAGCTGGAGATGGGCAGAAGCGGCACGAACACCGTGTTTCTCCCTGCTCTAACAGTCACTCCTGCTTGGGGAGGACTCAAGAAAGTCAACATTATCGCACAGACGATGATGGGTTACTATAGTCCCCACATTAGTCATGTTTCGAAAGAACACATTTAAGGGTTTCCTTATAAATGGGGCCTAGTTGCAAAGGAAGATCTGATGAAAAACTGCTGCGTAAATAGTAACTAAAAATAATCACAGTACTCAGAAAAGTTGTTATTTCAGCATTGTAAACTGCTACTTTCCTCCTGCACAACACCTTTCTGTTAGCATGCTATATGGGATATTTTCTTTTCACATATAACTGTGCAGCTGAAAGAAGGTGCAGAAATGCAGTGCATTATCATTGTTGTTTATCTGTACTTCACTGGTGTTCAGACAGGGCTGCTTGTGCATCTTTCACCAGATCTTCTGTGCATTAGAAAAATTAATCTCATGGTCACATTATAGACTTCACACGGGCCCCTTGCTTCCGTCAGTGAACAGGATAGAGGATGCTCTGGGAATGCATGGGGGCAGTGCTAAGGTAAAGTCTGCTGTCGGTAGGATCCCAGCCTCATCATGGCAAATGGGAAGGTAGGAAGGGACTGCAAGGGATGGAAAGAAGAGGGACAGTGATTTTGTTAGAGTCAATCGCCCTGCCAAAGAACTGGGCAACGTCTCTGCTGTCATTGCAAAGTTTCTAAGCAACGCCACCAGGCCATAAACCCAACCATGACTGGGTTGCTGCCCTGTTTCCTGGACATCCAGCATGAAATGAGAGGACGTGCGATGCTGCAAAGCAATGACCACACACAGCTGCAAATGAAGGGTGTCCTGTTGGCTGAAAAAGCCAGGCCCACCATGTCCCAGGCGAGTCACAGCCCTTGTGACTCCAGCTAATTCCCCTTCTGCCAAAAGATCAGGGCAAACTTGCCTGTCCTAAGAGGGTACAGAGGAGACAGCTTCATCAGTGCCTGCAGGTTGCTCCAGTACCGTGGTGACAGCATCAGAGAAACACCTGGGAGGAAATTAATCATTGCAAAGTCTAGCCAGGGATCACCCGGGGCACACAGGCAAGCCCGGAGGGGCAAAAGCAGAAAGAGGATTAGTGAATACAGCGAGGGACACAGCGTGGGGTCGAGGGGACCATCACCACATGCCCTGCCACCCCAAAATGTAGGTCTCCTCTCTGGCCACCTTCCTCCTGCTAGAAATCCTCTCCCTAGTCCTGCGAAGAAACCAGCACGTCATTGTGCAGTTGAAGACTGCGTCTAACCGTGCCAACACAAAGCAGGTGGGAATTAAGGTCCCACTGACATCCAGCATTTTTCTCATTTTTGACAATCTGACTAATTTCAGATTAATTTGGTGTCTTGTTGTGCTTTGTTGTTTGGGTTTGTTTTTTATTTTTACTGCTGTACTTAAACTTATGCATGATTCTGTTTGATTAAACACCAAATAGTAACTACCTACAACTACCCTGAACTCACATCTCTGGATCGACTGCAGAAAATCCAGGAATTTGCACTCCTGTTTCTAGCTGGCCCCAGATACCCAGCTCAAGACTCAGGACCTTCACCTTCAAGGAACACATGAAATCTGTAAACAAAGTTCAGAGAACTGTTTTTGGTCAAAGCCAGGGAAAAAGGTTGTTCCCCAGCTCATTTGTGAGCTGGAACCATCCTTTGTGTCCCTACTGCGATCACACATCTCCCTCTCGCTTTCCTCTCTTTAGTCACCTGCTGTTTGTTGCTTAACAGCAACATTGCAGAAAGTGTGAATATTCTCTGTGATATTTATTTCTGCAGTCTCTAATCTCTTTGGCATTCTAGGATGCTTAAAATTATCTTCCAATTCTTGAAGAACTGTGAGCATCATCAACAGCAGCAGTAGTCACTCAGACACCTACAATATCTCTTGGCCACGGCCAAGGTTTCTATTTTTGGATGAGTTATGACACTTCATTGTGGGTAATGGCTCCAGCAGGTTTCAGACAGTGGCACCTCAATGCCGGAGTTGTACCTGCCGGCTGCGCTGCCACAGCTGACTGCATCCCCCGTCACCAGCACTGAAATATTTTACTGTGCATGTGGGCAAGCCAAGGGCACCCCGGGGGTGGCTGACGTTGCTCAGGGCTGATGCAGGAGTTTTTGGTTGTGAGCAGTCACAGTCTGGGGTGCAAAGCGGCAGTGGGGAGAATAAGGCAGGAGAGGAAGAACCTGAGACCCTCTGCCTGGGGGAGCAAGACCCCAGGACACCCCGGGACGGGGCTGTGAAATCCCCTCCAGCACTGAGGCTTGGGGGGCCCAGCCCCCCAAGCTCTCCACCGCGGCCCCCACGGGCTGAGGATTGTGCCGCTAACAGAAGGGCGCAGTGATGGTTAGGGTCAATGNCCAGATACCCAGCTCAAGACTCAGGACCTTCACCTTCAAGGAACACATGAAATCTGTAAACAAAGTTCAGAGAACTGTTTTTGGTCAAAGCCAGGGAAAAAGGTTGTTCCCCAGCTCATTTGTGAGCTGGAACCATCCTTTGTGTCCCTACTGCGATCACACATCTCCCTCTCGCTTTCCTCTCTTTAGTCACCTGCTGTTTGTTGCTTAACAGCAACATTGCAGAAAGTGTGAATATTCTCTGTGATATTTATTTCTGCAGTCTCTAATCTCTTTGGCATTCTAGGATGCTTAAAATTATCTTCCAATTCTTGAAGAACTGTGAGCATCATCAACAGCAGCAGTAGTCACTCAGACACCTACAATATCTCTTGGCCACGGCCAAGGTTTCTATTTTTGGATGAGTTATGACACTTCATTGTGGGTAATGGCTCCAGCAGGTTTCAGACAGTGGCACCTCAATGCCGGAGTTGTACCCGCCGGCTGCGCTGCCACAGCTGACTGCATCCCCCGTCACCAGCACTGAAATATTTTACTGTGCATGTGGGCAAGCCAAGGGCACCCCGGGGGTGGCTGACGTTGCTCAGGGCTGATGCAGGAGTTTTTGGTTGTGAGCAGTCACAGTCTGGGGTGCAAAGCAGCAGTGGGGAGAAGTGTAAGGCAGGAGAGGAAGAACCTGAGACCCTCTGCCTGGAGGAGCAAGACCCCAGGACACCCCGGGACGGGGCTGTGAAATCCCCTCCAGCACTGAGGCTTGGGGGGCCCAGCCCCCCAAGCTCTCCACCGCGGCCCCCACGGGCTGAGGATTGTGCCGCTAACAGAAGGGCGCAGTGATGGTTAGGGTCAATGGGCACAGCTGGAGGTGATGAGGGGACAGAGAGGGAGGAAGGAAGCAATTAAACATAGAGGAGGTGGCTTGATTGGATCACTGCTGGGGGTGGAACCGTTCTGCAATGCTGTGAGCACAGAAGACATTTTGCTCCCATGAGCTGTC
Organism: Crypturellus undulatus; assembly: GCA_013389825.1. NCBI lineage: Eukaryota > Metazoa > Chordata > Aves > Tinamiformes > Tinamidae > Crypturellus > Crypturellus undulatus. The sequence goes on along the minus strand of VWPW01017930.1, from coordinate 239,133 downwards.
TCGTGGCCTTTGAGAGACAGACAAGGCCCTCTATTACTTCTTTATTCCCATCCTCCTAAATAATTGGATGCAGAACCAGACCCGACACAATGTCTTTAAATGTCAACGAGAGTCTGATCTCCATTACACAGAGCCCAGCAATCCTCATACCTACCAGTCAGGATCTGGACACCTCTGTCAGCAGGTACGGTAAGAGAATGAAGAATTTCAGGGCAACCAGATGAAGAAAAAGGACAAACAGAAGAAACCAGGATGTTTAAGGCTTTGCCTTGGAGGGCAAACTGGCACTGATGCTCCAGGATGACCCTGGATCAGCATCATTTTAGCTCTTCCCGAATCATTTCTTGGAGAAGAGAAGGGCTTGCTCCTGTGACCAGGGAAAATGCTACTCCACACCGGAGGGAGAACAGAAGGGGCTTGTTGCCAAGCCCCACGTCCCTCTGTAGCTGTGTCGGTGGGTTAAATGTGGGCCTCAGCGGGGTCTCCTCCTCCCCACAGTTTCTCGCCTCGCTGTTCCCACAAACACACATGCAGCTCTTGTTCTGCTCGCAAGATCTGCCAGGCGTTTCCTCAGGGTCCCATCCAGCGGAGCAGTTAGCACACGTGCTCAGTTTGAAGCACATCAGCAGCATGACTCAAGCGCCCTCGTACCTGGCTCCATCGGCGCCTCTTTGCATATGACAAGTGCAATGTTCTTTGGTGACTGGGACAGGAAGGGCATAATTTTGCATCAGTTACTAATTTTGGTATCAATTTGTAACATATGAGGAAGGGAACATCTTCTGCCAGCTGAGGAGTTGTTCATAACGCATGGCCGCAACCCTCAGCAGAGGAGAAACCCGTCGCACATGATGGTGTCTGACGGTGATAGGACTGAATACAAATTCAAACCAAGCAGATGTGCCTTGGAGCGGTCTGAAGGATGTGTTTTCAGGGTGGTTGGGAGCTGTTTTGTCCTGCATTGCAGCGGCTCAAGGCCAGGCAGCACACGAGCCGGGAGCAGCGCCTGCAGCTGTGGTGCAGGGCGCGCGGGGCTGCTTGTGACCACCTGAGCGGATGCTCCGGCAGCAAGAAACAGGAACTCACCTGGCATAAAATGTGCAGAGTCATTACAGCAAGGAGCTTTTCATCACCCTAGTCAGACCAGTCGCAGCCTGACTAACAGGAGGCTAAGCCTATATTTACTGCAATTTATATAAATCAACAGGATCTCATGAAAGACAAACAACTAGCCTAATTGCTCTAGGGACAAATTCCTTCTGACATACACACCTGATAGCATCAATTACCTCGCAAATAGACTGATTCAAATGCTGTAGGTGTTTTCAGGGGTGAAAAACACTATGGGAGGAGGCCAGTGCAGAGGCTGAATACACATCAGCAAAGCATGGGCCTGGAAGGGACCACATCCATCACAGAGTCCGGTGCCCACACGCATGGGCAGCAAAGACCACGAGGCATCCCATTCTCGTGTTCCCTGCATACAACAGTACCTAGAGCCTTCCAGCATTTCATAGCAAACCTCAGACCTGTTGTAAAAAGTAAATAAAAAAACTAGACTGTTCCACAGACAGAGCAGGATAGAAAAAATACACTGCCATGTCAAGAGCTCCTACAACAGCAGACAATGTGTTGAACGAAACCTATTTTAAAATGCATGGGGCCCTCTTCTCCATGACCCTCTTCTTGTAAACCGTTCCGTCTCTATCAGTATGCTTGAAGTTCAGGTGCAGGCAGACTCACGTTCATTAGTAGGTCAGCAAGAGGCCGCAGAGTGCCAGAGGAGAGTGAATTTCTTCCCAGCAATGATCCTACATCAATTATATTCATTGTAGTTTATGGAGTGAACCTCCTTGATGGTGCAAAGCCACCATGAAAGCTCAGCAACGCCATGGCCTTGCAGGCAGAGTGGTCCCCAAGCAACCGCAGTATGGGCTCAACAGGAGAGAGGGCTGAGAGGGGGCTGCACCCACAGAGAGTACTGGGTACACCGGCACCCAGGAGCCCTAAAGGCCTTGCCTGGGGCTAATTTGCCAGGTGGCCAGAGTGGCTTTTGCACAGTGCCACTACACTGCAGGACACTGTGTGTCCTGCATCTGTCCTGAAAGCTGACGAAGAAGCTGGTAGCGGATAGTTGAGCGGAGTGGCAAGAGGAGCCGACCCACAGTAGCATGGGGTGTCTGCAGAGCTCAGCAGCTGGGTGGCAGCAGGAGACTCTGCGCCCTTTATGCCAACTAGGCTTGAGCCCGTGTTGCGGATATTTGTCCACCACATGGTTGGACTAAGTCACCGTGGCTGTGAGGGCACCACAGGCTCCTCTCCACCTGTCAGTGGCTGCTACAACCCGCTCCGGGGGAGCTGCAGCAGCCGGACCCCCTTCCACTGGGGTCACAGATTCCGCGTGGCTGGGAAATGGTCTGGCCACTCTCCCCTACTGGCCGGTTATTAGCCCCACCTCCAGTCATTACATGCAATTTTTCTTTTTTGGTGTTCGTGGCTTTCCCATTCAAAGTATCTAGGTGTTTTTTACATAGTTTGGCACCAAGGGTGTGTTTTACATGCCTTGCATTCCTTGGGGTGCAACAGAAAGGCTTTGGTGAGCGTTTGAGGGCTGGAACACAGCTCAGGAGGGGAAGCCAAGCACGGTATAGCTCAACACAGGCTGCTCGGAGCCAGCTTAGAAGGAAACCTTCCCATCAGTTATACTCCCTCTCTCCTTGAGGACAGTTAGATGTTTTGATGGTGAAGAGGGCCAACTAGCATTTGTGCCACACAGCCCATGAAGGGACTGGGATCCAGATGAAACTGAGACAAACAACATTGTTGGCATAAAGGTGCAAGTGTTGACATACTCTCAAAACCAAACCCCTTAAACTATTGCTTGGCCTCATGTCAATCCCAGAGGCTATTTAGATCAGGCTGTGTGTTACAAATCTGCATTAGTTTTCAGCATTTGCTTTCACCTCAGAGATCCACAAGTCTTAAATAAACAAAGAAGAGGCTTTGAACAGACAGTTTGTCCAGGGATGGCTTTACCACCCAGAAGGTAGATGCTAGATCATGGATAGCTTAGGTCACAAGAGCGAAACATTTGCAATTGAAAAATTCTTAATGTCAGGGGAAAGAAAAAAAAATAAAGAAAAACAGACCCAGCTCCTACATCAACAAGCCCATTCTGCTTAGGATGTTCCACTTCTAGTCCCATGAGTATAGGAGCATATTCAGATGGCCCAAGGTGCCCTCAGTGACCTTGCATCTTCTCAGCATTTCCCTGCTTGGTGCCTTTGGGGTTGCCCTCTAAAGGTCAACAAGGGCACTCTGCAGTGCCTATTGACTAGCCATAGTCCTGAGGGAAACTGGAGCCACCTGAATAGCAGCCCTTCTATGGTGCCAGTAGGGACTTAATTTTAGGGATTGAAAATTCCTGTGAACTTTTTCAGCAGCTGTTCCAGTCTTCTCAGTGAGTGTCTCACTCACTGATGCTAGCAAGAAAGGAAGTATAAAAGCAGAGGAGGAAGCACTGAATAGGAATTAAGATAACTTATTTATATTAATAACTTATAGAATGAGAAAGAAAGTAAAAAGTAAATAAGATAGCTGGAAGAAAATAACTACAGGAATTTTTAGCAGAAAAAGAAATATGATAGAGGTTGGAAAATGAAAAAAAAAATCTTTTTTATAGTAGAAAGGAAAACAGATTTACAAAAGCACTTCTGCATCTGTGAGAATTAACTGCCAAAATGAATACATCTCCTGTACTCCTGCAGTCAGAAACATTGCAGAAAACCACATAACCAGGAGGAATGGCTGTAGCTGAGGGAGGGACATGCTTGAGCTAGGAAGGAGCTGCAATTTTCATCTTTTGCCTGGGACCTGAAAAGCCTACAGCCAGCCCCAGGTAAAACATTGGGAAACAGACCGCGAGGCGCATGGAGCTAATTGGTCCTGATTCAAAAACGCTAAAAATAAACCCTGGGAAAGACCTCAGCGAGAGACACGTCTCCAGAGGCCGCTGACTCAGCCAGAAGCAGCACGACACAGACAAATGGGGAGGCAAGACCATCCTGAGCAGAAATCTCATTACAGCTACTTAGCTATTCTTGCAAACCTGCCTTCTATTTACTGCCCCTCGGGCTTAAGCAAAGAACATTAAGAATGAAATTAAGAAACTAAAAATGTAGGCTGAATTTCTGAAAAAATCTCCCTGACGCAGCAAGATGCCCAGGGAGACGCAGGAAGCGGAGCAGCCACGGGCACCATCCTGCAGCAGCAGAAAAGCCCCCAGGGCTCCTCTGCCCCCCTGCAGAGCCCCCGGGCTCCTGGCAAAGCCACCAGTGGTGGCACCGGATGCCCGGCCTCGGCCACAGCACCAGTCCTGCCACTCTCCTTGTGGCAGAGGCAAAGCTGAGCAGACCCCTCGCAAGCGGTGTCGCCAGCCCGTGTGTCCCCAGGCTGGAGCAAATATCCGATGTGTGCTCCTCGGGGCTGCTGACAGCTCTGCCCCATGTCCCGCGGGACAGCAGGGGACACTCAGCAGCTCTGGGGGTCTCTGAGGGGAGAGACCTGCCTGAAGCCCCTTTCCTGGCTGCCTTGGCCCTTCAGTCACCCCAGAAGGGTTGATGCCCGGCAGAAGGCCAGAAGACACCCCACCTGGGTCACAAGGTCTCCATGCAGAGTCGCTACCAACCGTCCAGGCTTGTGCCGTGTCCTTTGCAGGAAGAAGACAGCCAGGTCTTACTCCCTGGTCAAAAACCCTCTTCTTCTCTGGATGGAGAGGCCCAGAACCTCAGCACGAGGTGCCCACGCGCATGAGCTGCCCTCAGCTGCCCCTGCTCACCCCCTGCACCTAGGGAGGCTGGACACAGAAGCGCAGGCCCCAGTCAGGAGCGGCCATACCGCAGCGCCTAGCAGTAAAGCTCCAGCACGTGCTGGTCCAACCAGCAGGTAATCGTCTCTGATCTAATGCTTCTTCTGCCCCTCGTCAAATAAATAAATAAATAAATAAATAAGCTAGGGTCCTTGCCCCAGTAATGGAGAGCAAAACCCTCCCCATCCTCCAATCCCTACTGCTTTCTTCTCCAGCAACAAAAACTTCTCCAAGAGCAGAAAATACCGAGAGCTAGCACCCAGCCTGACGGTGCAATTAGAGGCTGTCATGTGCTATCTGTCCTCTAATTTGCTATATTGGCATAGACATCTGTGTTGGTAATTATGCACATAGTGGGATCTACAGCGTTACACATAGCCGCTAGCATGAGCAAAGAGCCAAAGAGCAAGGCTTTGCAACAGTGCAGCTGGGTGAAAAAATTGGCACAGTTAGGAAATGTCACACAGTGTGTATCAGTGCCTCCCTATGGAGGACTGGTGGGAAATGACTACAAACATCCACTTTGATAAACAAGAGTCACATATCAAATGTATAAATAATAGCATCTTTGTTCACTTTTTCATCACTTCTGCTATTGCAGTGTTTACCTCTGGGCAGAAGTGGTGTCAGAGACGTATGGTTTTATCTTCGAGATGGCAAGCGTGGGTAGGAGGAAGACTCTTTTCCGAAATCTGCATTAGCAGAGCAGTGGTTGCTCCGGGCTTAGCTAGAGATACATCCTACCCAGAGAACCAGTATTAAAATCTCAGGTATCTGTAAGCCAGGGAAGGCAGAGAATCTGTGAGCTTTGAAAAGCAGAGCACATCTCTGGTTCTCCTGCAGACAGCCCTGCAGTAAAGCATTTAAGCTCCTGCTCAACCTTCATTACGTGCTCAAGCTCCCACAAAGGCTCTGCACAAAGGATCTGCACTTCTTGATCACGCCAAGACCCCTGTAACCTGCTGTCTCGTTTCTGCCACTGGCCACCAGCCCCAAAGAGCAGAAAACAAGCTGCCTGGGAATAACCAGCTACGAGATGGGAATACATTTTTCTAGGCAAAAGCATTACACCCTGAAGTCTCGCTATTAGCAGCAAAAGATGCTGATAGGTCACATCTGTGCCTTGGGGCCTCGGTCTTCAGTGTTCACTGCCAGGCATCTCCTGTAGATGCTTCCTCCAACATGAAACAAGTATTTTGAAAAATAGTTGCAAAACACTGATACGGGGCAGAAGAACAGAGCTCTGATCCTGTAAAATGCAAAAAATGGGACACCCAGGCCCAGAGGTACATGAGAGGGAGCAGAAATAGCACTCTGTCTTAGGCTCTGAGCTGACTTACTGTCATCATGCCTGACTCCAGACAAAACAATAATTTTATCTGTGCTTTTTTACCATCTGTAAACCTAGGATAATACTTCCATTCTCTGGAAAGGGATCCTCCCCTAACAGTGTCCTGCTAACTACAATGCAGTAGAGTGATTTACAAAAGGGTGAGAACCTCATTTTTGTCTCCTATTTGAATCGTTAAAATAATTAATTACCTCTAGGCACTTTTAATTAAAATATGGACATAATACTGCTTTTGTTTAAAATATTTACACTGAACCAATCCACTGTCCTGAAAATAGCAATGGTTGCTATCTTTGATACTCCCATTCCAAATTATCTTGGGTAAGTTATCTGAGTTATATAGTGCTTATTTTTATATACTTATTTTATATACTTCAGTGGTCACTAGTATTTCTGCAGGTCAAATCTTTATAAGCCTTTTTTTCCATTCCCAGAAATGACACCAAAGTATACATGCAAATTGCATGTCCAGCCAAATTATCATCAATCAATCACATTCAACTAAGAAGTGTGAGGGGGATGGTTTTAAATCATCATTTTCGTTCCAAGCTGAGCAATGGGAATAAGGTTTCTGATCTTCCACTTTAGCACCCCAGGCTGCATCCAGAGCTCACTCAGGTCGTGTTGCTGGAGTCTTGCAGGTGGCTGAAGGCTTGGGGACTTCCCTCTGGCCATGGTAGCAGTTTGCAAGTGACGTTTGTGAGAGACTAACTCTTCTTGTTGAATGGAGTGCACAGAAGTCAACAGCAGAGTCCTCCGTGCAGGCTGGAGGCTCTGCTGACCACATACCCATGCTGATGCTTTTCTGTAGCACTGAGATGCCAAGGTCAGAAAACACAAGAGTGATAGAGGATGGGCTCAGGGAATTCATACCTTTTGCTCTCTCTTTTGTTCATCTAAATGCAGTCATTGACTGCTAATTGCACCTGCATAAGACCACAGAATTTCCTTTGTGACAATAGATTTGTTTAAAAAAATAATTTTTAAATGTACTCACATTTTTTTCTAAGCAGCTATGGCTCAGGTGTCCTCTGCCAGCAGCAGAAATGGCTGGAGATGTCACATAAACATCAGGAAACCTCCAAACCATAAACAGTGTCCGGTGGCAGGAGAGGCCCTCTGCATCTGAACCACCCTCTCCATTTTCTGCCTTCTCCATGCAGTGCAGATGCCCTGGCTCTTCTGGCTCCGATTTCATATTCTCGATTGTTTTCCAGCGGGTGGCTGAGCTGGGGGAAGCTGCCAGGCTCTAGAAATGCTATTTTTTGAACACTTCTACAGGTATGCGTACACTTCTAGGGAGGACTGACCCTTTCCCATAGAGGCTGGTTACTGCAGAGGCGGACAGCAGTGGTGGCCCTTTATTTTCTAAATTATAAACGAGTGGACAGCCGTACGTAGTCACAACAGTAGAGGGCAGCTCCACCCTGCTTAACACAGAAAACGCAGCTGGCAAGTGGCTGCCGTTTGCACGTTGCATGCAAAGGTGAGGCTGGTGCTTGTGCACATGGAAATAACGCAGAGGATGAGGGCAGGCGCCGCCTTTTGCCCTTGTTCCTCGTCCTCAGCACCATCCTACAGACCATGGCCAGGGCAGAGTCCTTGTCTTTAAAGCAAATCACTGTCTGAGCAACTAAACCAGTCGCTGCAGGGAGGAGGAGGGTGCCCGTGGGCGGCAGACGACCCTCCGCAGGCTGCAAGCAGCCGGTGGGGCTCGGTGCAGCCCGCAGGACACTCACTGGCCAGCATGAGATGGATAAAATCTGTGCCACTGGCACTAAAAATGAGGTAAACACCCTTCACCTTCACCCGCTGCATCAGGTCAAGCCATCGGGGCTGCCGAGGCTGCCACAGCCCTGCCGCCACCATCCCTGCCCAAATACCAGTGCTGGGATGAAAACGAAAAAGTGAAACCCGACAGCATTTCCTCACACATCACAGAGCAGCAAGAAAGGGCCTGACCTTGTTAAAAGGGTATTTTCTACGTATCATTTTTTTTTTCAGTAAATAGATTGGAGGAAGCCTGGCTTTTGCAGAAACAGGAATGATGAAGGTCAGCAATAAAAAATTTTAGCCCAGAAGTGATTTGTCTCTTTTCTCTTCCTGTGTCTGGGATTTGGGCAATTTGTTAGGCGATTAGCACCCTCAGGTGGAAAATAAGCGCAGTCTTAAAGCTCACGCTGACTTCAGCAGTGACTGAGCTGTCTTCCCAAATGCAGAGCTGGGTACATACTGCAAGAGCCCATCTTTTGCTACAGGTGGCTTCTGTCTCTCTCTCCTAAAGTCAGTCTCGGAATTTAAATCCTGGCTTCCAGAACAAGTTATATCTGCATTGTGAGATACCTCCCAGAAGGCCTGGGCTCCAGGAGCAATCGGATGGCAAACACAGACCCCAGCCACCATACTGTCATCTGCAACACACGTTCTGACTCCCTGCAAAATCTAAAGGAGACTGCACTGATTTTCCACGCCTCAGCACTCTGAAAAGTCATCAGGGAAGAGGCCCCTTGAAGCATGAACAAAATGAGAAAAATAATTAACGATGACAATTAATTTGGCAGCCTCTGTTGCTATTTTGCACAACAAGTATAGAAAAGCAACTGTAGTTTCTTGCATTGTTTCTCTGCTATGTTCATAAGAAAACATGGAGGAAGGAGAAACCCCTAGTTTCAGAGATAACAGGAGAGCAGATGATTTAGGGGTAGGTTTCTTGCATGCCAGTGGAGTTAGAAGCATGTCACATATATGCTCCTTTTTTTTGGCCATGATGGAAGAGTTTGGCCATGTGCAAACCAAGATGTATCACAGCCTCAGGAAGCAGCCTCAAGCTGCAACACTTCCCCGCCACCTCCTGTGGCACTCACAAGATTTTTCCTAATACAGACCAATATGATGCTTAAAATCCAGGACGTGTGCTTCTGCAGCATTACATATCTCACAATATTTGGAAAATGCTGAAAAGTGAGGACTTTCATTTCACGGTTGCAGCAAGCCCTGTGCACATCTCTAATGCTTCTGTTCCAGTACGTTGTGCTGCTAATAGGGACGCATGGGTAGCCCTCCTTGTTGATCCCTGTTTGTGCCAGACTGTATTTTGCTGACTGCAGCTGCAGAGAGCCACTGCAGCAATCTCTCTAATTAACACTGGGCACACAGAAGGGCTTTCAGGAGAATCCTACCCCTGCTAGGAAGGCAGCCACGGCCAAGCTGCCCAAAGCCCTCCGAAGTGCGCTCATTGCAATGGTGCAGGTGGCCCTTATCTTGTGCCAAGGGGGCTCACCCAGGTAGGCACTTGCTCTGGAAGGTTTTGTCACACAAGCGAATGGGTTTTTGTTCAAATATCACAAAACTGGAGTCCCTGGGCATGGCTGTAGGCTTGCCTGCATATCCACCTCTACACTTCATCCGTCTGGCCAAGCTGAGCCCCAAGGCAGATGATACACTTTGTGGTGTATTGATCATTCAGACCACTTGTCAGGGTGACCTAAGTCTCCCTCGTACCTCCATGTGCCTCATTTTCCTTCCACTAGAGAAAAGGGAGGTGGGAATAGTGCCGAGCCATGACTCATTCAGAAATGCGGTTAGGAACTACATGACTTCCTTGGACCAGGAGCTGGGTCGTCTCCCAGGTCTCCTGGTTTAGTCCTGTGCCCCAAGCGCCTCCCCTTATATACTGGACCTCTGTGCACGGGTGTAAAGTGGGATTTCTCCAGTCTCCCGCTCTGAAACCAGGGTCTCGGCTCAGTATGTAACCAATAGAGAGAACCACAACCATTCCCCAGACGTCCCCATATCCCCTGTCATCGTCCAGCTCCCACAGTTTGGCTGCAGCCCTCTGGAAAGGCTGGCACAGGCATTTCCCACACGCTGGCTCCAGGATCTTGCTAGTCCTCCTTTACCTCAGGCTGATTCCTAGGGCAACAGGATGTTTGTACCTACAAGTTATGGTCTCGCTATGGGCCTTTTACATGGGGTGAGTGCCTGGCTGTGAGTGACATAACTGCATGTGGCATCACTGTGCTGCGCTCACGGGGAGGAATTGGGCCCCGAGCAAGGACAGAGCTGGGGCTCGAGCCGTTTCCGTGGCCGTGGGGCTGGCTTAGGGCTGCCTGCACCTACTGGCCTGCGCAGCCCTCGCACCAGACCGCGGGCAGCTCTGCAGCCCTTGTGGATCTCTGTCTACTCTGGAGACGGGAGAGACACCCACAGCAAACTTCAGGAGGCTTCTTTTTCTTCCCAAGTAGTCCTGGAATCTAGTCAGCAATTTGGGTTGAAAACTCTCCACATGCTTTTCAGCGACATCCTCGTTGTTGCGAAAAGCAGATCCGCATCCCTGCTGGGAAGGGGCAAGACACAGTTGCCTCTGGCAGCAGCATGTAGAGATCAGCTGAAAGGTTGTAGTTTCCTCCCTGAGGTCAGGGGGAGCTCTTAGGCCTCTCGGAAGCTCCTTCTATGCTCCTCAAACCCACACAAAACCGCACACCAGTAAAGAAACCCAGGGCTGCAGCGCGGACATGACCAGACCGCGTCTGCACCCCTATGTGCTGATAACATCAGGCACAAACACACCCTCCAAACTTGTGTTTCTGCGGCTGTCCTTGAGATTCTGCTTGTGTCATTTCCACAACGCCCCAAGTCAGAGACCTTTACGTTTTTATAGGGGCTCTATTCATAAAGCACCAAGCAGTTGCCACACAGACGTCATCGCCCATAGGCTGAGCGGAGAATGAATTTCCATGAGTCATTAAACTCTTTTCCCTGGAGAAGCCGCGTGCTCTCGCTTACATGCTGGAGGTGCGCGCGCCTCCGACAGAAGGTGGGAAAAGGAAGTTTTTAGCTCTCAAGTGTAAAATGAATGTTCGATAAATAGAATCATTTTTCAGACAAGCAAATGCAGTGTTCAAGTCACCGGCGCCCTGGGGCTATTTACTTGACTGTGCAATTGGCAGCGCGTTGTGCATAGCAACTCCTGAGCTTTGTTCTGCACGCGGCGGGCTAGTGCTTGAGCACTCCTCCTGCCTGCCTCTGCCTCTGTCTCTTGTAAATAAACATGAGGCGCAGGCTGATGCTGCGGGAACGCCTTGCATGGAGGCAGCCCGAGCCCAGCCCGTGTTACACACACACCCTGAGACCATCTGAACAGGGAGCCGTGGCGGAGTTACAGAACCACAGAGTCACAGAGTGAGGCTGGAAGGGACCTCTAGAGATCATCTAGTCCCACCCCCTGCTCCAGCAGGGACACCCAGAGTACGGGGCACAGGGCGGCATCCAGGCGGGTTTGGAAGATCTCCAGAGAAGGAGACTCCACAAGGAGCCTCTCTGGGCAGCCTGTGCCAGGGCTCTGTCAGCCTCACAGGAAAGAAGTTCTTCCTCACATGGACGTGGAGCTTCCTGTGTTTCAACTTGTACCGATTACTCCTTGTCCTGTCAAGTTCACACTTATAGGTGAAGCTTGTTGTCACTGTAGCTTGCCCCTCAGGAGAAAAGTCTTTGGATGCCTTCCCACAGGGGAAGGATGGGGCAATTACTTGCCCTAAATCAATTAAAGCATTCAGAAGCTCCCCTCCTCCCTGGTCCGTTCCCTCTCTTTTCCTCTCCCTGCCTCTCTTCAGGACCAGCATGCAGGAAGCGAATATGCCAATACATAGTGTTATCCAAAAATAAACCTGAATTAAGATCCCAATCCGGCATATGCAGTGACTTTGAATTCAGGCGCCACTTGCTGGAAGTCATGGCCTGACCCAGATGCTCAAGGTTACCTGTGAGCCCATGCGCTTCACAGGGGAAGGGCAGTTTTCTGAGGTGGCCCATGCTCAGTCGCATAATGTGAACACTCTGCTGGGGATCAATTCTGTCCAGTTTAAAGGCACATCAGATCTCCTCATTTAGTGTAAGGTCCGAGTTCTGCTCCTTGCAGCGGTCCCTCTTGTGATCTCCAGTGCTCAGGGTCAGCCCAGGAGACAGCTCCTCTCTTTTCATCTCTTCTGCAAATAATCATGAGCATTCACCATGATTTTATGATGTTATATTTCACAAAGCCAAGGAAAAAATGCACATAGGGTGGACAGAAATTTAGAGTATTCCTTTAAATATGCTGTCTGCCTTGTATGGTAGCTATGCCCATACTAGCAAATGAAGGTAGCCTGTGCCACGTAGGGCTCTTCCAAACAGTTCCTGGGAGTTAATATGGGCCAAGGATCCTTACCAGTCAATGCCTTGGGGGACAGAGAGTTTAATCATACCGCAATGGGCCACCTCAACGCAGCTGGCCACAGAGCCAGAGAACAGCCCAGGACATGTTGCAGTCATAATACAGCTATAACCACCCCAAGCAAACGTATGTGTGAGGTTTGGCATGCCATTTTTGTGTGAATCTTTGCAGAGAATAAACATGTGGGAGATTTCTCCTCCCTTCCCCAGCCCATAGCAGTGTTGCAGTAAACTGAGGCAGCTGCACCTCCCCAAGCTCGCCCTGCTCCACCATGTCACTGCTTTGCACAAGAGACTGGGAATAAACACACTGATGTCATCTCTGATCTTCATCAGGGGATTTAGCTGGTTTGTCTGTGTTGGCAAGACTGTCCTTTCCACGTGGGCCTGGGAGGATGGCTTTTGATGCCAATCAGAGCAGCGTGCACATCCTGTCCTCCTGCGCTGTTGTGAGTGCCAGGCAGCCCATGTCCTCATGTGCGGTGTGGGCATCCTGCAGGTCCCCACAGAGGCCATGGCACCTCTCTGTGTGCCCTTCTCTGGAGCAGGGCTTTGGCTCTTCATGCGGACCATTTCACAAGAAGCCAAGCCCAGCGAAGCCTCCTTGACTGCCTTCCCAGGAGGTGAAGGTCTTTGGCCCAGGTGCCTGGTTCAACAGGTCCCCTTCCCTCTGGACAAATCTACCCCTCGCTTTGGTGTTTATGACCCAAAACAGCAGGGAATCAATAGTCCTTTAACCCCTCTCCACACAAGTTCACCTTGTCATGATCACCCGCATGTGAGCTTCAGAGAGGACATTATGAGTATTTATTGGCAAGGAAAACCTGTATTTGACTGTTTTGCATTTAATTATGCTCTGTTGGCTTAGCTCTTTGGTAAGTGTCCCTCTCCATTGCTGAATCACACCTCTCCAACCAGTGATTCACACCTTGTTCTTCCTTTCCCTCCACTCCATGCAACGATATCCTGCCTAGTTTGAAACCTCGTTAGGTTAATTTAAGAGCTTATTTTATGAGGAAGACTGATCTATGCCAAAGCTAACACAGAAAAGAACTGTCATCTGTTTACTCTTTATGAAGTGTTATTGCTATTCCAAAAAATGTGCACCAAAACCATAATGTTTTATATAAGAAAAAGACACGATCCAGCAGCAGTAAAACTTCTTTACAGTCAGGGCATACTCTAGATAACTTGCTTCACATCAGGTAGCTTGCTGGCGATATAGCAGGTTACATTCTTGTAGCTCATTGCATGTGTGATGCCTCTTTGCAGGGTTGAAAATCCCTCAAGTGGTCTGGACACCCACAGTTCTTCAGGAGAGATGGCGCTGGCCTCATTTTGGGCAGAATGAGCCTGACATTCACTTCCCCAGGGTTGCTAAGGACAGGCCTCCTTTAAACCTAGAGCCCAATCAAGGCAGAGAGTGATCTCCCAAGCAACTAATGTTACTGTCATGCACAGCCCCATTCGCCAGAACAGCAAGTTTTGTCGTGTCAGCATCCTTGTTCAGTAACCTACACACAAACCCAGTGTCTTCATGGAAAAACAGACCAGAATAGCTATTGCAGGCAAAAGTGTTCCAAGAAGGGTGGCTGAATAAAGACCTCATTCCAGAATAAAAGGGATTTTAGTCCAAACTGTATTTATTCAGAATTGAATCCCTTTCTTTTAGAATAGTGAGTCCACATGGGAGTTTTTCAGGAATAGGTTATTCTATTAGCCATCCATGTCCCTGTTCAGAGAGGTGCCAAGAAATTTAATATTATATTAAAAGGCATATTGAAGTAGAATAAGGAAAAATAAAACATCCTGACATCTGGCGTTTAAACCATATGGCTTCTGGTGACCCATTCCTATACAATGCCTATCATTCGTGACTATCATTTTGGGCTAACATTTTCCTCCTAACTGCGTGTATTGGACTGTTGGTTTCCAAGAGAAAGCAGCAGCTTCTCTGGGCAGCAGTAGCTGCAGAATTACAGCACAGTGGGCCCAGGAGCCCCCATTACACCCACCGCCCGCGGTTTGGCTGTCTGCAGCAGCCCTGCACAGCCTGGCGTCTTCTGCACACAGGAAGAGCCGTGGAGCAGGCGGGAGAGGAGGGAGAGGAGACACAGGGAGAAGAGGTGATTTCCCTTGCTTACTGCAAATCCAGAAACTTCATAGTTCAGAGCTCCGAAGCCCAAATAATGTGGACAGAGCAGCAATATCCCTATAGCAGGAGCCTCAGAGCAGCTTCCAGAATTCCCAGCACATGTATCTGACCCATCTGTTCATCAGGAGCAAGGGACAGCACTGTGACCTCGAACAGCCGCTCCTGGAACCAGACCCTGGAGGGATTCATAATTCTGTCCATCCAGGACAGAGGAATGAAGCACAGCGGGAGCGAGCAGGAAGCAAAGGTGGGATATGCCCTGCGTGTCAGCCCTGGGCATGGAGCGAGCCTGTGGGATCCCTGCTCTCCATGACGGGCAGCTCTCCCTCCCATATCCAAAGCAGGAGAGGAGTGATGGCCCCTGTCCCAGGAGGGCTGCTCCTTGCCTGCCTTGCAATTACCACAGCTAAAATCAAAGGTGATGGCAAGTGAAAGCACTTAACAAACACGCCTGCAGCCTCCCACCTTCCTCCTTCCGGGCTTGCCAGTGCTGGTGAAAGCATGAGGTCTGCGGAATTGTGGGGAACAGACCTACCTCTGGAGAACCTGGTCAGCAGGTCCAGCAAAGACTCAGGAAAACCTGGAGGTTCCCTCTAGGGCCTGCTGCACAGGAGCATCCCCATTGCCCTGACGGTCCCTACCTGGAAGGGAAATCCCAAATCAGGACATTACCACCAAAGGGCCCAGAAGGTTTTTAGCTGGCAGTTTGTAACAGATTCTGCAAAACCCTCTCTAGTTCAGAGAAAGATGTGGTGGTGGGGAAGGCACAGATTCTGACCAGCCATTTTATGCCCTAACATCTTGGGAAAATGTCGTGGCTCGTGGATAATACCTGTCTTCTCGAGCTTCACCAATGGTGGGTTCCTCATCTAATTTACTATCACATTAAATATAAAACACCAACTTACTGTTTTATAATCTTTCCCAGGGGAAGCTAAACTGTTGTAACATCCTGGAAGATCTGCTGTACACACTAGAGGTTATTCCTGCATTGCCGGCGATGTCACGGCCAGAGCTCTCCAAGCTAAAAATACAGCAGCAGCACTAGCAGCCATTTAGAAAAACGAGGCTCCCACCTGCACGCTGACAGCCGAGTCCCTGACCTTCTCCGAGCTGCTCCCGGCATGATGGATCCCCGCCGGAGCCGGTCCCAGCTCTCCACAGTGCATGCACAGCAGAGGCATGTGCTGCTGCTGGTGTTTTAATAACAGCTTTTCCGTGAGACGGGCTCCTCTGGCAGCAGCTGGCATCTCTGGGCATGCAGGGCCAGCGGGGGAATGGCACGTACTGCTAACATGTTCACCTTTACCTACCTTGGGCAAAATCCTCCTGGTTTTGCTCATCTTTGGACACTCCAGGTGCCATTGGGTGTCCAGCTGTGGTATGGGGCTTTGCAAATGCCTGCAAAGTAGCCCCTGCACTGGAAAGAGTCTGCGCTAGCTGCAGGTACATGTTTTCCTTGGAGAGGAGAAATGGGGGCATTTGCAGGGGCTACACCTGCAGTCAACCTGGCTATGTCTGTATAGCTAAATAACCACCCTGAGCCCTGCTATGGGGCATCAGCTCAGCATCTTCCCTGCGCACCTCTCGCAGCTCCTTCTGCCACTGCAACACCCTGCACACAGGCTGCGGTCAGGGCCCTCCCTGCCAGTGCAGCGCTGCTGCTGCCGCTGCTGCCGCCGAGGTTGCTGCACCCTCCGGGGTCACATACCGTCCACTGTGTGGGTGCAGAGGCACCGGCGGGGCTCGGGGGTCCTTGTAGCCCAGAGCTGTGCCCACGGGTCCGTGTCCATCTAAACACACTGCAAAGACTGCAAGAAGAGGGTATGGTTATCCCTACCTTAGTTGTGGGGAACTACGGCACCACTTTTTTAGTGTAGAGAGTGCACTAGGTATTTATTTTGTACCTGGAAAATATAAACAGCAGAGGGTTGAGTTGAAGGACTAAGGACATTTAATTTCCCCAGAGCTTCTGATTCACTGCAAAAATCTGTATGGGTAACTGGCCTGATCATCTCGGTCCTCATGGGCTGAAATTTGTGCTGTCTGGTGACATGGGATTTAAGAAACAACTACTGCTCCCAAGGACTAAGATGAGTAAAACACACTACTGTGACCATCAGGACCATGAGGAAGAGATGATGCAGCTGAAGAAGAGAAATGAATTAATGAAATGAAAGAAAATGCTCTCCAGGAGCAATGTGCATGCACAACCTGGTTCTCTACCGTTCTGTAGTTTGTCAGGGCACAGCAAGGCCCAGAGCCACTGAGCTGGATTTTACTTCTCTATCTACACTGAAGTCTCACTTGGCCAGCTCTGCAGTAATGATCTCCTTGTGGCCTCTCTCCCATCACTGCTCATTCCTGAGAAATGCTTCCCATGTCTTAGCAAACTCCCATTTGTTCAGTGGCTTTCACAAAAGCTTCAGGAATTTTCTTTTTTTTTTTCTTCCATCCCACTTCTCCAAATATCAGGTAATACTAAATGCCCATGCTTTCATAAGTCTAGTCATTTTAGATGCTGAATTGATGGAGATGAGAAAGTAACAGGTAGTTATTAAGTCCATTCAGTTTCTATGGTAGCAAAAAGATTTTCCAGGAGGCTCCAATTTGGAGATGCCACCTCTAGAGCAGTTCCCAGGCTCTGCTGATGGACAGGTCCCTCCAGCCTTCTCATCTATGTGCCTTGGCTTCAGGACCTGTCAGACTGCCAGACACAGATAGCGATGGCACTGGCTGACAACTTGTCTGCAATACGATATATGCAGTTCTCCAGTCTAGCATCTCAGCCTAGGAGACTGGTACAGAGCAGAGGCCACAGGAGTGAAGTAGCACTGAGCAGCAATTTGCGGGAAGCATGTGGAGGACTAGTAGATAACACTTGTGCCCCTAAAAGCAGTATCACTTGTAGAAGGCACTGCCTGAATCTCTATGAGCAATAGCAGACAGGCTGTCATATTACAAGGATATGAGAACCTCAACGCGAGATGAAATGCTGCTTTTCTTTCTGACATTATGCAGGGCTGAAAGTGCATAATCACATATTTAAGAAGCAGGGAGAGCTTTGCCTTGAAATGGTGCAACTGTTCTGTATGTAAAATTTGGACAAGCTTGAGTTTGCTTCCCCATTAATGTCATTTTACAATGAATTAAAGCATATTGGGTGTCAGGGCTACCGGCATGGCTGCTTTGTTAGCAGAGCTGTGTGAGAGACAGCCTCCCCTGGAAACAGCCTACTGCTGTTCTCTCTGCCACCTGGGGTGTCCTCCAAACTGCTATTCTGAGATTTCTACTGATATAAAACATATCTGTTCCGATTTGTACTGAACTGCCTTTCACTGAAATAGCTTTTCTAGATGTAGCCCAATATTCTCAGTTTTATTCTCAGCCCTATTGCAATTATAACCCAAAACAGTGGTTTTCTTGACCAAAACACAAGCTGTGTTTGAGAACTGAGTAGTGATGTGCTCTTCGCTCTGTGAAGGGTAAGAAAAACCTTTTTGGAGTCTCACAAGGTTGTCCCTGGAGCACATAACGTGGAAGTTGCCATCGGAGATGAGGAAGGAGTTTCCGATTGCACAGGAGGGAGGGTCAGCAAACAAACTCCAAACTGCTGTTTTAAGCAGATGTGAGGGTGTAGGGGAGGTGTCTAGAACTGGAGAAAGTCAGGAGGAACTGGAAGAGAGCAAGAAGCATGGGAGCCTTCAGCAGCATGGCCACTGCTAATCAAGCTGTGGTATTTTTGCTTTTCCACCCAAGGTGGCTGCTCTTCTGAGCAGAGAGGAACTCTTCAGTTCCGCTGGAGCAAAACAGGGGTCTGAAAGAGGAGTAGGAGAGGATACTGGTACTTTATGTCAAGAGTAAGCCTCAAAAAGTCAGCTTCTTAAAATATACTTGTCATCAACACCAAAAATTATTACTGCCATGGGTCTAGCCTAAGCTGGTTCTCCTTCTGATCCCCTGATAAATGTCTCACTCTCCCATCAGTAAGGAAAGACAGTATACTGTCACCAACACCATCAATTCCCCAACCTTTCATCAACATCATTAACTCACCAGCCTTCCACACAGCCCTTAGGATGAGCATGCCAAGGAGGTGCATCTCTTTGCACTGATGACAGGGTGAGTCTGGAGAGACAGTCCAGGCCCGATGCCCTGCCTCTGACAGCTGGTGTGAGGTGAGATGAAAGCCACCTCGTGCATCAACTCATATTTTCCTAGTAATCTTGACTAATGATCATTGCAGTAACACTCGTGTCCTCCTCATCGCTGCTGGTAGTTTGAGCCCTGGCAAGGAACAAAGGTAGGAGGTCACCTCTGACTCCTCTGTGTTTTGGCCTTGCCCAAAGTGAAATACAGTTTGTCAGGCCAAGATCATGTTCTTTCTTTTAATTAAAGTGGTGCTGAAGCAGAATGGGTCTTTATCCTTTCCCTCTGTAAACCATCTTCAGAGCCTGGGTTTCAAGAGTTAGTTTTGCCATCTGCTGCTATTGCCCTATGGATTACTTCAAATATGTCACAGACTCACAGAATAAGTGAGGTTTGAGGGTACCTCTGAAAGATATCTCACCCCAGGTTCCAGAGCAAACAGAATATGTCCAAAGCCGAAGTCATTCTCTGGACAAAACAGAATTTCCTGCACTCCTTATCGTTCTTTCACCTAGTACCTCCAAAAAGGGCCCAGCTCCATCTTCTCTACAACCTCCCATTAGGTAGTCTGTAGGCAGAAATTAGGTCCCCCTTTTGCCTTTCCTTCCCAAGGCTGGATAAACCCAGCTCTCTAATACAGGCAGATGTAGCTTATGCTGAGGATATATACCGAGTGTGTCATTTATCCCCACATCAAAGGCTAACACTGGCATTGCCAACACGCTGAGGGAGTTGAACCTCCTCTGCTCAGCCCTGGAGAGGCCACATCTGGAGTGCTTTGAGCAGCCTGAGCTCCTCAGCACAAGACAGACATGGACACATTGGAGTGAGGGCTGCAGAGATGATTAAGGGACTGGAGCATTTTTTCTATGAGGAAAGGATGAGAGGGCTGGGGCTGTTCATCCTGGAAAAGAGAAGACTGAGGAGGATCTTAGAAATGTGTATAAATAACTGAAGACAGGGAGTAAGAGAGACCGAGTCAGACTCTTCTCAGTGGTGCTCAGTGAAGGGCAAGAGGCAATGAGCACAAACTGAAACACAGCAAGTTCTGTCCGAGCGTAAGAAAAACGTCTTTCACTGGAAAAGTTGCCCAGAGAGTCTGTGGAGTCTCCACCCTTGAAAATACTCAAAGGCCAAATGGTTGGGTCCTGGGCAACATGCTCTACTTGGCCCTGCTTGAGTAGAGGAGGCGAGCGAAACACCCTCCTAAGGTCCTTTCCAACTCCAGCTATTCTGTGGCAACAGAATTAGTGCATTGAGGAAAACTCATCCTGCCGGTGAAAGATTTTACATGCAGAAGACACGCAGCACAGAGACGGGGGGCACTCATATATGCAGAGCCCTGATGGTAGATCTAATAGCATCCAGCTGTGGGATGACCCCAGGAAAGATCAGAGGTTGCCTCCAGCCTCCGCTGAGCCTGGTGGCAGAATTTAACAAGGGTCTCCCAAGCACAGCCATGCGATACATCAGTAAATCCCCATCTCTGTAGTGCTTATCCCAGCCTGCTCCTGCACATCAAACAGCTTCTCAACATGTGCCGCTGGTTCAGAGCTTGCCCACCACAGAGGTGCCATCGCAGCTCAAAGAAAATAGTCACAGTGTAGGCTTATAATAGGCTCTGAAGTGGAAGAAACTGTTTTCTCAGCATTTTATTTCAACTAATGTGTTCGAGCTAGTATCACACTGTGTTAATAATGCTGCCCTGGTTTGTAATTCAGCTTTCATGTTGGCTTCATTTTTCTCTTTTTAATGCCGCTATCTAGCCTTCTGTTTTTTAAATGTGGGATGTATTTTGCTGTCTGCTGTAGCAGAAAGAGCTAATTTGGTCCTTCTGTGTATAAGCAACAGGACTTTGAAGTGGAATAGAAGGTGATTTCATCTCTGTGTATGTCCTTGGTCAGATTGACACTAGAATACTGCATCCTGCTGAGGTGCCCATATTTTAAAGAGGACATCAAAAATGGAAAGGGTGAAGAAAAGAGCCATAAAAATGGCTTGAGAGCTGAAGAAAACCACTTACAGAGAGAGACTTCTAGAGGTCAGCCGCTGTAACTTGTCAAAAAGAAAACTGAGAAGTCATTTGATGATATATATAAGTACATATGTGGAGAGAAAACCCAGGATGTTAAGGGGTACTAAAAATTTAGTCTAAGAAAGGCACATGGAGAGCCAGTGATGGGTTGCTGAGAATACAATGAAGTAGAAATTAGGAGTATGTTTTTAGCCATGAGGATGATAGCTGTTGGAACCCGCAGGGATGCGGACCCAAAAGCCTATAAGAGCAAGACAAGAATTATGCTTAGTGACCATAATAAAGAACAGGCTTCCTTAATCCCTTTCATTTTGCCCATTCTCTTCAACAGTTAATGATGGTCAATTGCCAAGACAAGTTTTGATGCTAATTCTGCATCTCAAGAAAGAGGTTAGGCAATTGGGGAAAAGAGGAATCAAAGGATGTGTTTGCCCAAATATACCTGGGAAGTGATAGAATCCAGTTTTGTCAAAACAAAATTCCAAATCCCATTTTATATGCCCTTCTTCTGGTCACTCAACAGACTCTCAGACA
Source organism: Crypturellus undulatus (assembly GCA_013389825.1). NCBI lineage: Eukaryota > Metazoa > Chordata > Aves > Tinamiformes > Tinamidae > Crypturellus > Crypturellus undulatus. The sequence continues at coordinate 217,832 of VWPW01017930.1, read as the reverse complement.
AAATCCTCAGCCAGGAGGCAGCTCAGTCCCCCAAATTACTAATAATGTTAGTTACATAAGTGGCTGCTTTAAGTTTGGCGGTGACATATGGGAAGGGAGATTTGAGGCTCCCAGACAAATATAGAAAGAAGGGCAAACTCATGAGGCTGCTCACACATGAGGCTACTTCGGGGCCTTGGGGCTAGAGGGTGAATGGAGCCACTCCATCTGCTCCTGTATCTCTATGCAAAAATGCTCTGGTCAGCATGGTCATACCCTGAGAAACTCTTCTGACAAAAGTTGGTTCCCTACCTCACATTAGCATTTTTCTGTAAGAGGAAAAAATGTCACTGCGCTTCTGAAAATGAGTTTTTCCTACTGCCTTCAACAATAATTGTCAGGAGTAGCTCAGTGAAGAAGCTCATAAACTCATGACTTGGGTTTATATGAGAAGGGAATACAGGTTGTCATGCCCAAATCACCACAAAATCCATCAAAAAGAGGTCTGGAAGATTACTTGATCCATTTCCTTACCCACAGGTGACTCACTCTTCAGTGTCATTCTTGGGCGGGGGGATGTATTTTTAATTTAGTTAGACAAGTGTTACTATGATGGCATCCTCAAACATTTCAAGTCACTTTTCCTGCTAGAAAGTTGGTATTCCTCCCCTTGATGTTTAAGAGGAATGTCTTATCTCTTAATTTGAATCCCTTTACCTCTCTCTTACTCATAGTGAAGACAGAAAAGGGTATACCCTCTTCTTTTCTTCTCTATTTTTTTCTCTATTTTTTTATAATTTTTCCCTTTTTTACATTTTTAAACACAGTTATCATAAACTTAGGCTTTTCCTCCCTAAACCTCAGCAACCTCATTTCTCCACAAGTCGTATTTCTCTACCCATCTTGTATTTCTTACTGCTCTTCTTTGTACCCCCCTGATCCATCCTTCTCATCAGCAGCGCCCAGGCTGGAGACATCCCCCTGGGGGCATCAGCAGCCGAGGTCTGAGCACAGGAGAGCACAGGACTGACTCCTGATGTCCAGTTTATGATACACTGTGATGCCCTGTTCCTGATCAAGTCATTTCCTCATCCTATACATGTATGGCTATTATATCCCCTATTGCACAACTCCTCATTAGTAAACATCGACCTTTTAAATGGCTCTTACACATCTACATCAGAAAAATATCACATCAGAAAGCTGCAATAGAAGCTTTCAATTAAGCTCACTTTGTAAATCATCTGTGGCTTCTAAACAAGCCTGGCTCATACACATTCATCTTGGTTTTATCATGGTGTATATTTGCAGTCAGCATTTTGCACACAAACTTTAGCCGTTTTAAAGCTAAAGTTGTTGCGAGTGAAAGTCATATACTAAAGAACTGCAGGTTTGAGGCCTGTAATTGCATATAGCCTTAAACTGCCTTAGCTGCTATAAACACAAATTTAAAGGTTGCTGGGCATTCAAAATGACTAGTAAGCTCCTTTTGCTCTTAAAACTTTCCAAGTGCTTATGAATCTTGAAAAACTTAGAACACTTTCTTTTCCTGATGATTTCTTATTCCCTTAAGGGCATATATTTGCAGATGGCCACATTCAGGAGGATTCAACTCAAGGAGACAAGTGGTCCTCAGGCATCTGGGGATCAGCAAGATATTGACTCCTTTCTAACTGAGCTCTTGTGCTCTGCAGCCTCTATACAGTTAAGGAATTTCAATATTTATTAATCCAGTACAAGCAGCACATCCCAAGGAACTCTAAATCAAAGGAGCTGCAAGCTCTGCATAGACAGCTTACAAAATCCAGTTCAAGGTAGTTCTGCTGGTTGAGCACACGGGTCTCTGCAAATGCAGGATCTGCATATTCCTCTACGTACAGGAAAATTACATCAAAAAATCTGAGGCTTAAATAAAAACCAAGGATTAATAAAAATTTATAACGCATCCTAAGAGACTGCAGGAGATACTGAAACATTTGTTTCATGGTGTGTAAAACTTGTTCTCAAGGAAAAAAATGGAATTTGTCTCTAGGTAAAAATGAGTTTTAAGAGCACAGCTTTCAGTAGGCACAAGCGGTCCCCGTTGGTGCCCTGCAGCAAGGGCAGCTGTTGTGTTCGCACAGGGCACGCAGAGCCTTGCCGCCGCCGGGCTCCCGAGCACGAGGCCGGCGCTGGGCAGCGCTGGGCGTGCGGTAGGGCTGTCCTGCAGCACCGGTCTGGCAGCCGCTTTCAACAAAGTCTGTAGCTGATCTCAGGTTCTTGCTCTCTGCATTTGCTAACGAGCATCGAGGACAGTTTTGGCGAATGAGTTGTTGATGCTGACTGCCTGTGTCCTTGCTAAATCTCCCATTGCCCTTCTTGCCTCTTCCTTTTGCTATCTCAGCTTGTCTTGTTGACATCCTTTTTTTTTTTGTTCTTTTGTTTTGTTTTTTACCATAGCCTGGGAGGGCTCCAGAGCAAGGGCCCTCATTCACTTCGCGCCTCCGCAGCGCCTCGCACCACAGCACCACTGATTTGACAGATCCTCTCCGAGGATGTGCTATGGCCATAGGAAGAAAAATCTGCTTAGCAATATCCCTGTAAGGGGACCGTTCCCTTCTCTGAGAAGTGTTAGAAAACAATTCTCTCGCCCTCCTCCCCCTTTTTAGTCCAGCTCCTGCCTTGGTACCTTCCATGGACACAGGTGGTGGGACAGCTACTGCAGTCGCTGAATTTCCCCATCCCTGGCTATTCCTCTTGGTTTTGTGCCTCTTCCTGCTGCTATGGGAGACGTGGGGGAGCAGCAGCCTCACAATAAATGTCAAGCCCAGGCGGAGAGTGGGGAGGATTTTTGATCTCTGGCAAGTGACATTTTTTTTCATCCAGTTCATGCTTCCAGCTGCCCCTTGCCTGGCAATGGTGGCGTTTCCTTTGTAGTGCTCCTTCCCCTCGAAGCATGCCCTGTGTGGCAGGAGGAAGGCGAAGCCCCCATGCTGCACGGTGGCTTTTGGAGTGCTGGCCTCCCTCGGCACCCTCCTCATTTGTGGGCACTGCCCTGAATGACAAGGCAAAGACACTTCTCACCAGAGGCTCCTGCTGCAGCTGCTTGCAATGTGCAACTAATTCTTCCCCTTGCTTCAGTGTTCCCTTTTATGCTGTGCATTTGGCTCAGGGATTGATCTTGTGTGCAATAGCTTTGGTGTTTGAGGTTTCGTGGTGAGCTGGAAGAGAGGGACTGGGAAAATAAAAATAATGAGCCTTAAGAAAAGAATCTGTCTATAAACCATGCGGCATTATTCATTCCCAGCAGCTCACTCAGCAGCTGCGATGGCCCTGCTGGCCACCAGCTTTAATTTCTTCCTTGGGCTTTCTGAACAGAGAGGGAGGGAAAACTGAAAGGCTGGATGTGTTCAAGCATGGGGGGATCCGCGAGGATTTGCTGCGGGACACTGCTACAGAGAACGGTTTCCCTCCAGCATCGGCTCGGGTGGCTTCCCCCCGAGCTCCCATGCTCTGCCTTGCTCTAGCAGAGCCCAGGAGCAGCAGCAGGGCCCGCCGGGCCGCACGGCTTCAGCAGGGCCGTGCACGTGCGTGAGGGGTATGTGAGGGGCAGAGCCCAAAGGAGAGACAAACACCTCCCCACGCCGTTGCTGCCCCGCTGCTGGAGGATAGATCTTCTGTTGCTGGACATTTCCCTTGGGTTTGCACTGCCGGGGAAGATAGGTGGGAGCAGGCAGCCCGGCGATAAACATTTAGTTCAGGAGAACAGGCCATGCCCTACCACAGGCCACAAAATGTTGAGCACCCCTCAGAACTGACCTCAAACCTCTAGTAGGAGACCAAGATCAAACGTGCTCCAGGAGGAGCAAGGAGACAGCAAGTCCTCTACAGCCGCAGGGGAATTTCTGGGGTGATGTAACACACCAGATCCCAACCAATTCATCAGCTATGAGAAAACACAGTTTAACCACTGCACAAAGCCATACAAACTGTGAACCTGCTGTCCCAGAACACAGACCGCTTCTGGAGCAGCCATCATTTTCATTTTGGTGCATTTTGCGCAAATAACAGCATTTCCCTCTCCCTTCTCCAGGAGCACCACAGCCCTGTGTAGGGTTAGCTGCAGATCTGTCTGGAAATGAGCTTCCTAGGATGAGGGAGACATGGCACCACCTCAAGTGCATCGCACGGCACCTCCTTTCCTAAAAGGGGAATGGTCTCCTTTACAAGGCAGAACAGTAAGACATGAACCAAGTGAGTTTTATGCTGGTTTGCTGGTTGGAGCACAAGCACAGCTTCCATATATCCTTCCAAAACTCCACAGCTGGAGAGGAAGGAGCCAAAAGATACGCATGAAGGAGGAAAATAAATAAATAAAAGGTTTCCCAATTCTGCAGGCAACTAAAATAAGCCATGCAGCACAGACTTACAAAATAAAGCACAGCCCGAAGAACCTCTTTCAGACTCTGCCTTCTCCTCCACCTCCTGAGGCTCAGGTTTGTTGGCAAGTTTTGTCGCCTTGCGGACATGGGGCAATGTCCATCCCCATCCCTTATCACGTCTACTGACCTGGTCACTGCGACGCAGGGATTTGTTAGAGAGACACTGACCCCAGCAGGACCGTGCCGATATTACAGCATCAGGAATCGGATACACGGTGTAACCCAGGCTGTCTATCATACTTCCCTACATACTTCCACAGCAGATACAATTGGCAACTGCCAGGCATGAACGACCCTCAGGAAAGATGACTGTGTTTTGGCATCCATGTCCAGGAGAAGGATGTCATGGTAATTAGGCAAGGAAGTATCTGTACAAGAATAGACAGTGCTAGATGTTCAACCTTCCTTGGGATCCATGCTTAAATCCCCAATTCCTCATGCCTTTCTCTCCCCTGCTAAGGAATCCATTCTCTGCTGTTTTCTGGCAGATCCTACCTAATAAGAACCAGGATCTACAGTTTGAAGGTACACAGCCTTGGTGTTTCCATGCTATCAATAGCCTCGCTTCTCAGGGCGTACTAGTCCCAGAACTAACCTTGGTTTAGGGGAGTCTAAACCCAGGAGCTGTGCAGAAAGCAAGGAGGGGATTTAACAGTCTCCAGAGGAGAACTACATCAGGACAAATTTAGGGATTAACTTAAAATACAACTAGTTGGGAAGAAAAGTCTTTGCTACACAGTTGCTTTGGTCACCGGTAAGAGGATGACTTTGCAGTTGAGCTGTAGAAGCCTAGGCCAGCGCCTGGCACCTGCTGAAGAGCAGCCCCATCAGAGCAGCATAACTGAAAAACCACAGTGTGGTTCCTGCCCCCGAGGAACAGAAGAATGGTAACTTTTTCCCACCTTACCTGTAACAAACACCACCAGATACAAAGAGAATCAGCTGGTCAAACTCAATCTAAATGGTGCCTTTATTTTTTTTTAATGGTAGTATTGCTGGTTGCTTTTCACCAAAATACATTTGTCTTTGGGGAAGGGAGGGTGCATATGAGCTTGTGTTTGTCACTCCTGGATTTCCTGGAGACTCACGAGGGCTGAATCTCAAGAACTGCCCTCAGTCTGCCCATTGACTTGCAGCTGTTGTTGTGAAAGATGAATTAAGGGAAAGTTGAGAAAAAACAACCTAAGAAACAGAAACCGCTGCAGGAAACCGCCGGTGTGCGCACACTGACTGCAAGGGGCTAGGGGGAAGGCGCACAGCACAACCCCGGCTCCTGCAGTTCTCACACAGCCCTTAGGGCAATGCGTGGTGAGCATTGCCACCCAGTCCCGTCTGCCCTCCACTTGGAGCTGTGTCTGTTAACCCACACCGCTAATATGGTCCCACACAAAAAGAGACCAAGGCTGCGGGTCTCAGCCTGCAAGAGCAAAGACCACGTTTTGTGACCACAACAAAGAACAGGGTCAGTTAATCCCTTTCTGCTTCCCCACTCTGCATCATCATTGCCACCTTCCAGATTCGTTCGTGCAGATATTGAGAGAGAACTGGGCCAGGAAGGACCTCAGGGAGGGGATGCTGCAAAGCTGGCCTTGCTTGGACTCTCCATCCTCCCTGTCCACCACTCCATGGCAAGGCTCTGCAGTGGCTTCTCGCAGACCTTCTAGGCTGACATATTCAGCTGTACATGCATTTCTAGCTTCATTGTGCTACCTGCAGAAATACCAGGCCCACAGGCTTTGCCAAGCATGAGAGGGAACTCCTCTAAAGAGAGGCGACGGTGCCTGGGCTAGTGGTGCAGAGGCAGCCTGGGGAGGTGTGAGTCTGGTGCTAATGCAGGACATGTCTAGGGGGACTGAAGGTGGGAATGACAACAGGCTGATAGGAAGCTGCATGTCACCTGGGGAAGCTGTTCTGATGCCAAGGTGCGTGGGATATAAAATGAGGGCAGTGCTTCAAGGGATTTCTGGAGACCGAGACTATAGGACGGTGCCACACGTTGTGCCAAATGCTTAACTGCTCCCTTGGAGAGGCTGCCGCTGGATTTTGTTTCCAGACAGTTCTAGGAGGCAGCACAGAGTGGTACGAATCCGGGGCCCTGCACACAGTGATTTGGTGCTTGTGCCAGCGAGGAGCTGAGTGCAAGGCCCAGCCGGGCCCCGTGATTACACGTGGGAGAAAGTCAAGAGACAGGGGAAGGAGGCAGATCCTATCCACCCCGTTACTCTGCACTCACCCTGACTGATGATTCCTCATGGTTGTGCTGCCCATGGAGTTTACTAGCAAGTCCCAGATCTGTTCTTTCTTTCTTTCTTTCTTCCTTTCTTTCTTTCTTTCTTTCTTTCTCTCTCTCTTTCTCTCTCTCTTTCTCTCTCTCTCTTTCTCTCTCTCTCTTTCTCTCTCTCTCTTTCTCTCTCTCTCTTTCTCTCTCTCTCTTTCTCTCTCTCTCTTTCTCTCTCTCTCTTTCTCTCTCTCTCTTTCTCTCTCTCTCTTTCTTTTTTTTTTTTTTTTTTTCTTTCTCTCTCCCTCTCTCTCTTTTTTTTTTTTTTTTTTCTGTGCAGCATCTAAAAATTCTCAGAAAACAATATTGTTTCAAACCTTGTGTGTATGCACCTTCCTGTTTCCGCTGTAAACAGAATTTCCAAATCTTGTCTCTTGCCTTGGAGAGCTCTGCATTCCCCCCTTCCTCTGCGCACCCTGCTGCCCACAGCCATCTCAGTCGTCGTAATGAGCTCGAGTTGCTGTTCAGCAACACTATATCTGATTCTCCCATCCTCCCATAGGTTATACAACCAAATACTCGGTTTATTTGCTTGAATATAACACACTAGGACAGTGATTTCTTTTGTCCTTGCCTTTTTGGGTACTTGCCATGTGTGGATTATGGAGTAACTGTGTACAGTCTGTATTAAAATGAAAAGAAACAAACAGGTGCAGGTGGAAGGGAAGATTGCTAAAGAGGATCTGTCCTAGGAAAAAGCCTAAGGGAGATTGTACACTAACAAAGCACGAAGCGTTGTTTTATATAATGACTATAAATACATTCAAGGATGTAGGATAAGTATCGCAGAGTAAGAAGATCTAAAGAAGGCTGTTAGCACAAGATCAAGGGGATACAAATCAGGAAAGAACAGATTGAGATTAGAAAGTAAAATGTTTGCAGATTTCGTACCAAACCAGGAGACACCTGGACACATCGCAGGGCTGGGAACGGCCACCTTGGTCACTGGGCCCTGGCCCCAGGTGTGGTCTTCCAACTGGCTGGGTTTTCATTTCTTCCTTTTGGTTTTGTTTTCAGCAGGTTTCCTGCTAGTATCCTGCCGGCATCCCTCCCGTCGCGTCGCCTCCCTGGCCCCGACGCGGCGGGCAGCAAGGACACGGCCCAGGGCGCCCGGCCACACTCGTGCCCTGCAGCTGCCGCTGGCCATTCCGAGCGCATTCCCCATGGGAATCTGCTCGCCATTGCCCACGTCGCTTGGGATTGCATCCTGCAACAGCACGGCTGCCCCGGCAGGCAAGGCAGCTGAGCGGGACGGGCTGCGGAAACTGGCCACGTTCCCAGCTTTCAACAAACCCCAGCAGCCGGGATGCGGAGGGGGCGGCTGAGCCGGCGCTGCCGGTACCGGCCACCAGGATGGACAGGCCGGGGCCAGTGCTCGCGGGAGCAGCGGAGCTGCCCGGCGCGGGATGGAGCCTGGGGCAGCGCCCAGCTCCTCGGGGCAGGGACGGGACGGTCCCCCGTGCGGTGGCAGGAATGTTGGTGCACACGGCAGAGGAACGGATATGCAGGCGCAGGGGCCTTTCTTCAGGAGCACAAATGAGAGAAAGACAAATATTTATTTTACATGGTTGTGCCATATGTTGATGAAATGCTAATCTGTTCAAAAAAACGACACACTGTAAATGAACTCCCCAGAAGCTCCTCACATTCACTCGGCTTCGTCTTTTTGAGCCAGCTAACAAGAAGAAAATAAAATCAACAGCATCCATTATATGCTCCCTCCCATAAGAAACGCAGGCAAGCTTAGGGTGACACAGAACACTGCTTTCCAAACTATCACCTGCTGCCCCCAGGAGCACCACGAGCTACTTTTAAGAGCCTGTAGAAGTATTTGAGAAAAAACAAACTTACTACATTTAATTCTATTGCGGGTTTGTGAATCCAAAGCAACTGAAAACACTAGAGTATCCTTTAGGATCAGACATGGAGCCAGCGGGATGGTTTTGCCTCTGCCACTTACCACACGACCTTGGGAAGTTACTTCCCTGCCTTCTTCTGATCCTTGCACCGGTGCTGCTCCTGTGGTCACTGAAAGCACCTCTGACGGTGCACCCAAAAGGCACGCAGCACAACGGAGCCCTGAGCCCCCGCGGGGCAGCACAACCTTCTGTTAACACAGACTTCTTACATCCTTGAAAAGAAACTCCAGCCCTAGCAGGTCCACAACTTTAAAGACATTTAAAGATGGAAAGCAACCTGTTAGGAAGTCAAATATGCCTCAATAAAAAGGTCTCTTCTGTGGCATCCACAGCAAAGCTGCCTTGGGGACTGGTACATTTTTAAGCAGCAGGGCTGGCTGATGAAACCCGTCAGCAGCGACTGCCCTTGGCCTCCCGTGTTCACCAAGCTGCTTCCACACTGTTACATACGTTCTCAGCGCTCGCACGGACGCAGAGACCCCGCTTTTATCAACACGCGTATTGCAGTGTTGTGAGCGGCTCCTGAAGGTTACTCCTGCATTCTTTTTGGTAATATTTATAAATGCCGTGTGCAGTTGCTATGGTATCTGCTCCTGGCAGCCCGCTTGGTATTCAGCGCTTTTCCTCTCACCTTCACCATCCCAGTGACCTTTACTTCGCAAGGAAGAGCTCACAGAGCTCCTACAATCTCACGTCACACAACACACCGTGCAGAAACAGCGACTGCTAAGCAGGAGAGGGCTCTGCAGAAACACCTCATCTACAAATGTTGCCTGAGAGACAGAGACACAGACAGAATTATTTCAACCCCAACTGGAACCAGAAAGAACAACCCATCACTGTAATTGCCAGACCATCAGGAAGGGCAAGGAAGCAGGAATTTCAACTCCATCTTCTCTTAACATCTTGGATATCAATTTAAGCATTTTTTTTCTACATCTCTTGTTTTCCAAAGTCCCATTTGCAAAACTCTTACTTCTAGGATAGTTTCTGTTACATCAGTTGAACAAGTTGCACTAGGGACTGCTTGCAAATGGGAGCTACCCAGCTTTAATCTGGTGGTAGAAACTCATCTCCATTAATATTCTAGTCTATTTTGGGGAATTTTGCACAAAGCTGCAGCAAGGCAGCCACCCACGATCCACGACCTGGGTCTTGCAGCAGGTTGAACGGGGGCCGACACAACTTGCTCCAAGCTGCGGACACCAGCGTGCAGCTCTCTCTCTCAGGCTTCACCCCAGGCAGCACAGCGGTACTTGCATTCTCATCACACCCTTGCTGTAATTAAGAGATCAGGAAAAAAAATCCCTCTATAGTTAGCAGAGTTTATTCCAAAAACAGGCAGAAGTTTTCTCGCTGTTTCCTCGGCCGCTTTCTCCTCCTCGCGTCCAGGCTGTGGAGTTAAGTTCTTGCTTGCCTGATGGAGGGTTCCTTGCCACACACACCAACCCTTTCATCTTCCCCACGAGCAGAACAGATCAGGGCACCTTTAGTACTTTGTAGTTTCTTGTAAAAAAAATTGATTTAGCTGAACTTCCTATGCAAAATTTTGACCTTCCCTGAAATCCCTTGATCAGCAATTTCCTTTGGTTGCTCTTTCATGTTTGAGGCATTATGAAACACTGGAAACTACACATACTTTCATAAGGGAATGAGTGAGAAAATTCAAATAACCAGCTCCCTCGTTGGTTTCTCTTTCCTGCTTTGAAACCTCTCTCCTAATGGAGGTTTTGCTCTTGAAAGTCTCCTGGTTCGCAAGCAGCTGAGGAGGCAGCTTCCTTAGTGCCTGACTGTGCTTTCAGCCCAGGGCCAAGTAATAAAAACTGCCCAGCTCTGTGAGGTCTGAATCAGGTGCTAACACAGACCAGCTGCTGCAGCCTCTGCTCTCGTCTCCTCCACCCTCCTCCTCGGCGCTGGGCACTGGCACGTTCACTGTGTCGTAACTTATAGCAATGAAAGGCCAATTTAAAAGGAAAAGCATTACTGACAGTGCTCCCCCCCAAAAACAGACCCTGCTTTAACTGTTTGTTGCCAAGGACTCTGCTGAATCCAGCGTCCCTGTGACACACTGAAAACATCTGCACTGAGCAGCTGCCTCTGGGAACAGGCACCAAAAAAGTATTCACAGGCCCAAGGAGAGAGACAAAGACTCTGCATATACGTTTATTACTTCATACAACACATTTGCTTAATGTACAAAAATTAACAGCATCACCCAAGAGAGTGTTTACAAAAAACACCAAAATGCAGCCTTAGAATAACTTTTAGTGTACAAGCTACTGAAGCACCACATACTGGACAGTGTGTCTGCATGTATTACATATATATACACACATATACATATATATTAATACACACATACACAGAGCAAACGCAGCAGGCTATGATGTATCGGAACGCTGCAGCCTGACGATTCCAACACCCCCAAAACCAGCGGGACACGAACGGGACGCGTGGGGCTCACTGAGCTGTGGGCTCAGCGTCGGGGCCCAGAGCCGCTGCTGCGGGCAGCCTGGTGCCACTTCCCCGCTCGCTCCTGACCCTGCAGGGCCTCCGCAGGGCAGGGCCCATGGCCGCCTCGGGGAGGCCGAGTCCCGGCTGCGGCGCTCGGCCCGGCCGCGGCGCCTGCACAGACACGGCTGGGACGTGCTCGCCCGCTCTGCAGCGGCGGAGCACGCACAGAACGGACCTGCGCACAGAAGCCCCTTTTGGGCAGAGATGGCTACCCTGAGAGTGAAGGTTTGGGTAGAGATGACCACCCTTACAGGAAAGGGCTGCAGGGTCTATTCCCACTACAGAACAGCAGACTTTGCTGACGTGCGAGAGGGCGGGTTAGCACTTTCAGGTAGGGTTTATGGAAGAGCCAAGGAACTGCATTTCTGCTTAACACTGTACTTTGATCAGTGGAAGGCGTGCTGCTGTTTGGGGACTGAAAGCGCGAAACCCAACACTTCCAGGGAGCAGCAGGTGAATCCCAGCGCTGCTCCTGGGCAGCCAAATGGGAGTCCAGGTCTGGTCCCGCCATGGGCTCGACTGTGAACTCCGCAGGTAGCTGCAGTCCCCCAGCTCGCTAGTGAGCTGCTCCTGCTCTAGCACTGCTCTGAGAGCAATGAGCTCTGCTCAAGCGCCGCTCACACAACAATCTCATGGCATTACTGTTTGCTGCTGCAGTGAAACCTAAAAAGTATCAGCTGTAGCCTACAGCCTTCATAAGGAGAAAATGACAAAGCATGGCAATGTTTTTAAAGCTTTCTCTCTGTAAAGGTCTAGTTATGTCCTGGGATGAACAAACTATCGCTTGGATGAATTTATCCAACTCTACAGAGTCAACACAGCTTCTGCTCGCTCATCTTCCAGGGCCAAGAGCACCGTTCCACTCGGACACTGTGCTGTGAGGCCGAGGCCTCTACTGCACCTAGCTAACACCAACTGGTCAGGGAAGAAGGAACTGGAGTTTTTATTCTCCGCATAGGTGAAAACAGCAAAAGTTGACATTCTTCCTGTGCTAACCGTCCCTGTCTTCAAGTCTAACAGGGCCTACTCCTGGTGAGCAGAGGCACTCTGTTCTTCAGAAAAATACCAACAGCAGCTGTGTCTCAACCCATCCCAAAAGGTATTTTTCTGGAGTGCCACATGGAATCATGCCTCTGAAGTCCCAGCTGAGCCTCATGCCAAATAAAAGGCCAACAGAACTTCCATGACGATACTAAACTCCCTGATGTTTCTCCATGCATATTGGGGTAGAACCTATAAAGTGACAGGATCAATCCAAGATGTGTTCTTCATATAAAAAGAAAAAAATACTGACAGGCAGAATACAATTTCAAACGTAGCCCAACCAGAGAGATGCCACAGCGCTGTCAAGTTTATACCCTGCCAGCCCTTGCTGCTGAACAGAAGACACTAGAGCAGCATTTACCTTAGCAGCTCACACATGTCACGTCCAAAAGGTTCTCAGATCAGTGTGATGAATTACTGACGTTATTTGAAAGTTTCAGGAACAAGTAAAAAGGAGCAGCAGAAGGACCCAGTCCCGTTCAGGAGGAGGCAGTTCTGAGTATTTGCCTTATGTTGCGAGAGAGATCTGCTTCTCAGGCCTCTTTACCACATGTGGCTCCATCACCAGCAGGGAGCCCGAGGGCAGAATCGCGCTGCACGGCCTCTCCAGGTCACCAAGATGCTCAGGAATCACCAAGAACTTTGGAGGCTGCACATTTCCCTGTAAATCCGGCTTTTAGTTCTCATTTCTAGTAGCGGAGGTCTCTGCATGTCAGACCCACGGCCAGAATAAGTCAGCAAGCCCCAGGAGAGGAGCTCTCGCATCAGAGCGTGACCTGCCCCTCTTGTCCCTGCGCTTGCACTTTTATTTAGGATTGGGAGGGGAAGGAGCAGGTAAGAACAGAAATGAGATCACAGAGATCATTTTCCAAAAATCAGCTACACACTTTTACATTTTTAAGAAACCTTCATAAAAAAAATGTAAACACTTCTACAACATAAAAAGTGCAAATTCCATTGCCTAGGACAGTTAGGAAAGAGTTCGTGCCTAATCAGAAGTGGAAGTCCAGGGTCATCTCTTTTAAGGACAGCCTTGATATTAGTGTTTTTACTTTATTATATTCCTGGTACTTAAATAATAATAATATCTAGGAAGCACAAAGTATAGTTGGATGATACATAGGCATAAAAGTGCATGGTGTAACTTAAGTCAAAGTGCCTACTGGTTCAACTGGGTACAAACTATGTTTAAAGCTCAAGCATAAATTGGACTAAAAGCAAACCAGGCCCTTTGCTTTTCCTCTCCTTTCCAATAAGAGCGGTCACAGGTAGCACTAGTCCAGTCTGAGGGGACATCAGTGCCCCTGGGTGCACAAGAGGGGAGAATTGAGCCCATGTCCTAATGAAGGCCAATCCTTATTTCCTCTATGCAATGCCAATTTATCCACACACTTTGCTCTGAATACTTGAGCAAAGAGAACCACATGAGAGAACAGCAATTCCAATGCCATATTCAAGGCAGGCAGAGTCAGCAGCTCCGCAGAGACGCGGCACTTCTTTAGACTGGGGGAATAGCGAGCCCTTGTTAGCTCCTCTCTACTCACATCCCCCGGCAGATTTATTGATTTCAGCCATGAAAGATCACTCACTACTGGAGACAAGTAACACTTCTCCTCACCAGACAAATAACAGCTTATCCTCAAAAGTATATTTTTCCCTTCCTGTTTGTCCAGTTTAACTCTTCAGACATTAAGTATCATTTATAATACAAGTTCGTTACTGTGTTCATTCCCTTTAAATGCAAATGGAGCATAAAATGAGATCTTGTCACCAGAATGGGTAGAGGAAGGAGAGGGGGAATAAAAGAGGCAGACCTTTCATTAAACCTTTAAAAGGATTTCCAACTCATTTTACAAGTGAAAACAACAAAATCCATAAAAGTCTAGCAAAAGAGAGCTGTCATTGAGACTAAGCAGACCCAAACTCTGCCATCCATTTCTCATACTTCTCCAGGTCCGCAGCAGAAACAGATTTGGAGATTTTCTTCAGAGCCAGCTCAAAGTCCCCCTTGGTAACCGGCATCTGAAGTTCCTCTTTAGAGAGCGCCCGAATCTCCTCCGGAGTCAAGCCGTTAATGCGCCGCCTCATTGCCATCAAAGAGGCATCCCTGGAAATACAGGACAAGGCATGGGAGCTAACTGGTGGCAGCATGTGCTGTAACCTTGTGAATTCTCATTGTATCCTCTTGCTAGAGACCACTAGCAGGAACACTTAGGAAAGCATTTATTTACCGTGGAAGATGTGGATCACATCATTCTTACCTTCCATATTCCCCCATCACTACATTAATTCAACATAATGAATGCATCAGTACCAAAACCCATTTAACCATATGGTAAATGTGCAGAGATAATTAAAACTATAAAACTGAAAGCCTTTTACAATGATTCATAGAGATGAAACCTTCTATCTTCAGTGCAGGAAAGGGCAAGATAGGAGAGAACTGTGCTCAAAATTTATTTTTTTCAGTAGCCTGAATTTTGCATTTCCCCTCTGCCTCTTAGATTCTGACCCTCTCCACACCACATAGCTTACCAAGGGAGCCAGCAACTGCCAGCTGCCCTCTCTTCCCTTCCCTTTCTCTTCTCTGGTCGTGGCACGACAGCCTTCCCCTCTCCTCACATTTGGGGCTCACCACAGTCGGCCAAAAGGCTGAGCCCTTGGCTGCTGGCAGAAGTATTATGGAGTTTACAAAGTCAAACTGGGTAACAGACTCACTTGTGCTGTGGGTTCTCATCTAGACCATACTACACTACACGAGGAAGAGGGAGGAAAACTAAAACTTCAGTTCCCAAATTCCTACCCGCACCAGTGGAATTCCTGGGCTCTTGGCTTCCCTCAACAAGCTGCCCCAGAGTGAGAGCTGCAAGAAGTCCATCTGCTTGGGAGCATCCTGGGAGAAGTATCTGAGACAGGGCTCAACTTCTCATGTAAATGGGAACTGAAAGTTTGATTCTTTTCTTCATTCCAGAATTTCCCTTGGAACAAGGAATGAAATTACTGCAGCAGGGATATGATCCCTGGGACAGTGTCTGTGGTTAACACAACCTTACATAGGCATAAACTCAGTAATATATTATAGCCACTGTCTGCATCACCTTCACATCTAGGAGCTTCAAAGAGAAATCAAAACCCTGCTGCAACTGGTGCTGTTTCAACATACAATATGTAGGAGCCCCAAAGAAATGTTTTGAGAGGTTCCTTTGTACCAGGGAAGTGTAGTTCCAAAATCTATAGGATTAGAAGCTAATCCAAACCAGTTTTATACTAGACAAGCAACATGCAATAAACACAGACAGTGGAGCAGAGATTTACTGATTTTTTTTTCCCCTCTTAAGACCTGAACAAACTTAGTTCATATCTGCTGTGAAGACTGCATTAGACTGCTCCACATGACAGGAACAGTAGCACTAAATGGTTCTGGGCCTCACTCCCAGGCACTGTTAGCACAGCCCCAGCTTCTGTGGCATAAAGTAACTGATGATTTCACACGCAGCTTTATTTGAAAATTAAGGTGAATAAGATACCTGCAAACATTAGTGATGTCAGCACCAGAATAGCCTTCAATTTTCTCAGCAATTTCTTCAAGGCTGATATCAGGATCCAGTTCTACTTCCCGAAGGTTAATCTTTAGTAGTTCTGCTCTCCCTTTTGCTACAAGATCAATAAATATTTGTTTCAAGACAGAATAGTTGCATTAAAAAAAAAAAGATAAAAATGCAACTTAGATTTTCAATTAAAATACAAAAAGGTTTAATGCAAGAAAAGTGACATAAGTCACAGTTAAAGTGTACAGACACTTTAAATACAGCAAAGCATATGGATAAAGCAGTATATTTTAAACTGTATGATCTAGAGGCATTTTCAAAGGTCATATATCACAACAAACCTCTGTTATGTGACAGGTGACAAAGCATTTGGTCACATACTACCCAAGGGCACAAAAGCACAATCTTGCTTCTGCTTCTTCTCAGAAGCCTTTGGAAGCACTTGCTGTTCAGCTGTTTGCGTATTATTCACACAGTTTCATTAGAAACACAAAGGGGATTCTACAGAGCCGCAGACAACACAAAACCCTTAAGAACAGGCTGAACTTTAAGCATGCATTTAAGTTCATTACCCATTTGGGCCCAAGAAAGCTACTGAAGCCTGACAGGAAGCAGATACATTAAGACAGTAAACACAGTAATAGAGTTGCAATACAAACATGCTCATATCCCATTTGCAAAACCAGGTGCAGTATGCACTTAGCAATAACTGGACGTGTAAATGGATACCTGTGCAGCCAATCAACCCTTTTTTCTTTGGAGGGCACGCACACACGTGCGCAGAACAGGGAGCCCAGGCTTGTAACAGGGAATTCCCATGGGACAGCTCGGGCCTCAGTGTCGCTGCGTGCAGGGTGGCAGGGAGGCAGAGTGCTGTGCTGGCTTGCACACTAAAGGGAACATACCCCAGCTCAGCATCTTTATTTCCACAGCGACCAATTTTTATGACTTAAAGAGACAGCTACAGAGAAAGCAGCAGTAAGAAAAGCTAAAAGTCTTACAGAAACATCCATACTCATGTTTTATTCAGTAGTGTCCCTAATTAAAAAAAAAGGGGGGGAGGGAGGAGCAGAAAGCACGTCCAAGTCTGCCGTTTTTGAGTATTCTGCAGAACTGTCAGTAGCACAGACTGCTATCAGTCACATACAGCTGCCACTGACTATAAAATGGAGATTTGTTATCTACAGAGCACCTCAAGATACACATGGCAAACCTGCAGAGAGCCTCCTCTCCATCGGAGAACATTTTTATTTTAAAAATTGTTCCTGGTAGGATCAGCAAGCCCTTATAATGTTTTGAAAATGGTAACGCTGCAGAGTATATACTCACACCAAATTCCAGTGTTTGGAGGTGTATATATATAACATGGTATATCATAAAATCTTTCAATTAAAATGTCTGGCCACATCAGATTACACAGCATAATTATCAATACATCATTTACATTTCATGGAACAGCTCAATGTCCTCAGGTATGGAACAAATGCAATGGAAAATAAGACTTGAAATACAAGGGGAATATATTTCAAATGTTGTCCAGGGTATAATATACTGTGTCAAAAAACAATCTTGTTTAATTAGAAACAAGAGCGAAAACTGATAGGATTTTAAACTAATTGGTCATAAAGACAGGCATCCTGTTAAGAGCTGAAAGTGCCTGTAAGCTGCAAAGACAAGCTGCAGAAGTATTATAGTGTCCTTATACCTGCTAAACTCAATCACAACTGCTGTCACCATGACCACATATCTTGTTATCCTGAGTGCTCATGCAGGGAGAGGAGGCATTCGCTGTACCAAGAAGAAACAGAGCGATGCAAACTTCAAGTGATAGGAATCTCAAAATTAATAGGACAGATAAATGACAGCCCGGAAAGACAATGCAAGCTGAGACGTCCTAGGGCAGGAGAGCCATCAGCCTGCTGCTTCCTGAGCCACTGCAAGCCCAGGCATAAAGGACAGCGAGCAGTGATTCACAAGGAACTAAGCCTGCGAGTGAAAATTCATGGATCCACTTCTTTGCATTCATCCCTGCAAGGGCAGGCAGTGCATTTGCAGTATTTCCTAACGTGTCCAAAGGCTGCCTTTGATGATCACTCAAGGATTGACTGTTAAACATTTAAAATAATTCCAGGCTCATTAAAACTAACTCCCCTTCAGAATGTAAGAACCCATCAATGGGCTTGCAATGAAAAACTGCAGCTCTTTGTTTTCAAGCCCTCGAGCAAGTATTTGCTTTTTCTCTCACTCTCTTTAAAGCGATCCAGTCAAATGATTAACCCCTGAAACTCACTGTTCATCACAGAAACATCAAAATTCATCCCAAACAGAGCAATCCCGGAACAGCCCTAAGCTAGTCTTGGATAGGCTATTGTAAAGGAAAACAGCAACCATACCTGTGGGCAGAGGAATATAAATCCTCTTCTCCAGCCTCCTTCGGAGAGCTTCATCAATATCCCAGGGAAAATTTGTGGCTGCTAATACCATTACCATTTTGGAAGGGTCATCATTTTCCAGAGCACCACCCACCCCTGAAAGAAAATAGTTTAGAGAAATTTCATTCTGCTAGTCTTCTAAATTGTGATGTTTGCTAAGAAACACTGGACAAAACTTGCAGAAGCTTGAAAAAAGCCTGGCAGCACTTTCCAAATTTCTCTTAGCATAGGAGTGACAGGACCACCATTGCCACAAAAAAGGGGATATCTAATTCCTTTGGAGAGGCAAGGGAAGGTTCTTTTTGATAATATTAATAATGCAGTCATTTGTGATGTGTAGTTACTAGTCCCAACAATATAAGAACAAAAATGCTACTTCCGTTCAATCTGACCAAAATAAAAAACATGCGTGATTCCTTGACCTTCCAAAGAAGGACTGCAAAGAAATGGTCATTTGGGGACAAAAGTTGCCTGTGCCAAATTCAGTGCAACGCGCATGCACACCTGAGGGCATTACAAATAGTGGTTAGATAACAACCACAGCACAGAGATCGTTATCAAAACAGTGAAACATGAATGGTTCCTTAGACAGTGCTTCTCACCATGTGCACCTGCACAGAGCAGGGACTGAATATGCTTAACAGGGTGTTATCAGCTGCCACAACAAGATATGGCGAAATCAGGTCTGACAGTGGCAACCCTGACCAGAGACTGTGGGAAAGAAATTTGTCTAAACTACATTATAAATAAAGGTCGGAATTCAGTTGTACAAATATTCATTATTCGCTTCTCCTAGAGACAGCTGTCTCCTAAAAATGAACTTTTAATTTTCCAATTAAAGAAAAGAAAAAAAACAAAACAAAACAAAAAAAAACACCGTTTTCATTCATTTGCTTTTGAACATTCTCAAAATGCACTACTCAAACTCCACCTTATTTTTCCTCTACCCACAAAACCAATTTTTTTCAGATTGCTCAAATTATGATGTTCCCACCTGGAAAGAAACAGCATCCCAACCCTGAACTCAGATCTAAACACTAGTTACCATCCATTTGCACAAGCAGCTCTGACTTGACTCTGCGACTCGCCTCATGTTCGTCGGAGGTGCCTCTGCGGCTGCAGATGGAATCTATCTCATCAATGAAGATTGTTGTTGGAGCATAAAATCTTGCCTTCGTTCAAATGAAAACATCATTATTAAAACTGCAGCAGCAATTACGGGCCCTCACTAGACCACAACCCAACTGAGCTACATGGAGAAATAAAGAAACATAAAGAAAACAGCATATCTCTTCTCCCTGTTACAGGAAAGTATTTTAAAATATTGATTTTACAAACAGTTTGGCATATGCTTAAGTTTATAAGTTTAAATGGTACCCTGTGAGTCTGAAGTCTTTCAGAGTTCCTTTTCTTAAGTAACTAGTCTTGCAAAGAAGAAAAGGAACACAATCAAAATATAGGCAGTTTTTAATGCCCGGATCTTTGTGCTGATGAAGGGAAAGCACAGATAAAAGAAAGCTGCTCAGCCTATCTCTGAAGAGATTGGTTTTCACTGAGACTATGGTAGAAGTTAAATGAAGAACATGGAAAGGTGAATGACCCCTCAGCACATGTCTGTCATGTCTTCACATACCCACATGATGAACAGCACCCAATAATTCTCTGAGAAACTTCGTCACACATAAAGCATAGCAACAGATCTGAAATCTAGTTTGCTTCTAGAATAACAGTTCCCCAATGTCTCCGATTTCAAATCTACTTCTTATGGGCTTGTTATCCCAAATGGTAAGAACTGAATCTCAGTCAAGTCATGACTCTACGTGGAACTGCCGCAATTCCACCTATAGCCTGGAAAACGTTATCCTGAACAACATTCCTTCTTTATCATCAAGAATACATGAGAAGAGAAAGACTGTAAATTGTTATCTGGCCAAGAGGTGTCAGTGCAACAGACTCCATCAGGAACCAGAGTTTGGGGAACCAGCAGAAAGGTCCCTTCTCACCTCAGTGATTCACTGACCACACCACCAAGGACGTACCATTTCAAACAAGAGGCGGACAAGCTTTTCAGACTCTCCCCTGTACTTAGATGTCAGAGTAGAGGAGGACACATTGAAGAATGTTGTTCCACATTCTGTAGCAACAGCTTTTGCTAACATTGTTTTGCCAGTGCCAGGAGGACCAACCATCAGCACACCCTGAAAGGTGAAGGCAGAAGTAATAAGCGACAAATGTAGAAACTTTGCAACCAGCTACAGTAGAACTTAATAGGATCTAAGATCTGTTTAAATGCTTAAAAACGTAATTATCATCAGTGGAAGACAAAAGAACCATGTTTCATGAGAACAGCATGGAAGTGTCTCAATTTAACTACTTCTGAGGCCCCAATACTGCATGTTAGCACCTCCACGCTGCAGTACCATCCTCACCACTCCGCAAGAACATCACTGCTTTTTCTGTTTTACAGATTAGGAACTGTGCCTCATGTGGATTACAGCTCAACCCCACAAAAACCTCCGTGATTACTCAGAAACGTGAAGCTCCAAAACTGAGCTGCACTCATTAAGTGCCAGGCGGGCACACATCAGGATGTCCCTCTGCCCGTGGCCTTGTAGTCTATGGGACAATAAGAGGAAGGAGTGCAGATGGCTCCCAGTGCAGTACACATGCAAGCAGGTTTTCTCCTAGCCACCAAGTGCCCTCAAGACCCGTATTAAAATTATAGCATTAAGAACTTCTAATGGCCCTGATTACAGTGTTAGATAAGAGTTTTAAAGTGAGCTACTGCAACAGCTCCTGAATACCTGCAGCTCCTATCATGAGGCTACTGCTGACTCCCAGAAGAAAGCTGCCTCTTGATATTATTTTCAAATACAGTTATCCTTCCGAGTAATCTTTTCGACCCTGCAGCAGTGAATATGGTACTAGAATAGGGCACTGTGGTTCTGAACAGAGCACTATGAAAATGTAGTTCTCAAGCAGCTTTTCTTTTCTCTAACTGCAAAATCTTATTACATGCTAACAAGAGTTCTCCAAAGTGAAGTAGTACTGTGTTGCAAGGGTAATCAAATTAGCTAGAATTAGAATTGCACATCATAATGTGCTTTGCAATTAATATCTTACATAAAATGCCACAGCAATAAAATATCTGTTAAAAGCAAGCCACAGTGCAAATTAGGTTTCATCTGTTCCTCACAAAAATTTACTTCAAAAAGCACTAAGAATGACATGGAAGAGATCTATAAAAACAAATCAACCGGGAACACAATTATTCAAAAATGTACTATTCAAAAGCAATAGCCTCTGTGCTCCATTTTCCATTAACTCTTAATACCTTTACTGTCATTTAACACTTTACTAATGCAAGCTCAACATACATTCAGCGGTAAACTAAGATAGAAACATTCACTCTCCTTGCACGGAGCCAACACTCCAATGTCGCTCCTCAGGCTGACCAAGGTTTCTGAAACTCCAGGGCAACGAGCATAAAATGTAAATTGAGGCCTTTCTCTTCCCAGGAACATTCAGACACACGCTACAATTTGAGCTGCTGCACAGCCTACCGTAGTAGTCTAGCAAGCACAATCCGGAAGCAACTGGGTGGAAATTTTTCAGCCTGTGATACAGGTCAGGGGTGTCTTACTGTTCTGTCTGAGACAAATTTGTTTATTTAATACTCAAAATTTTCACCTCAGTTCAAATCACACTTGACCCTGCACAAACGCTGTTTGCAGCGTCAGTTGGTGATACCAGGAGCTCTGCCTCTTTTAGGCAACGCTTCAGTCCCCCATTTTTGTGGCAGCTCGGATTCTGCCTTCTGCTTCGCCCCCTGCTCGGTGCCCTAAGCGCAAGCCCTTGGCTTTGCGCCTCCTGTGTCACTACGAAAATGAGTGGCACCCAGCACATGGCATTGGGCACATTATGTATGTGCTTCATCTGAGTGCAAAGAGGCCGCACCAGGGGAAGAGCCAGAGGAAAGCAAAGCTCTCTGGGGGTAAAAAAGGTAGAAACATGAGTTAAAATAGAGAGAGAGAAAAGGTAAACTGGAGTTCCCAGCTAAACTAGCTGAGCATGGTTGTAAAAACAAACACATATGATTAAATTGCTTTTTCCTCTTTGCAATCTAGGAGGCTGCCACTTACTCACTAGTTAAAATCCTTGGTGAACACAAAGCCTTCTTTCTTCTTCCTCTAAGGCTCTGTTAATCCAGACTACTCCAATAAGAGGCTGAAACACACCGCAGGGAGTGAGTGTTTTGATGCAAGCACTGCGGGGTTACTTCTTGTTGTTGTAGCAATCACTGGCAGAGCAGTGGGAAGCCCAGCAAGCAGCCAGGCCTTCTTGGCACAAAACAGCCCAGGGAAAAAGCAGGAGCAAGTCCAGGGACACTGGGAATGGCCCAGCTGCAAGCATGCAGCTCTCGTGTCCAGTCAGGAGGAGAGCTGGCTCCTTCATACAAGGCACCAGCCTGTGAATGCAGGAAGAAACTGTGAGGGCTGCCTTGGGAATTGTTCTCACGAGAGACTGAACATCCAAAAGCAGATTTGGCTGCCTTTTCCCTGAATTCTTGTCCTGAATGCCTGGGCTCAACAAATGCCTGCTGCTGCACTGATTACTGCAAGAAGCAGCCTTCCCTTCAAAACTCCTCACCCTTGTAGCACAGTCAGAGGTCAACAATAGCGAAAATACATGCTGCTCTGTGTGAAAAATAAATTGAGGAGAGTTACAGCTTCACAAGTCACCAGGAAAAAGGCTAACAATGAAGGCTCTTCATGGACTCTACAGGAACCAATCTGCATTTCAGACTGAAGGGATGAAATAATCTTTGAGTTATTTTTTTTCTTTTTTTCTCTGTGTCTACAACCAGCTATTTTTCAGGTGCGAGGCTGGCTAGTAGGGAAGAATCATCTCATGCAAGGAGAAGGAGACCGCAGCTCCTTAGGGCTGGCTGTGGTTTCCTTGGCCACGGCCACAGTGCTCAGCGCAAGCGCCGCTGGAGCCCTCCTGCACTGCCTGCAGCTGGTGGAGATGGGGGCTGTACGGAGAGGTGGCCACTGCATCCTCGGTTCAGAAGAAACACAGCAGGTCCTCACGCCCTTGCAGGCCTTTGAAGACAGGACTGATACGACTGCTGTAGTCTGTGAAGAGGGGGTGGATCTACAGCCTCTTTTCCAAGGGGAAACAGAAATTCACACAGGCAAAAAGACTCCCAGATCTCTTTGTAAACTTTTGTCTACTAAGACCTTGTCTACCCCGATATTTTGGTTAAGCTCAAGCCCAGAGTTACTGGCCATAAGCCGAGAAGGTCTGTCTAAACCCCAAACCCCTTCCTGGCTGGACCTCTGAGGTGTCCTGGCTCCTGCTTTGGGGTGGCCTCCCAGTTCCTCCTGCTTCCCTGCAACTCGCAGAAGCCTCCAGCAGGAGCCTCCGTCCAGCAGGAATCCCAGTTCTTGACTCCCACCCATTCCAGCTTCCATTCTTTACACAAGCCTCAGGAACCTTCTTCCTTCATCAGTTCCTGCAGGGCTTTGTTCTGTAAGTAAGCACCATAATGTGGATTGCGGACCAGCTCAGGCTGCAGTGGACAACCCTGCAGGCCAATCCCATGTATAAGTAAGAGAACTATAAGGATTGCACTGGAAAATAAAGGGCAGGGTGTTGTTAACACAGGGACTGATGTACACTGCTGAACAAGGCCATTAAACTGCAGAAACTACTCATGTATGCAGTGTCTCCCATATGTCATTACTTCACCAGGTCAGAATGACAGATGATTTGCAACAAGGAGTCTCTTTTCCCCGGTTCACTCCTAAATCCTTCTCAGTAGCCAGGAAGCCCTTATGCTGTGAGTAGTTACTCTGAAAACCAGGGTCAAGCCATCCCACAACAAAAACAGGACAAATTTATTTTCTGTTCACAGAAACGCTCAGCAACTTCTTCCCTCCTTTGTCCTTTAAGCTCTGAGCAAGGTCCAGACTGAGTTCTGATCTCTGGGCCCCAACCAGTCCTGCTCAGTCCCACATCCTCACAGTTCCCTCATTTGTAGCTCACTCTCCCATGCCATTTTTTTCCTTACTCCAACAGGAAGATGAACTTCTCCTTGCATATCCAGCCTGCAGTTTGCAGACTGCATAACAGACAACCAGCATGTGCAAAATAAAATAATCCAAAGACTGTTTTCTTCAGTGAAGTGGTAAAGAAGGTTGCTCAAAGAGGGACCCAAAACAGAGTTTTCCAGTAAGCATCTCTGCTTCTATCCATATACGGTATATACTTCTATCCATATACAGTATATACTTACAGTATATACATACAGGCTGACTATATATAGAGTATTGACATCAATGAGAGAAGACTGTGCAAACATGAGAACTGTTCTTTGCTGTAAATCCTGTACACACTTCCAGCTGTTTATTTCAGTACATTTTGCATGAATCATTACGACAGGATTTCATGAGCACTATCCCAAACCCTCCTGTTTGCCTTTTTACCACTTCAGTATAGACACCCATACACACTACAACAGTAGGCATGCTGCAGCTTGCCATACCAAAAACACTAAATAAATTCCCACCTTCCAAGGTCTTCTGATCCCTTTGAAAAAATCAGGCATCCACATTGGAAGAACGACAGCTTCTCTTAATAATTTCTTGGCTTCTTCCAAATCTGCTATGTCATCCCTGTGCAAAGCAAACTTATATTACCATACAAGAATATTTCTTATGCTTTTAAACAATGAAAAATAGAGAACCTTTTCTTTCAATAGCATTTTTAGCATGTCAGTATATGCCTCATGAGAGTACTCTAACCATCTTGTGACCTAAAATTGAATCCACTTGTGAAAGGTAGGGAAAAAACGACTTTCAACTCATGATACCCTGAGCTGCTTAATTAAAAATTGTTTTGGACAATGTGAACATCCAAGTGGTATCTTTAGAGTTCTCTGGAGTGTACTTGCATTTCAGCAGCATTTGTAATGGTTCCATAATATGAGTTAGCAACAAAAGTCTAATTGTAGTTAATTTAATAAACGGATAAAACCAAAAGACCTTGTTTTACTCCTGGATGGAAGACCATGATGGCTCCCTACTTTAAGAGTCAGGAGAAAGATAATTCCTCCCTTTCTCCCCCCAACAAAAACAGTTCAATTGAAAAAATCCTCATACCAATGAATGCTTGGATTCCTTGACACAATGTCCCTTTCAAGAGCTTCGACCAAGTCTTTGTCGTAACCTGCTCCATCAAATTTTGGAATTTCCCCATCACCAGCACCTTCTTGTGTTATTTTCTTTCCCTAGAAGTAGAAGTCACACAGATTGATATGGACATTTTTCCTTCAATGTATCCTTCATTAGTAGTATATAGCTGTTTTGCCTGGTGCAAGCTACAAAAAGGTACGAAGATTTTGCACACAACTTTGGCTCTCTCTGCACCCCTGCAGCCAGCAGAGGCAATGCTTTCAACCTTGTGCTCCATAGAGTCCCCAAACATCTCTGGTTGTTTCTATCACAGCAGCACCATATTTTCTTCACAGATGCAGCTCACAGTGATAAAATCCCACCAGAGCTTATTAAACATCGTGGTGGGTTGCTTGGTTTGTTTTGAATTAGCAAATGAGGTTTTAGCAATGTTAAACCACTGTTTTGATGACTGACACACTCCTGAATGCACAAATGCAGAATCAGCTCAGCACTGCGGGCCATGTCACTGCTTACCGCAGCACTGAATCTGGGTTGAAGCTGGGAGCATCCGAAGGGTGTTCTGAGTGGCTGTGTAAGCAGGAAGATGTCAACGTCTGCTACAGCACTTGCCAGGGTTACACACGAGGGACTCCATCATCACCGAGAAAGAACATGAAAGCTGGTACAGCCATGGCCTTTGATGGAGGAAAGCCAAGAAGATTCTTTCCCACTGTTTAACAAAGGCCTTCCACCCAGCACCTTCTCCTTTCCTCAACTACAATCTCTTAATTCACCTTCTCTCATTCCCAATCAAGCTCCCTCAAATGGTTAAAATATTTCTAAATGGTCATATTTATTTAAGGGGTGCCCTAGAAGCCCTAAAGCCGGTCCCCAGTCACCCACTGCTGCTTGGAATTGCAGCAGCTTCTGCATCATGCTGGACCCATTCAGCGATCAGGCCAAATCCTGCCTCTGTCCTGAGCGGCCTGCAGTTTCCAGCTGATACTTCCACAGGAGGGGTTGAGCTTAAGGGGCTGAAATAACATTTTCCCTTTGAAGAATTACAGCTCGTTCTCCTCCTTGGATGTTTCAGAGGGAGGCACTTCCCCTCCCAGAGCAAGGGCAGTGCCTGGAAAAGCAGCTGCTCTGCTCCAACCACAGCGCTGAACTGGGAAGCTGCTCCAGGCCCTTCCACGCAGCCCCCAAACACAATCGGCAGCAAGTTAAGGAATCCCATCTGGCTGCACAAAGGCAGCCCTGGCAGAGGAGGGCTGCGAGGCAGCTGGGGACACACACAAAAGCTCGCAGGGCAAAGAGGTAGATATTGCACCCCCTTCATGTGCCGTTAGTCTACAAGGAGGAAACTGTTTACTTTCCTGCTGCTTTTATGCCTTGCTTGCAAGTGAACTCAGTGTTGTGCAGTATTCCCAAATCGGTTTTTGCAATGGAAATTAAGCTGAAAGTTCTTTTTAGGCAAAAAGCTGATGTCAAAAAATGTAATGGCCTGGTGCAAAAAGGGGAAACAGAGAGAAAAAATCCTGTAGAGTTTGAAAGATTTCAGAAGAGAGAAAATGGAATCCAAATGTAATCCATAAAAAGAAAAAAAAAGCCATAATAAAATCATAGGTATTTGTTGCCTTTCCTCATTGCACATTTCTCTCCTATCCATCTGCAATGAATTGGTTTTCCTAATGCAATAATTTTTCTGTGCACTTTAAAAAAATTGTTTGGGTATTTTTTCCCCCAAGATGAAACAGGGTTGAGGCAGGCTTTGAAAAGCAGTGAGAGCCAACGTGGATTTTGAATGTTTAAGAGTTTCCACACATAATAAAATTAATATTGGTGGTACCAGATGGCTCCAACCTGCCATCCTCAGGCAGCAGGAGAGCGAGCAGAGCTAGAGGGGAAAAGACACCACCTGGATTGAGGCTGCTGGACTGAGCTACACGGTCTTGTGATGCATGAGCATAACTCATGTCCTTGGCTCTCTTTCTGCTATCACCTCCCCGAAGCAGCCTTAAACAAGGCATCTGTGAGGGCTTCTCTCTAAGCACGTGCACTTGGAGGTGTAGTGGGCAGTGAGAAGCTGCTCTTGCCCCGTCCTCTTGGCATCACGCTGGACAACCCTTTCCTTAGGGTTTCCTTTCCAGCCAAGGTCCCACTCAAACACATTTAGAGACTCACTGGGCTCTCCACTGGGATTGGGCCTCAGAGTCGCACTGCTCTACTGGAATAAATTCTCATTTCCAAAATGACTCTTATTAATGTTTTGAGTTTGTCCTTTGGTTTCAGTGGTCCCTCTTTCATGTGTTCAGCACCCTTTTGTATCCATGTCACATGTGTACTCTGCCTTCAATCACCAAATTAAATAAGACTCTTGGAATAACAGCTCTCCAGTCACCTGTTCATGTTTTTTTCCTTACCCTTCTTTTATACAAACTCATCTTGTTCAAGCATGGCTGTTAAAATGCACAGAAGACACTCCCACTGCCTTTCACTAGGTCTCACTCCATGGTATCAATATTTTTTTTTCCTCTGCTGTTTACACCTCAAAAAATGCAACCTGGAGCTTCCTTCTCATTGTCATGGCTGCATCATATTGGTGTCTTAGAGTCAACTCAAAAGAGGTCAATTACATAGGATAAGCCTGGCCGCTGCAGCGCCCAAGGACTGGGTCGTGAAGACATCTCTCCTTCCTGCAGAGCATTCCCACCACACACATACTCCAAGTGCCGCTGTCAGATGCACTCACTGTCCTTTGCTGCCACAGCCAAAGGCAGCACCTGGCTGTTCCTCGCTTGGGCAGCTACTCGTTCCCATCACCTTCAGGGAGAAGATGATGTGCCAAATGAAAGTTCAGCAGGATCCAACTTCTGCTGATCCATCCACATCTTTCTCATTCTCAGCTGCTTATCTCCCAACTTCTAGCAAAAAATCTTGTTACAGTCTCCAAATGCAAAACCTTCTGCTCTGCATGACTGAACATTATCCCATTTCCATTACTCAAGCACAGAGTCGTCCAACTCTTTTTGTACAACAG
Organism: Crypturellus undulatus; assembly: GCA_013389825.1. NCBI lineage: Eukaryota > Metazoa > Chordata > Aves > Tinamiformes > Tinamidae > Crypturellus > Crypturellus undulatus. The sequence goes on along the minus strand of VWPW01017930.1, from coordinate 189,476 downwards.
TCTGATTCTCCTCTGTTGTGATAGAGCTTCCCAATTTGGTGCCATCAGCAAACTGAATTAGCACTTTCCTATTTTTTGTGCTCAGGTCATCCATTTCAGTGTAAAACAGAAGTCAGTCTCTGGTCTTGAGGAATTCCAAAAATAATCTGCTAGTTGCTTGATACTTGTTCCTTAAGTACTCATCAATATTCCCATTACAGCCTAATTCCTTCCCTACCTTACAATTCTGCTATGCCACACAGTCTCTCGTTTAACTAATTACTTCCCATCTGGCACCTTATTACATATTTTACTGAAATCCATGAAGATGAATTTGACCATATTTCTATTTCCAAGACATTTACAAGAATCCTAAAGAAAAGTGTTAGTTAAAACAATCCCTGTGTTTAAGAAACCATATTTTGTTTATTCCTTTTCCTGGTAAGTTCAAAGTCTTTCACATTCATTCCATTCTAAATTTGTTCTAAGATTTTTGCAAGCCATTTAGATCATCCTCTAAACACAGGCACTCCCAATGCAATTTGCCACTGATAATGAGGCAATGGTAAACCCTGGCTGAACAGTCTTTTACTGTTTAATATCTTTTGTAATATGTACCTTCCTCATCCATTGAGGATTTAAAATAATCTAAAGAACACTCCTAAAATGTCTAGTGCTTAGGTATGGCATTATGCAATTTCTAAAAAAACACACATGCAACATTCACGCTGCCTCTTCCACTGTTCAACAGAGGCAAAAATTCTTGGCATCAATCCAGCAGAGACGACCTTGAGAACAAGTCTGAAGACTTCCAGGGGAACTAAGAAGAGAAAGGCACGTGAAAGAAGTCTTTAGAAGGAGGAACAGGTAAATATGAGGACTTGGCAAACTAATGCCATCCACCTTGGTTTCAGTTGAAGAAACAGCACTACAAAAGGAGACTTTAATGCTCCTTTAGTGCTATGCTTTAGTATACAGTCAGGACAAAACTTATCCCTAGGTGGTTATGGTCTGAATGGAAAGATGATAAGGTTATGGAAGGAGAAAAGGTCAAAGAAGGCTTCACACTCACATAAGGAGGCAAAATATTTCTAAAATTCAAATACTATAGCCATATTTATCTTGAAAAAATACCATAAATAAATATGTATGTTGTACCAGTGAAGGGTGCAATCTGTTACACAGCAACCAGCATCTTAGGAAGTAGATATGTTACCTTCCAAGTAGTCCTAGCCATGCATGCAAGCCTAAGCAAAACAAAAAACACACCAGAACATTTTGTATTGAAAACAGGTAGTTAGGTCAGTTAGTATCAAGCTTCAGTTTTGCCTGTTACTTTCAGGTGAGCATGAAGAGTTACTGAATCTCTTTGTTTTGACATACCGGACTATGACAGTAAATTTCTCCTAGAAGTTCCAGAAACTGAAAAACATCAACACTTGCAAAGTAAGAAAGGATAAAAACTGAGAAGGAAGCTAAAACCTATTTTCATGCCTGCCTGAAGTACAGAAAGTTGCAGTAACCACTTTCACTTCCCACCTCTGGCTATTTCTTCTTTCACTTCCTACCCCTGGCTATTTCTTCTTCCATTCAAAATTATCTTCAAAGAAAGATCATAGATTCCTTATCAAAACTGTTACACAGCACACGAGAATTTGTAATCTGGCATCATTTTTGCATAAATACCAGACAAAAAGTAAATAACTGCCAAGTAGGTAGACGAAGCAAAAATAATATTTTATGAAGAGTAGACACGAGTAGCTATTTTCCTTCTGCCACCTAGTGACCGATTTATGCAGATAAGAGGAGTATTTAAAATGTACCATATTAAATGAAGCACCTTCATGACACTTCCTCTATCTGGCAACAGAGGTGTTACTGATCACTTTATTCTCAGAGACAAATATTGTACAAGTCATGTTGTTGTAGACCCCTTATAGTAAAGCCCTAAAATGTTCAGAATTGGGAAGCTCTGCGAGCCAAGTTCATCCTCATTTGAGGTAAGACTTTGGAGGCTGCCTTACACGAACACATTTGGTGAATTATAGCTGTCACACACCGTGATTTCAATTCCCCATGTAACTAGCAGAACTGTAAATTATTTCACAGCTCTTTACAAGTTTTTTTTTTTTTTATGGCTTGCAGAATGTACACTTGTTATTCAAAATCTCACTGATTTAAAGCAGAGAGATTTCTATAATGAGTAAGCTTGACCTGCACAGTCACTCAGTGGCACTGCTAAACAAGTGCCTGAACTTGTCTACTCATGATAATGAGGGCTATTATTCCCAATATAAGGATATCTATTTTTTTTTCTGGATAGGAAAAACAATTAATCTTTGGGGGAGGAGGGAGAATTATATCTTTGAGTTCTTCCTGCACTGTAAAAAGACAACCTGTAATACAGAGGCTCTAACCAAATTCATCTGAAGGAAAACTGGCCCAAATAATTTTATATTCACCTATCAAGATCTGTACAATACTGTTTACGCAACAAGAAGGGTCTCCTTATATCTTTGTGAGGAAATAAAGCTGTTTCAGTACATTCTGGATTTGTATCATTTATACCACAGACTCCTTGGGTTCCTGGCACTAGCTCCATGGTTAAATTTAAAAATGATTCTCAAAAATTAAAACTTATGTACAAAGACATCAGTGTTTTTCAGCAACAATACAGTCTTTCCTAAATATTGTTTTTGGTACCACTACTTGAAAGTGACTGGTAGCATCATCTTTTCTTTCACCTCAGCACTGCTTCTCTTTCACGTATCTTTAAGGATAACAATTTCCAACTTAGTCCAAGTCACATAATTGTTTTCTACAGCACCTTTCCAGAAAAGATCTTCCTCTGTATTATTAATAAATACAAAAGTCTTCTGTAGACAAAGGAAAAAATAAAGTTGCTAAGAGTTTGTGCTCACTACATCTACATCACATAATTTTCAAATATATAACCTTAAGTAATTTAGTACACATTCACACAATATCAGAACTTACACAACTGTCCTAAAAATTTTAAGTACACCTGATTTTTACTGTGGCATTAGACAAGCAAGCACACACTGGAATTCCGTTCATAATGATTAATCTGGAGGAGGGCAATTATCTCACTTCCGTACATTTTACATGGAAATCTTTACAAGAGATCTGAATTGGATCCTCTTAAAAAGATAACGGAGGGAAGGGAGAAGAAGCCTTACACTTGTTTTATACTGACAGATTAGATTCAAGTCCATGATCTAGTTGAGACAAAAGAAATACCCAGCCACAAGCTACCATGGTTTTGTCACAACAACAACAAAATCTTCTCCAATGAAGGGAGAGCAAACATCCCAGCACTTCTGCTTGATCTGGTGTCATTACAGCTAAATCTCCTCACAGTATGTGCTTTGTCCATGATATTAGAAGAAAGCAGCAAGTTTTCTTGCACAGGACTATTGTTATACTGTTGTATTAAGCAACTAAAAATAAGAATGCTTTCCTTTACCACCAGCTGCACTGTAACTCCTTCCCCCTCTTCAGGCCCTCTTCTTACCTTGTCATCCCTTCCTCTAGCTCTAGATTCCCTTTCTCGGCTACTTGTGGCCTTGTCACTTTTGGACGCTGGGTGCGCTCTGCCCGCAGGCCCACGCGGCTGCAGTCCTGGTGATTCCTTCCTCAAAGGTTTTACTTCTCGGTTGGGACGTTTTATCTGAGGTGGGGCCCTAGCAACAAGAAACCACAACAAACACATGCTAAGAACGTGCAGCATAAAAAAGAGCAGCTTTAGGAAGAAAGAACTGATACTTCATTAATTCCCTTGGTGAATTATTACTAAAGCTAACAAGTCCCTGAGTCGTACCTCCCTACAACTGTAAATCCAGCAACATTTTTGCTTCTGCCAGATACCCAAAAAAGAAATAAAGAAAAAATTACAAAAGAAAAAAGGTAAAAATAGCTTAGCAGAGGGAAAAAAAAAGAAAATCATCATTAGCTTTATACTAGTACTCCCAAACAATTCTACAACAACACACATGTAGTAAAAAAAGAAGGCCCAGTTAAAGTCAGTTAATTCACAGAAAATCTTCAATAGTTCCCTAGATTATAAGAATATCTTAAGTTACATTCACATGCACAAGTTCTATACAAAAAAAACATTCCTGACAAGAAGCTGGTTAATAGCTTTGGCAGGCCCCAACAAAGGGAGAAAGAAGAAAAAAAAATCCTACTTCCAATTTCACTGCCCTGTGTGAAAATTTCAAAACATAAAAATTGCCTAGAAAGCAAAAGCAGCCAGAGCCAAACTGCAACTATCTATCCTTGTGTGCATCATCCACTGACGTCAAAGACATCTCGGTACGGGCCTGAGGAGGCAGAATTTGTCTCTAAGATGAAGTCTTACAGTCGTCTTCTCTAGAAATCAAACTTCAAATACAAAATTAAAAAGCATGGGCAGAATGTCATTCAACTTTCAGTGCTCCATGGTGAATCCTCTACTGATTCTGGGTCTCAGTAATTAAAAATTTGCTAACTGCAAAAAAAATTTCCTGGAATATGACTTACCCACAGTCCTGAAAACAAGTGTTACGTTTTGCTTTATATATGTACTCATTAAACATGATAGCATAGAATAGTTGTTAATTTGCCTTACTTATCTTCACAAGATTTAAATTCACCTTAAAAATGGGAATGATTAATTGGGCCCTTAACTTTAAGAACGATACATGAATGAATACACTGTGCATTTCATATAGTGTTAAAGCAAATTTTTTTTGATAACAGCTTATATGGTTCAGAAAAGTAATGAGCTAAACAAAATTACTATTATTTTACACTTACACCTTTAATATTTTTTGAAGAGAAGACCAATTTCTTTGATAGTCTCAAGCACGTGAATTTACCATTAATCTTGTCATTTCTGCTAACCAAAAAGATTTCTCACTTTCTCCTTTTCCTTTCTTTTTTCACTTACCTGAATATACACACATTGATTTTTTTTTTGAATTATCAAAAAGTTAGAAGAATGTTGGCATGATAAACTCTCTTCCTTTTTTAATATATATACACACACACATATATATATATGACGCTTCTCTTCCAACAACCAGTGTCAAACTCCATTAGGGTGAATATTAGCATTTCACAAAATGAGTGAGCAAGTTATTTAAAAAAACCGATTAGTTAACTAAAGTTACCCTTAAGGTGGTTATAGAAGAAAACTCCCAAGTATTGCAGAATGTGTTTTGCATTAAAACTATCCAACTGATTGTAAACGTAGGTCATATTTTCAGTAGCTAGGGAGCAATTTCTAACTACTGTGTCCACCAAGGTTTTCAAGTTCCAACTCCCTGCTGGGTTCCCAGCCATCAATGAATTCAACTGGTTAAATAAACTGAAATAAAAGGTTTTCTGTCAAAGGCTACTGTCACCAGAAGCTCTTTCAGTTCTTCAGCAGCCCCTGGTTCCAGAAATTTGTATGGCCATTCCTACCAGGATAAAGGACTGACTTTCTTCAGAACTTCAGCAATAAATCTGAACTGTAATTTAATTACATTGTTTCCAATGAATTATACCTATACTTTACTGCAAATGATTAAGGTGTAAATGAAATGTGATTTTCATGTTACAGATATATTCATAACGGAGCACAAATTTCTGGAAACCCGGTTTCGTTCCATCCACCCTGCTTGAGCCTCTCGTTACCTGTGTTCAGCTGGAACAGGAGGGGGCCAAACGGCAGGATCTCTAAAAGGCTCATCTTGACAGGATACAGGGATATCTGCAGGTCTCTCCATTTTAAAACTCTCCAAAGTGCTGACAATGCTCTTAACTTGCTCATATTCTTCAACCAGCTCTTGTCGGACCTTCAGAAACACAGACATTTTTTAAAAACAGTTACAATTTAACCTTTTTTCATTTTGTTTTACCACAGAAAGGAGTTCAAAACACTTCTCTCAAAAGCAGGGATTCCCAAGCCTCTCCATTCACAAGGCCTGGGCCTGTCAGATTGACAGGAGATTCTTAATGACAGCAGAAACAAGCGAATCCGTGAGGTCCATCTTCCCACTTGCCAATGTCACCCAGTCCATTTTATACTTGGAGTTTCCACTAGTCAGGGAATTAGAATGACAGCAATAATTTCAAGATTCTTTACTTAACAAGAGTTATTTTGTAGCAGCTGACCAATGGCATGATCCAGGTCCCAGTGGATCAAAGACCTTTTCTCTAGGACACCTATTTCACTTTTTCAACACCCTTGAAACCTAGGAAATACAACACTTGGGTAACATTTTCATAATTTTTAAGTCATATGGCTTGTTATAAGCTCAGATTTTCTCTGCTCAACAAGGTTTTAGTGTACACCAGCAGCCAAAAAAATGCACTGTACTTTCTTGCTCACAACTAACAAGTTTTCAGAGCGTTAAAGACACATAGGATTCACTGAAAGCACTAACAGAGCATTTTACCAGTTCTCCACCTAGCCCTCAGGGATGCTTTCCATTCTGTCAGGCCAATCTCCACACAGGACCCATTCCAGATATGGAAAAGGACTGCTATAGCCCCCCAGTTTTTGTAGGCCAATTCCAAGACAGAAAGAATTCAGACATAAGCGTTTGCTGATTTATATAAGAATGAACAAATAAACGGGCATCACTCAGGAATGAGCATCATCTCTTTCTGGAAGCCACAGTTCTCCTAAAGTACTGCCAGGTGCATCCCACAGCAATGTATACTCTGTAATATTTTCCAGGAATCTCCCCCCTGCAAGGACAAAAAGGGAGATTTCAGAAGTATAAAGAGATTCTCTTGTATTAACTTAAACTCTAAAAAAAATACACACACACACACATATATATATATGTGATTATTCTCCACAAGACACCAGCAAGAAAAGAGACAAAGGGAAAGGGTTAATCCCTGAGGTCCTACACAGCTCTGGCAAAACTGCATGTACTTCCCTACCAGCAGTAAGTGCATCTGTGCAGAGGCAGCCTTAGGTACAGGAAGTGCTTTATCATTTCCCAAGGCAAAGCAGCCCTCGTGCTCACGCCAGATCGACTAGCTGTTTCCTTCCAGGGACACAGGACATCCAGCTCGGGCAGGACTGTCCTGGTAAAGACAGTCAATACTTCACACGCTCCCCCTGCTTTTTCTCTCTGCTTTCTCGTCACACGCTCAGCAGACGCATCCCCCAGCGCAAGAACCTCCCGCTGAGTTACAAGTGTGAGTGATTACTAACTCGGTTCCCTCAAACTATCTAACACACATCCCTCATGTCCAAAAATAACAGCAGCCAAACAGCTGCTGAGACCTACTGAGAGTGATACGACATAAATCCTGCAGGGCAGCACCCCACAAGAGACGGCGGTTCCTACGCCAGCTCTCTGGCAACACGGGCAGATTCCTCCTACCAACACTCACACAGAAAAGTCAGTGGAGAACAGCTTGCCACTGAGGTCTGGGACACCGATGTTGAGATGTCTGAATCAGAAGGGAAGACAACGTCTCAAAATGGAAGGACAGACAGTCTTGGGTGCCTTGCAAGTTGAAAACAAGCTAACAATTGCTGGCCATTTCTTTTAAAAAGCCTGAGCAGACTCACTCTCAAATATACAACCGTTTGACACACACACCCTTTCCTCAGGTATACCAGCACCCACATGGCTTGCACTCAGGGTCTAGAGACCCCAAAGAAAACCTTTAGGTGACTCGTGTCTGAACGGTTTCAGGAACTGGCATGGGCTGAGTTAACAGCTCACCACTGCCAAAAAGGGAGGTCTCCTCATTTTTTTCTGCCCAGCCACACACACTTGCTGCTCTTCTACATTCAACTCTGGCACTGATCTCAATACAGGAACGCAGTTCAGCTTTCTAAAATGGCAAGAAACAAACCTGAGGGGACAAAAAGAAAGCTAAAGGCCAGTAGCGCTGGGTTAGCAAGCTGAATAGGTTTGTCAGCCTGGGATCAGACGAGTACCAGGAATGGGCACAGAGTAGGGAGAGAAGCTGGTGCAGCGAGGGGGAAGACAGGGCAAGGCCCCCGCCAGCCATGTCACCTCTTCAGCACCAGCAGCCTCCCCAGCACCGCGTGGGTTTGAAAGCCAAGGACGAAGCCTGCCAGGCCGAGTGAGTGGTGGCTCCACAGCTTTCCTTGATATTCCAGCCCTAGGGATTTACAGAATGACCAGGTAGAGACACATCCCAACACAGGGGTGTAAGACACTGTAAGAGATGAGTTCCCTGATACTCCGCGTAGCTGTAAAAACACTTCACAGACTGAACTGCGCTTAAAAATAGGAAAAAAAATCTCATAGTTTATTCTCAAAGCAAGAAGCCTAGTGCACCTAATCACCTGCTCCAGTGACTGCAGTGGAAAGAGTGCCTTGCTGGCCGCTCAAAGTGCTCTGAGAGTCCTTGAACTTCTGCCTCACGGCTCCAGCAGAGGCTCCGCGCTCTCATGTATTGTGCAACACCCAGCGCGCGGCTGTAACATGCAGCAGGTTTTGCTCGACAGCCTCTGGCCGTGTCGTGAGGCAGCGCGATCTCCCGGGGCACGCACTGCTGTCACTCTGCAGCTGCCAAACTGCCACGGAGGCAGCTCTTCCCGACAAACCAGCTGTCTAGCAACAAGGCTGCAACCACCACGATACTCACTCAGAATAAAAAGGAGGAATGAATGTCAACATCAGTAAAGTTCACAGGGGTGGTCACAAGAGTAAATCTACCTTTTATTGTTGCTAAGCCAAAAAAAAAAAAAAAAAAAGATGAGTTCCTTGCACTTTGAATCTTGAATCTTCCCAGACCATCCTGCATTTATGTGGCTGAATGTGTCTCAGAGCACACGAAAGAAGTGTGCACGCGCGCACGTGTGTGTGCATGTACATATATGTTTAACGAGCTCAGGGGCCTATAAGAGTGAGGACAGGCCTGGGGTTACTCCCAGCCACTCAAAAGAAAGTTGGGAACTCCCTGGATGCAAAACAAGCACCTGGACCTCAGCAGCACGTCAGAGATTTCCCCAAGCTAAGTTCGTCACCACCAAATCACAGTGAACTCCTATAGGGTTGGGGAGCTCCCGTGTTGTCACACTGCCACTTTGGAGGACTCAGCAGCAGCCTTCAGGAAGCATCTTTTCTCCGTTTGAACTTTTGCTCCACACTGCTAGCACAATCCCTCTCCCCAAATCACTGCTGGTTTTGAAACCCCGGAGCAACATTGCTTTAGGTGGAATCAAACTGAGAAGCCTCTTCTGGAGAAGCAGCTGATGGTCATCAACATTCCTATTCCTCCTAACTGTCCTCTCAGCATCAAGCATAAAGACTTCTTGATGACAGGGTACAAAGTTGCAAAATGGAACCTGTGTGGTCATGCTACATGAAATGTAAACCACAGCACTGAACATCATTCTATCCAGACTAACCGACAGAAATTCACAAGCAGTGACACCTAACCACTAAGGGTATTTTGGGAGTCTGATCCAAAATCCCAGTGCTTCTGGCTTACCTCTGCCCTGCATCCCTCAGTACAGTGCTGGGAAAGAAAATCCTGTGTAGTACAGAGGGCAACAAGACAGATTATTCAGCACAAAGTACCATTCAGGAGCACCATGTGGAGCAACCACAGTACAGATGGACTATATAGGAAGAACAGCAGTTCATAAAATAAGTAAGAATTATTTAGCTGGAGAGACATGGCTGTAAATATTCTTTGAGATATATTATTCCTATGAATGTTCTCATTTTATGGCAGAACTTGACCATCACTTGACCGCTTGAAACTAATACTTGACCACCTCAGAAATACTAACATACACCCTGCTCATGTGCCAGGCACAAATGTATAAAAAAAGTATGCTTCATGCTATGGGATTCCCTCAGCTTCTTATTCCTAGGAATCCTTCAGGAGCTCATGGAAAAGGATAGATTGCAAATGTATGTACAGACAATCTATTTTGAAGAAAAAAATAGTTTAAATAACAAACTTTGCTTCTGCTGAGCACCTACTTGTGTGCACATGCACACTGTGGACAGCTCCTAACAGCAACCTGTAGGAGCCTCCCCGCCAACATCTGCTAAGAATGCTAACTTCCCATCCTGGGATGGTACTGCTGAGATTAGCACCACCAATTGCTGTGGCCCATTTTGACTGATCTCAGCTGCCACCACCACATTCGGGGAAGTTTCAGAACCAACATGAGAGCAGCATGAGACAGTACTCCGCCTGCTGCTCATCTTTCTTGAGGCTAGTTCTCCAAACTGACACCGCCAGAAGCCATCCTGCTTTTCCCTAAAAGGGGTAACTCCTGAGAAGGTGCAGGATGCACAATCCTCTGCAAAGAAGCCTTCTGCAAGGAATTATCCTGGAGACTGAGTTAAGCTCCTTTTTCCCTGGGGCTTGTAACCGATGTACAGCACACATTTCCATGTCTCGGGGGCTTCTCTGAAGCAGCTCAAGCAACACATACAGTTATGAGACTTAAGGAATTAACCTTCACAAGACAACAGCTGTTGGAAGTTTAATGGAAGAATTAAAGTCATCAGAAAACACTAAATACTAAAAGTGAAGGCAGTGCAGTGATGCAGCTGCAGAACAGAAAAGCTCATCCTCCAATTCAACTACAAGTTTAGCAGGAACTCAAGTTATGTCTAGACCATGAATAGACCACAACCTTTTTTTTTTTTTTTTTTTTTTTTTTTTTTTTAAAGTAATCGTTGGGGCTGGAGTGGGGAAAGCCTGAACATAAATTCTTTACAGCAAGTATTTCCTATACAATATTCAGCATATTACATCACCAACAGCTGTTAATGCACACACATGGTTTGCAGGCAAGCTCTTAATATGCAGAGAGACCCTTAAATAGCTAGAATAAAGATCTATGCATAATATTATCATTAGAAAATGATTGATAGCAGTGATTTAGCCATCATTACACAAAGTATTCTATGTTAATGTCAGATGTTTGAAGCACCAAAACATATCCAAAGCAACTGCTGCAATAAAAAGAAAAAAAGTGTTTCTGTGTTAAGTAACATTATTTATACAGATTGATATTAAGAAAAACATCTTGAAGTCATCTCTTCAGCTACAAAACTATCCGTAAAATTAAATCTTTTATAGGAGCTTTGTGCATCTTTCACAAATATTTACACAAAATGAATTCTTCATTCTGAAATGCACCTTTACACGTTTATCACCCAGGATGAGATGGAACACATTTTGTGTAATAAAAAGATGGGATGACAAAATGTCAGGAAGACTTAAGTACTGAATGTGCTAATGAGAGTCCTTACCTTTCACACCTGTAGATTCGCTCACTGATTTCAGCTGTTTCTGCTGGCAAGCTAAGGAACGTGTTCAGATGTTTGCAAGATCCAAGGTGAGAGTTAATGCTTCAGGTTTTAGAAACCTGATCCAAATTTACATCATGTCATTTTAGCTGACTGCTACTCAGACAACCATTTTAGTGATGCTAACTCATCCATGCACATCTCAGTGTGCTGCATTAGACAAGTAAAACAGCAAAGGGAAGCCATCAGCAAAACATTTTTTCCAAAGTATTCAGTCACACACAATTAGATCAGTGATTAGCCAGACACACTTTGTGAAAACAAGAAAATGGATTCAACTGGAACAAAATAACTTCTTTTAAATATGTCACAGGATATACTGGCTGAAAAAATGTCAACTATATGTTGTGAACAAAATGTTCTAAACTTAGAAATATACATCACCTACATCTTATAGTTTGGGAAATGCAGTGTATGTTTCAAATATCAGAATATAATAATAATGGCAACCTTATTTCACTGTACCTGTTGCCATTTGCCCTTAATTGCTGGATCCCTGATGGACTGACAATGTCTCTGGATTTGCTGGATGACACCTTGGTAATACACCATTGAAGAGTCATAATTCCCAAGGAGGGCATATTCTCTTCCTTTTTTGGCATTATCACAAATCTCTGCTAAATTCATCTTCTCTCAGAAATCTAAAAGAAAAACACAATCATCAGAAAGTAAGACCTTTTACAATGATATTTTACATGAAACTTTGATTTTTTTATTTCTTTCATAGCTAAATTATGTCTTTTTTTTCCTCTTTATGAACCATTTAGCTCTGGAGGAATCTCTCTTTACTAGCCTAAGGTCTAAGACCATAAATCAGAACACCTTTGTCAGTGATAAAAAGAAAAATCAACTTCCTCACTGTCTTTGGCCCAGGTCCTGTTAAATTTGTGCAAGAAAATTAAATGCACCAAGCACACAACCTTGTTGACTTCAAGGACCCAACCAGCTACTCTTTACCTTGTAGAACACCACGGTATATTAGCAGTCAGTAACCCATGAATCACAAATCACACAAGGCATTCAACTGCTTATTAAACAGGTGTATTACATACGTTCCTCAATGCTCCAACCACCATCAGGGCAGTCTCCACTAAACACTTTGATGAGTCCCTATGCTAAGGAGATGAAAATACAATTGAAAAACAGCTCAACTATAGACAAACTTGAGAACTTCACTCTGTTTAAATATCATTCTTTCAAGCATCCACACTCTTACTGGGCTTTTTCATGAAATTCAACATGTCACTTTGGGATTTATAGCAGTTATGACCTAAATGTAGGATTTCTGGAAACAGAGATTCTAAAAATATATCCTTCCTCTACCCCTCCAAACAACGCAAGATTGGCAGGTTTCACTAATGTATTTTTATTAAAGCAGCAAAGCACAGTAGGACTAAAGCAAATCCAAAGTCCAACTTTTCCCAGTAACCACCCAATAACAAAACCACACATTCAAGAATAAGCGCTATTGTACAGTTAGATTTGTATTTAATCAAATACAAATCCATGTTTGCATTTCAAGATCTATGGACTGCCTGCCTGTTTTATAAAACGGGCAGGACAAGATCAAGATGATATTAAGGAGGATTTATCTTAGCAAAATTCAAACAGGGAAATACAGAGTTAAATATATATCCACATGACCTTCATTCTGCCTTACAAATGATGCCTATAGCAAACACAAGTTCTGCCTCTGAATGTGCCAAGCGGATGATTCAGGTTTCTGTGCACAGCTGTGTACTGGGTGGGCCCTGGAGTTCACTTGCCCTCACGCTGTGCCTCACATTTCAGCTTTCCAATCACTCCCATCAGCTGAAGAACTACAGTGGAAAGGGTAAATACCCTGAGTTTGTCTTCTCTCACTGCTGAGGAAGAGCAGGGAACATCGCTGGAAAGCCCTAGTACTATGGTAATTGAGATGTCTTTTCCACTTAATTTTGAAATACAGAAAATGATAACCAAGAGGAAACAGGAACAAATCACTTGCATTACACTGAAAACACAAAAAGAAGTTCAAACTGGACACAGGTCACAATCCAAACCCACTCAGATTCAGAGAGCAAACAGTTGAGGGAACCGAATACAGCATCCAACCTTCAAACAGATCAGGGTGAGAATTTGTTGTACAAACATCTTATCCTCATATGCAAGACAGGCTGCAAGCCTATGGAGGTTTTCCCCATACAGAGGAAAAAAAAAAAATAAACACAACATTTCTAAAGAACTGCTACACTTAAATCCTAGAAATCCAGAATGTTAAAGGAGAATGTACTTATTTTAGTAGTCTCTCTTCTCTGCTCATTACAGGCAGTTCCCACCGTCCTGGCCTGGGTTCAATTCCCTTTTACCTCTGGAGGACTGAAACTCCCATCCTGCTTCCTTTAATCCGTTAAAGCCCCCTTAAAGGGTGCTCTACTCCCTGGAGGGGACAACCTCCCTATCCTCAGAGGAGGCTGAGCCAACTTGGTTCCAACCAGGAATATGAAGTGCAGAAGACACACAAAACACATGCTTAATTTAGAAGAACTTTAGTGGAGAAAGATGGGAATCACAGAATGGTTAAGGTCGGCGGGGACCTCTAGAGATCATCCAGTCCAACCCCCTGCTCCAGCTGGGACACCCAGAGCACGGGGCACAGGGTGGCATCCAGGCGGCTCTGGAAGATCTCCAGAGAAGGAGACTCCACAGCCTCTCTGGGCAGCCTGTGCCAGGGCTCTGTCACCCTCACAGAAAAGAAGTTCTTCCCCACATGGAGATGGAACTTCATTTATCCCCATTACCCCTTATCCTGTCAATGATCACCACGGAGAAGAATTTGCCTCATCTTCTTTACATTCTCCGCTCAGATATTTATACATACTGATCAGATTCCCTCTCAGACTTCTCTTCTCCAGGCCACACAGACTCAGCTCACTTAGTCCACTCATTTTACCCCCACATCCCTATGAGAATGTTCCAGGAGACGGTGTCAAAGTCCTTGCTGAAGTCAAGGCAGACAGCATCCACATCTCTCCCCTCATCCTTCCATCCAGTCAACTCATTGTAGAAGTGCCCAGAACAACCCAGCACCAGGAACACAAAGTGCAGAAGACGCACAAACACATGCTTAATTTAGAACAACTTTAGTGGGGATAGCTGGGAAGCAGGAGAGGTGAGAAAATCTACATGTATTTTAAACTGAAGAGGGAAACCAAGGAATTCTTTGAGGTCCTGTTACAGAAAGACCTGCTATTTAATGACTGAAGATGGTTTAAACAAATTACAAATCTTTTATGCACTTCAGGCAATGTTGATTCAGAGTAGCCAATTTCTAAAAGCAGTTTAAAAAATCTAAAGGCATGTCCAAAATTAAAGAAACTTGAAGCTATTTCTAGAAGATTATTTTCCTTGGTCTTCTGGATACCCCGCTCTTCAACAGAGGGTAGGAGGGAGGGTATGACTAGAGTTTAGTTTACATTTTTTTTTAAATGTGTATTCATTTTTTTTAAACGTGTATTCATTATTTGATCTACAGCAATAATATAGTATGTGTGCAGTATTAATATAGAGAATAACTGTACATAACAGATATTAGATACTAGAAATATAAAAAATCATAAATAGTTAAATATATATTTTGTTCCCCCCCTTTTTTTTCCTACCATATCACAGTCACATCCTTTAAGTAAACACAGAACCAGTGACAACTGTGATCAGGTATATTTAGAACAACTTACACAATCCTTGTGACACCAGCTTTTCATCTAATCATTGTGTGGTTCTTTCCTGCACTAGACCGTAACAGCCCCACTGCACGTCAGGATACCCTCCGAGATTCCCGAGTTCACGGATCACTGACAAGAAGAGACATTACAGACATTCATGTCAGTAGCTGCCACACATGGGGTCTTAAGCCCACTTGTTAAAAACCCTGCCTGGGCTAGGCTGAAAGGTCACAGGGGATATTACTTGCTAGTCTTTGGAGCATAAGCTGAGCTGATCCCTATCAGGGGTCAGAGAAAAAATTCTTTCTCCCAGAAATGCAGCAACACATAATTGAGCAAGAACCAAGGACTTTGGATAAAAAAAAATAATAATAAAAAAAAGAAACACAAAAAGCACACTTTAAAACATTGAACATGGACAAACATAGATAAATATATCCACAAGCACAGTCGCAGTATGAGTGGTGGGCGGTTGGAGGTGAGATGCAGAGACTGCTTATTTAGGATGCCCTTTCTAACCTGTGCACAACACTAATGCAGAACAACTATCCCCCTTCTAGCTTGGCTCCCACCTAACCTGACCCATGGGGCTATCAGAGGCAATAAACACCCTCCCCTACAGGTGAGGTCAGGAACAGGATTTCACCTGCTGTTTGTTACCATTCCCAAGTTTACAAGCATCCAAATGACGGCATCTCTGCCATCTCTGTGTGTGTCCTTTGTGCATCACATGTTTTGATACTGTCACTTCCATGACTGTGGCCCATTTTCTCCTCAGGTGCTTGACTCCCACACTGAATGGATGATGCTCACCAAAATGGGTAGTTTCCTTTATCTGCATTATCTCTATAGTCAGATCAATTCTATTTACTGCATAGGATAGGCATACCACATAACCTTTTACTATATTTTTTAAAATACTTATTAATTCCCTCACTGATAAGGTTATGACATATTTAGGTTTTACCCCAGGTTTCCCCAGACATTCTCTGGCTGGAATTTTCTCCATACAGACCAAAAATTCTCCACAGCTCCCTGAGATTTCTAGACATATGGTCTCACACCGAGCAGCTGTGCAGTACTGCTGAGTGGACAGCTGAACATCTGCAAAAGCACAGACAGACATAGGTGAACACTGGTCACCAATTCTGTCTCTGATTTTCTGCAAGTCAAACGTACAGCACGATGTGGTGCATCCGGAAGTTCAATGCAAAAGACCTAACTTCACAAGACAGAATTCCATACAGCAGGGCACCATCTTCCTGGAAGCCAGAGCCAAAGTACTCTCTGTTTTTCACTCTTGCAGACCAGAGCCATCAGGGCCCTCGAACACTGCACAGCCCCCGTCGGGTGACCTTCCACACAGAGCAGAACAGGTGATCCATGGAAAAGCAGTATGTGACCAAGACTGATATAACACCGATGCGCCTGAGGGTTAAGGTTGAACAGGAAGGTGGCATTATGGCATTTCCTTTTTACTGCCTGACCTCTCAAAATAAAATAACACATTAACTGCACCAATAAGAAGACATGGGTTTTGTGGTTATGATCTGTTCAGGGATTCCTGTTTCCAAAGGGACTGGTAAACTCTGAATTTTTATGCCTGTCTAAAACCTGGTTACAGATCAGTCTTTTTTCCTCGCATGCACTGACCCGCAAGTCACACATCAGAGCTCTCCTTCCAGGAAGCTACACACCACGACATACCTTGAAGCTCGCAGGAAACCGTAATGCTGGGGAGCGAGTCCTGGCCACTAACTGGAAGAGGTAAAAGGAGCAGCCTCAAGCGCTGGACCTTGGATAGTCCTGATTTCACTGCTAATGCACCCAGGCCTGCCCAAGCAGGGAGACACTGACCTGCAGCACCAGCACTGCTGTATTCCCCACAGCAGACAGAGCTGCGGGAGCAAAAAAGGGAATTCCAGTGTTACTGGGTTCATATTTTCTATATTTATCCTCTTTTCATGTGTACTCATTTCTATTAATGAGTCTAAGCAACTACCCGGCTCTTGTTCCTTTCTCATATTCCTCATACTGCTTAGAAGCTTTTCCTTCAATTAAACCTGCCTTTCCTAGTTTAAGGCCATATTGTTTATGATAGTCAATTTTGAGCAGTTTTGAATATCTTTCTCTCCCTTATGTTTTCCTTAATACGATACAACAATCATATCTTCCATTTTCCCTCAAAAGCTAAAACTTCTAAAGAGAGACACACACCAAGGTGACATCAGAACCTTACCTGAAGAAGTATAAACTGTAGCACTACCTGGAAATTATCAGAGAAAGAAAAACTATTGTTTCTTCTTCCATCTCATGTGATTCCCACTAGAAGCCTGCAGAAATCTTCAAATCCTAAAGTCTACATAGTTTTACTAGATTTCTTCTTCACATGATCACTTTTTTAATTGAGTTTTTTAATAATATGTTATTCAAAATGCATAAATCTTGCCTGTTTTAATTGAAATACTGTTCCTTTCATTTTGGGCTTGGCCAGCCTCCATTTCTAACGAGGACTGCCCCCATTCAGGGGCTATCTCTGATGCTGCTGACAATTATCAGGCACCGTGTTTGCAATACAGAGAGCATAAACTTATCACTGCAAGACAAAGCACAAACAAGTAAAGTGCTTGCCAAGCTTCACACCAAAATATATTTTCCCCTATTAACTTAGCTTCCCTTAAACTCACAGCTGTTTTTCCATAAGTTTCTGCAGCGACTAATGATTACTACCCCTCAGGATCCCAACTCCTTAACGCCTGTTAAAACACATAGATAAATAAGTGTGCAATTCAGCTCCACCAGGCGTGGATTTAGGCTTTATTGAACCGCTTCCTTCAATCCAAGACCAAAAGTGCCAGGGCTCTGCAGGGTTTTGTCTTCCTTTGCTGCACGCATGAGCAGCAGCCGTGGGGGCTGTGGTGGGGAACAGCATCACGCAGCCGCTGTGTCACCTGAAGGAGGCTGCACTGCAGACGAGGGGCCCGCGCCGCTGCTCGGCCAGCCCTGCACCGAGGGAGCGCCCCATCCATGTTGCTGCTTTCTCCGGGCTGGCTGGCGCTGAAACTCAATCTGCTTTGAAATACTAGACGTGGAGTTAATGGGGGAATGAGCATGGAAGTGGGAAGGAGAAAAAGCAGGCACTCAGGCCTCAGCGGGTGCACAGCCTCCTGAGCACAAACTGGAAGCAGAAGGATTGCTCAGAGCACACGTAAGGCGCTGCAAACAAAGCCAGGGCCACGGGTTAACGGTGGGCACAAACAGAAGGGAAAAAAGCAGCTGGCCAGTGTGCTAACTGGAGATGGTTTCTTATCGCACCCCGGAGAATTAAATGAACATTGATGGAGCCTTTGAACCACAGTTTTCCACAGTACTAGGAAGAGAAGGATCCTAGAGAGCCCTGCTATTTCCGAGAGGGTCCGCAAAATGAGTTCTCCTCCACACTCCACTCCCACGGTCCACGCACCACTTTCAAACAAAGTATTTCCACACAGCGCGAGGAAACCTCAAGCACCTCAGCCCAGGAGGGGCACACGATCTGCTTCACAAGTCCCCACAGCCAAGCCTCGGTTCCTGGGCACACAAGGGGCTCAGCCAGGCCTCGTCAACGCACCCAGAGCGCAGCAAAGCGGAGCTCAGCCTGGACCAGGGCCCCCCAGCCCTGCATGGAGCCACTCGGCTTGTGCCGTCAGCAAGCACTTCTGGAGGAGCAAAAGTGCCACCGAGAGGGGTTTGTGCAGAGCCAGCTCCAGCCTGGGCTGTTTATTAGGGCTGGCTGACGCCAAGTGGGTCGGTTAAACTGTGCCGGCAGCCGGCACATCCCCGTTCCCACAGAGCCACGCGCGGCGAGGGAGCCCCACCAGGCCCTTCGCGGCCCCACAGCCACCGCATTCCTAGCAGCACCGATCTGCAGCCCACACAAACTTTCCATGAATAATTGCAGGCTTAATGGACACACACATGTGCTCATGACCCTGACTCATGAGGTCAGCATTTGGGCCTGCATACTTTCCCCCAATTTGAATTCCCCTTGGATTTGGCTCTTTAGCACTACAAATGTGTGGGATTTTTTGTTGTTGTTTTAGATTAATATTATGCTTTTCAGAAATATTATAAAGAATAGTGTGTATATATTATGCACACTCACATGTGTGTGTATATATATACACACATATATTAAAAAAAAAAGAAAAAATAACTGTTAGTGCCACAGACATCAAATCTTTGTTCTTCACAGGTTATCCTTGAACAAATCCCTATTTTTGCAACCAGTTACACTGCAAAGCACAGATAGAGGCCTATTTTTTATCAATCTTCTGTTTACTTTGCTAGCTCTGAGGCTACGCCTAGCTCAGGAGCGGCCTCGTCCCTCCACGAGCAGTCCCAAAGCCCCAGTCTGCGGAGCCCAAGCTCCGGAGGCTGCAGAGGAGACGGTCCCTCCTGCAAAGCCTTGGGAGCTGCAAGAAGCCCCGGTTCCGGAGCAGGGACGAGGCCTTCGGAGCTGTTTAGCCACAGCTTTTTCAAGCCTGCAAAAATCAAGCAGATTTTTAAGTGCTGGAGAACTTTATAGCAAGACATTTTACACACTGCAGAGGTTTTAAGAATGCCTCTACTGTTTATGTCATATGCGGCCATGTATTGATCCTTCCTCTTTGAAAATACTACTTATGACACTCAGAAACTCAAGTAAAACCCTAATTTCTGCTACAGTCAGAGGGAAATACATGAAACAAGGTGTCTGACATGACAAAAAAAAAGCCATCTGCAATAAAAATCAAACATTCATTGGAAAGGAACTCATGTCTGAGATATTTATAACTGTATTAAGAACATTCATATGCAAGGGAAAAATACTGTGCTGATGCTTGTGAGATGCAGATTTGTAGAAAAAAAAAAAAAAAAAAAAAAAAAAAAAACCAGTAATTTCCTCCCATATACCAATCATGAATACGTGTATTTTACACATAACCTGTCGCAGGAACTGCAATGTTATTTCCCTGGAGCGTTTCCCCACCTCTTGCGGAATACACGAGATAACGGAGAGCACTAGAACTGCCGCCAGAAGATGGAGAGGGAAAGGAGGCCGATGCCGCGGCTGCCATGAGGACAGAAACACGGGCACAGCCAGAAGCCCCCTCGGGTGATTATTAAAAGCGGCGCCTGCTCGCGCGAAGAGCCCCAAAGCCACGAGCTCCGGGGGGCGAAGGGACCCGTGGCAGAACGGGTCAACCCACCCGCCCCGCAGTCCCGACCACCGCCCCGGCTCCGCCACTATGTCTGCCTCCCCCGCGCGGCTAACCCCGAGCGCGGACCCCTCGCCCCGCCAGGCGCGCCGGGACTTGTAGTTCGGGGTCGCGGCGCGCGGCCCAGCACGCCGCGCACGGAACTACATTTCCCAGCAGGCCCCGCGGGAGGCCGCGCTGCGCCAGCCTCACCCTCCCCCCCCGCCCTCCCCTGCATCTCTTCCCGCGGCCGCCGCCTCCCGCCGGGCGCGGAGCGGGCACGGG
>VWPW01017930.1:149917-168811 GCA_013389825.1 Crypturellus undulatus | reverse complement strand
CGCTCGCGCGGCGGCGACGCCGGTTGCCATGGCGGCGGCGGGGCGGGGAGGCCCCGCCCCGCGGGAGGCCGTTGGTGGCGGCGGAGCGGGGGGACTGACCCGTTGTGTGGAGAGCGGCGGAAACAGCGGGGAAAAGAGCTGCCACCTCCACGGGGCGCGCTGCTGGGGCGGCCCCGCAGCCGCTGTACGTTCCTGTGCCCTGCCGTCCTCTGGCTGTTCTGTGTAGTCTTTATTTCTTCAGGTTCTGGTGGATTTTCACACAATGGAACACAAAACTGGTCTCTTTCCGCCTAAGCAGGGGGAGCAACAAGAAACACGAAATTCGCAGTTGCCCCCTGCCCTCAGAGATCATTTTGCCAGCAGGTTTCATTGCTTTTTTATAGCAATTGAGCGCGAGATCCTGGGGATTCACCTGGCACCAAAGGGAATCCCTGAGGATTCGCCTAGGGCCGAAGGGATCCTGGCAGCCCCGTTGAGCGATAGCACCCAGCTTGTGTTGCTGCCGGGAATTAATGTCCCCCAGCGCGTCTCAAGCACGCATCCCACACGCCAGATAAACAGCTGGTTCTCTTAAAAGGAAAACAATAAATCTCTGGAAGGATATGATTTCACAACGCATGTGAGCCTCTCTGCGTCCGCATTGCCGCCAAAGGGGGCAGTCCTGCCTTCTTCCCGGGCCTGGCTGTGCTTTCCTGCTACTTACACAACAATAACACTCGGGTTGCCATCTGGTAAGGCAGATCTGGGGTCTGATCCATCTGAAAGCCAGTTATACCCCTCCAAAAAGAAAAACAAGCCACACAGGTTTTAGCAGGATCAAATCCTGAGCTAGCTGACCCCAAAGCAGGGCTGCGGCAGGCACAAGGAAGCCGGGAAACGTGGAGGGGGCAGGATTAACCCCGTGAGAGCACAGCGGGTTTGAGCGTGTTTCTGCGTGTGACTGAGTCCCTTCACAACAGCAGGCTTGGAAACGTTCACTAACGCAAGTGAAAGAGCAGGGAATGGAGCTAGGAGCTTGGTCGGGCCTCTTAAATAACACGGCATGTGTGCATGTGTCATTCACATATATACGCATATCTTGCTTCCCTCAGAAACACGCAGGGATTTTTACGCCTTTGTGAGTATTTTAGAACTGGGGCCAAAATCATGACGAATTCGTAGCAGCTGCAAGTCTGGCTTGCCCTTTTTCCAGACGTCTTCCAACTTGCCTGCACGAGGCATTGATTCCTGCTGGTTTTCCACATAACCCACAAGGAAAGATGCTGTGCAGACCTGAGAGTGCTCCAGGCGTCTCGGGGGAGCAGACTGAGCACTGTCCCTTACACCACTATGGTATGTAAGCACAAAACTCCTCCCATCTCCTGCAGGACACGCACCTCCTCTCACAGTAGCCAACACGGGAACTGCTTTGGCTGAGAATCAGATCTCAGCTAAGCAATTGCGACATGGAGAAGTCATATTGCTTGTTTGGTCGTGACCTCTGGTTTTGTTTTGTTTTTTTTTGTTTGTTTGTTTTTTCCCATGGGCTGCTTCCTGATGACATAGGTAACCATTCTCCCATCGACTTCCCATTGAAAAGCAGATGCAGATACAGTCATGGCAGTACCTGTCACGCTCTAGTTGGACCCCTTAGAGGGAAGGTTTGATTTGGAAAACATGGTCTACACAATTTGCCAAGATCTTACAAGTAACTGTAACTTTCAAGTAAGAGCAGGAAAACAACAAGATCTCCAGACTGCCAACTCTGAATGCTACTTGCCCCATACACTACCCTTAGATAAGGATCACTGGATAATTTGTGTTGAAAGGGATCTCAGGAGGCCTTCCAGTCCATCTTGCTGCTCGTTTGCACTCTAAAGCTTGTAGCTATAGTGCTCTGTCTCCTCCAGGGACAACAGGAGGAGAAAGGACTAACAGACCATCCGAAGTTCATAAACTTGCTAATGAGGTGAAAGAAAGTAGATCTGAGTGTAGCATTTCATAGCCTTTCCTATTGCCATGGCCAGGAAATGTGGCTGCAAGGATGTAAAACGTATCACTTCCCCAAGCATTTGTTCTGCCTCCCTGCTGAAAGTTCCTGCCTTCACAACAATTCCTGGGTGGAAAACACTAATCTTTCTAATCCATTTCATTACAAAATCTGTCAATATACTCTTCTTTATCAGCATTTTGAGTTAATTTGTTGGCCCTCATATTGAAGCAGCCAAGAATCATGCACGTATTTCATTCCACCAGTGCTGCTATCAGGCAGCAGTCTCAGGCAAAGAGCAGCTAAAAAATCATTGTTCAGTGGTGACACTTCAAACCACTGAAACTTGTTCTATAATGAATATATGTTCATGGCTTTTTCCTTTTCTTTTTTTTTTTTTTTTTTTTTTTTACAAGAGGACCTAAACCTAGCAGTTCTGGATAAGATGCAATGCTGGTGGGTGTCAGAGGCTATAGTTAGATGGACTCCCGCTCTGTATGGGTAGAGCCACAGCATGGAGACTGTGGCTCATGGCCACAGCATGGAGACTTACTTATTTTGGTTATTATTGCTTAAATTCCAGAGCTTGGGTCTCACTCAGACGACTGGCACTGGCACTTAGCGCTGTAGCAGGGAACTTTGTTCGTAGCCTCTTCCCACACGCCAAGTGCTGTCAGAGAAAGCTGAAAGCACATGAGATACCTGAGAATTATGATCTGCCCTCTGCTTTTGTGATTGCTTCCCCTACAATTATATTTAACTGGGCTATAGGTGTTTTTCTACTACTGTTTTTCTGCTTTTGTAGTAATCTTTAATGCTCAGATGCAACATAACTCTGTAACAGAGGTCTTACAGGAATGTAACATTCGGAAGTATTATAATAATTGAGGGTGAAAAACAATAGGGAAAAGAAGTGTGCTACATAGTCATTGGCATTAGCCTCCCAAGAGAAGTTAGGTACAACCTAGTGAAGGCATGTTAATTTGTAAACTTGTATGGTAATTGTTCTGCCTAGGTATTTTTATTGTATAGTATTTATTAGTATGACACACGCACCAATGTCTGTCCGAGGAAAGAACCTTAGAGTCTGAACCTTAAGAAATTGTGACAAAGTGACAACACAGAAGGATTTAGTCAATGTATTTCACACAAGCTACACCTCAAAATTCTGTAGGTTGTTCATAAAGACTCTGTCAAGGGAGAGCAATTGGTTTCCAGATGAGATTTCAGTCAATCCAGAAGACGAGAAAAGGGATGGACACAAACTATTATATTTATCCAGTCAAAAGTAGACATTTGTTATATCTATTTGTGCATCTAAATTAGGCTTTCTGCTTTCTTCATGGCGGGGGGGGGTGCTGGGGGGAGGGGCGCTACCTCTGTGGCATAGTGCCCCCTTTGACTAACATGGACTGTGCCCTGAATGTGCTTATTTTTTTTCTAATACTTAAAGAAAGGAGTAAGATGGTCAGTGTAAATAAAAATGTCTAAAGGTGGGTGAGAGGAATCACACCTCAGATGTTTGTTACATGATTAGAGACATATGGAGAGACAGTTGTCACAGCAATTGTGACCAGTTTGGTTAAAATGAAGGGACCAATGCAGATTAAAGAAAAGAACATGTAGAAGGTAAGGGAGATAATTGGGGTGGGTTGAAGTAAGCCCACAGTACATTGAAAATATAATAGCTTTGCTTTGAGTTGCACAACTCTTTCGAATTGCACAAAATAGTAGAAAATAGGATATCATGCTTCTTTTATCTGTATACCTGACNAGAAGGTAAGGGAGATAATTGGGGTGGGTTGAAGTAAGCCCACAGTACATTGAAAATATAATAGCTCTGCTTTGAGTTGCACAACTCTCTTTCAAATTGCACAAAATAGTAGAAAATAGGTTATCATGCTTCTTTTATCTGCATACCTGACATGCAGAAGCATTTTGCATCTGCTGGAGCTGTTCAGAGAAGAAAGCAGCTTGCAGTAGTTAAAGGAGATGAAGGCTTGGACAGAAACCCCAAGAAACATGGTGTTGGGGCCATGAAGGCATGTGGCAAGAGTCGCTACATGAAAATGGGGACAGGAAAAGTTCACTCCCATCATCCCTGCCCTGTGGCAGGCCATCAGATAACCCGAAGTGGGAGAGCCCCATTCATTTCATGTGTTTGCCAGGAATGGCAGCTAATAAGAAATCTCCTGTGATATTCAGTAGAATTAGGCAAAAGAAAAAGTTTGACAATAGAACTTTTTCACGGTAGGGTATGGATTTTAGGCTGGTTTGCTGACACTTTTGGAATTTTGTGGGACACACGGGCTGCTCTATCGCAGCAAGGAGGGCTAAGGGGAGTGGATATAAAACCATAGGACGCTGGGATTCAGAGACTTGAACCAAACAGCTGTGACAATTCAGCCTGTAACTGGGCATAGTCATAAATTTAAGTCATGCTGCTTTATATTAGTGGCCTTTGTTTATACATACTTTTCTGACTTTTCCAAGTATCATAATCCTTTCCAGGATCATGTTTAAACCATCTTTTGAGTAGTGCCATGATCCATGGCAATGAAGGTGGTTATGTTTGGAGGCAGATGCATTGTGTGCTGGTATTTACTTAAAAAGCAAGAGTGCAAGTCAGGAGCGTGGAGTCAAGCACACTGGTGTCTATATTAGAAGAGCAATTTCTATCATTTATAGATAAATTCTAAAATCTTTGTCACTGCATGTGTATAGAGTTCTGAACAAATGAGAACAATGTAGCAAATGGCAAGAAATAAATGTGAATGCAGGTTTAACCAAAGATCTTAATGAAAACTTGGAAAAATATTTAAGGAAAACAAGGAAGTTAAATAAAATATGTTAATAATCATTGTGAATTCCCTTTTTTTTCCCTTTCCTTTTCCTTTCTAGTCCTCTAATGTGATTGCTATAGGGTATATACAGTGGTTTCCCTGTGCACAACAATCTGGTTCTCATTACAAGTGCAAATTTGGGACTCTTTCAATTGGGACTGTGTTTGGAAGATGCACATTTGTTAGTTTTTTCATGCATCTAATAAATGAGAAACATAGTATTATCAGAACAGCGTGTCAGTGACACAAAAACAGTACCTCGTAAAAGAACAAACATTGGTATCATAGCTCTGGTTAAACATATTTTAAATTACTGTAACATCCCATTCACATTCCCCAGGGAAATACTCAGTGTCTACATTTAAACATCTAACTGAGATGCCTGAGCGAGGAGGCTCTTCTGCCTAGATGCTTTGCATAGTCCAAGAGGAAGCTCCTCCAGAGAGCAATTCAGACTATGTAAGCCAGGCCTCTGCTCTGAATTATCATATAGAGAAGACTCTTCAGCTTTGAATGCTGTACTGGGCGATTCTTTGCATTTTTTCTTTGGCAACAGAAGTGTTTAACAGGTCCCTGCCCCTCAACACTTGTTCTTGCCCTCTGCTTTCGGTTATTGCTCTCTTCCATGTGCTAGTACAGCTGCCTGGGTGGCAGCAGGTAACTGAGTTTGGTGAAATGATCTGAGTTGAACAGGATCCTGTGAAGGAAATGGTCAGTTCTAACCTAGATCACATCTCTGTCAGCATTTTAATGTCTCCTTGTGAACAGTTAAGGAATTAAACTGAGGAAGAACACTTCTCCTGTCTCTACTAGTACCATGCTTCATTTTGTTACAGAAATAACTACTATATTCTAAAACAGTGTTTTTTAAAACAAGCATGTATTAGAGGCCTTGGCCACAAATCCAGTAAAGCAAGACAACTGTTAGTTGTTTTTAATAGCTATTCATTTTTATATGGCACCTTGGGTGTTGTGTTTTGAAGTTCGACAGTCATCAGGATAGACTCCTAACAAACTGTGAAGGGATTGATTAATTATATTTATCTGTGACCTTGCATAGCTTGACCTGGCTGCTAGATTCTTTTAGCTGAAGTTCTCACTTCTTTCTGGTCCTTCTACATGAAAATGAAAACATTCCTGAAGAATCCATTGAGGCAGAAATAAACTGACATCCACAAGGAGCACAGCTGAACTTCCCTATCTGTGCTGTTGTCTGCTTGGGTGAATTTCCTCATGCAAATCATTTTTCCTATCACCCTAAAAGAAAGAATGGGGTTGAGGAAAAGTGTTATTTTTAGTGTTAATGTTCACCGTATTTTAAAATGAAGTTTAGAGTAAGTCTTAGTTCTTCACATGCTTGTGAGAAGTAGAGAAATGCATGTATGAGGAGACTACTTGTGTGTAAGATTGGGGCTTCCATCACTACAGGCCATAAAAAGACCAAAGGTTTTGGAAAAGGTTGGTTACAAAAGCATAGTATAATAATTTTCTACACAGCTTTCTCAAGATGTAGAAGATGATGTTGTTCTGTTTCTCTCAGTCACCTTTTCCCTTTGGATTCTGGACTTCCACTTTGCTGAAAAACCAAAAGAACGTTCTCCCTTCTACTGAAACAGTCACTGGGATATTCTAGGTTATGAGCGCAGCCCTGGGCACCACTCTTCTGCGCATTGATGAGCGCTGTGAACAGACTCCTTGTACCATTATGGCTCCAAAGGGTCTGTCTACAGAAGACAGGGAGGGATTCCCCATCCCAAGGCTCGGAGCTGCTTGCTACCTCACCTCTAGGCTGCTTAGGGCTAGTTAGTGCATGCTGCCATGTCCACCCTACATTGTTGTGCACCCTGAATCTTACCAGTGCACCTTGCAGTGTCCCACTGGTCAGATTTACGTTATTTGTATTATTGTTTATATTGTTTATATTATATTATTGTTTCTTTCAGCTTACAGTGTTGACATATGGATTTCAGGGAACCAAACATGCTGTGTTCTTGGCCATGCTGATGTCTGGGAATAATCCCCAGGGTGAATTACCCAAGATACGTGGTTTGTCTTGAATACTTGGGATGCCCTGGAAGAGGGAGACAGCCACAGGGAGACAGCTAAAAATTAAGGAATGGGGACAACTGGGCTCAGTGCTCAAGCTTGTCCTTGACCTCAGCATGGGGTACAGTGTAGATGTGCATTAAGTGCCCAGTTTTAGTCTTGTGGAAGAGTGAGTGTAACATAAGCACACAGGTTCATACAGGCTACCTGAGTACGTCCATTCACTGTGCGTAGACTAAGAGTAGAAATGGCTAATGCCATATATTACCAATGTTCCATACGTAGCACTATAATTAAGCTTACATTCCTAGGTAGCACCTGAACCTGCAACCCAGCAGAGCTTTGCCTGGCACTTAGGTCCAAAAATAAAATTCTGCTCACTATGAGACCTTATAGTTCAGTTATATTCTCAATAGGAATTGAATACAAAAGTAGAAGAGATGATAATTAATTGTTGCGTAGATGGATTTTATCCATTGCTCAGGAAACTTTCATTACATTCTTGGCATCCAAGTATAATGTAATAAAATTACTAATACAGGACAGTAAAGAACATGGTGGTTGTGAGTTATGGGTGCCAGCTCATACATGCACAATATGTACTTATAGGTGGAATAAATGATGGAAAATTAAGATCTATCTATAGGAATATATTACAAAGGCCACAGTTTGTCATTGTGGTGGAGAAGGAATTGTCTCATCTAACTTTACCCATTTATAAAAGTAGGTGTCCACACTAAGCAAGTCATCTGAGATGATTGCATCTCTTATCAGTGGAAAGGTACAGGCACTTCAAAGGGCAAAAAGCCCCTCCAGCTCCAGGCATTTCCAGATTAATGAATTTCAATAGCTCACACAAACAGAAAATCTCCGGCAACATCTTCCAGAGCGAAAAGGAGCATGTGTCCAGGAGAACCTGGTGAGATATAGTAACCTTTATCAAAAGGATCTTCAAGTCTACTCTCCGCTTCACTGGAGGATCATCAACAACAGAACTGCAGATGATGTTCATTTAAGCCATTTTTTTACACCTTCCTGTAATGAAGGTTTCACCATTTCTGTAGGCAGTCTGTGCTAATGCTTAATTTTCCTTAACACTGGAAAATTGTCTAATGGTTTAATATAGATCTTCTTTGCTGTCTTAATGACCACAAATAATTTATTTCATTCTCTCCTTTTCACATATTTGAAGATTATTACTGTTCCTTTCCATCCAGTTTTCTTTATTCTTGACATCATGTTCAGTTTTGGGCCCCTCGCTGCAAGAAAGACATTGAGGTGCTAGAGCATGTCCAGAGGAGGTCAATGAAGTTGATGTAGGGACTGGAGCACAGACATTATGAGGAGCGGCTGAGGGAGCTGGGGTTATTTAGTCTGGAGAAGAGGAGACTTAGGGGAGACCTTATTGCTCTCTACCTCTACCTGAAAGGAGGTTGTAGTGAGGTGAGGTTTGGTCTCCAGAATAACTATGGATAGAACAGGAGGTGATGACCTCAAGTTGAGCCAGGGAAGGTTCAGGTTAGACAGTAGGAAGAATTTCTACACAGAGTGCTGAAGTGTTGGAAGAGGCTGCCCAGGGAAGTGGTAGAGTCACTGTCCCAGGCAGTGTTCAAGAAACATGCAGATGCGGCGCTTGGGGACATGGTTTAGGAGGCAAGGTTGTTGAAGGGCTTATGGTTGGACTTGAATCTTGAAAATCTTTTCCAACCATGACAGTTTTGTGATTCTGTGATTTGAATGTCAATAGTGAGCAGGGACAGGGCAGTTCCTTGAGTTTGGGAGGGTGAGTAGAAGGGCTTCATCTCACCCTTCACTGAGCCCTGTTCTGCAGCCCATTCGACCTGGACATTGTGTCCATCACACATTAAAAGAGATTGTAGGACCTTAAGGCAAGGTGACACTGGGGCTTTAGCACTTCATCATTTAGAAAGTAATTCAGACCAACCTTCCCCTTAGCATCCAGTAATCTAAGTGATCTTGTGTCCAGATCCACTGACCCTGTAAGACATCGCTTTTTCATGGCTTGCCTAGAGTTGAAAAACCATCGTGCTGTTAAGTCTGTCACTCAGCACTGCCTCAGCTTGAGCAATCCCTGTTCCTTCTGTATTTTCTGATGGCTCATGCAGGGGAGGAAGGGAGAGGAGGAGCAAAGTGTTTGAGATGATTGTTTCTGTCACTCTTTAGGGACCCTTGCTTGGCTCACGGCTTTCTGAGGCACGATGCCCACACTCAACAGGGAAAATTTTGAGGCTTGTTAGGGAGCATTTGTAACATAATGTAGTTTTGACTCATGTCTTTACTTTTTTTCTTCACTTGCTGAGTCTCTAATCTTTCTCAGTTCTTTAGAGTGATGCTGCCGTATTTTCTCCAAAACATTAAACAAAAATCCAGCCATTTCGTTCACATGTACTGCAATATGCTTTAGGGTCTCTGTAAGTTACTCTTAATACAGAGCATTTCACAGGACAATACATTATACTGCAGAATTATTCTTAACATGTTAATTTAAAACATACTTTTCTTTAGATTGGTTCACAGAGAGAGAGAGGAAGGAAGATATTTAACTCCAGACAGCACTTGCACTAGAAATAAGTTATTTCTGTACAGCATCCTTCCTTTGAAATATCACTAAATGATTTCCAGAGAGAGGAAGAATGTAATTTAATGATCCCTTGCACAGCTGTAACACCTTTCATCAGAGCATCTCAAAGCATTTCAGAGAAGCCTGAATGCTTGTCTGTTTTTCCCAACTATATCAGTTGGCCTAATAAAAAATATTATGTCTTCCTACACACCTTGTATTCTCTAGCACTCAAAGCATTATCATACTTGTTTTACAGATAACTAAAAGGAGGCACAAAGAATCCATGTCATTTCATTTCAGACAGTGGATCTAAGATGAACAGTGGGGGGTCCCATTCTCACAGCCTGCAGGACTTGCAGGAGAAACGTTCTCAGATTGCAGTCTGATTGCAGTCAGACATGTGCCCCAAAGTCTTCATCCCGCTGCCATCGGTGGCAAACTGCCTGTTGATCCAAGCGCAACTGACATTTTGTGCCTGTGTTTCTAACCACTGCCTGCCAAATTTGGCCTCAGAGCTGCACATCCTTTCTGCCTTGTGCCTCACTGCCAGCAAGGAAGCTGCTTCGGTCCACGCTGTACCTGCCGTTACATTCTCCAGGCTTGATGGAGGCAAATCCCAATGAGGAACAAGGGACCCTGGCAGTAGTGGAGGTCACTGCACAGCACCTGGTTTGTGTGGCATTCACAGTCTCCTTGCAGCTACTGCGGATGGATCCATCTGCCCTCTGTGTGTGCCACACGGAAGGGGCCACACGAAGAGCCCTTTGAAACAGCTTGCCCTGACGTGGACATGTGCTGTCCTCACAAGTGTGCTAGGTTATACATGTGCTGTTGACACCACCACAAAAACAGTGTCATGTCTCTGCTGTCATATTTGACCTTCTCTAATTAAAGGAGAGTCTGATCTTTTTGAGAAAGTCATGAAACCTTTTTCAGCTCCATTTAAGTTAAGACTGTGGATTTGGGCTTATAGCCCAAAGCAAGTATTGCCTTAAGGAACACAGTCCAAGAAATGACCAAGAAACCTTTTTGCTATAGTCTCTTTGGGATATGCACTGTCATCAGAGGCTGTATCCTGCAAAAGAAATATAAGCACTTGAAAAGATTAAAAATGCATATAGTAGGAAGAAAATGCCTGTGTATGCAGCATGCTGGTGTTCGTGTTCTGTTATTAAGGATTGTCAAATAATGTCCTGGTGGGAAAATGAGGAGTTGTTAATTCTTTCTCCCTATATTGTCCATTTGTTGCAGGAGTCCTCACACTGGTTCAGCTGCAGCCTTCCAGTTTTAGCATATTCTTGATGATTTTCTAGCAAACTGCTTGGAGAATCCTCAGGCTCTTCTGGTGCTCTGAGAACAGAAAGCTCTTGCTCATCATCTAGCATGTATTGTCTACAGCTGTCATTCCTTCTTCCATAGGTATTTCAGGTTACAGATAAGCTGGAGAAGAAAAAAGGTAGTTTTTCCTACGATCAATTCCCATTTGAAGCTAAACAACACAGAACAACTCAGATCTGAGAGTAGCTCCTAGTCTCACAGAAACATTCATGTGTTTCTGGCTGAATTAAATGTTTGTATTTCTGTTACATCCTGTATTGTGAGCTGCTTGCAGATCTTTATATCTGATCATTCTCTCATCATGTTGGAAAACAATATGTGGGAGTTTCTCTCCATGCTCGATCTTTGTGGGTTACTCGCTAGTAAACCAATTTTACGTGACTCAGATTTAAATAATAAAAAGGCTTAACTCCAGTCTGAGAAGAGTTTATTGTCCACAACTGTAGCCTAGAGACAAACTCCGGCACCTTTGGGACTCAGCTGAGGCAGCAATTAGGCAGCATTTTATTGTGATGCAGTGAGTGCGCAAAAGATGAAGCTGGACTACTCTCAAGAGCTTAGAAACAAAATTGGCTTCCTGGAGAGAGAACATAAGAAATCTGGCAACCTAAAAATATTTAAAGAGCTTAGGGCTCCCAGGGGAGAATTTCAAGCTATTGAAGTGGAAAAGACTGAGCATTTGCTAAGATTGAAAAAAAAAAAGGGGGGGGGTACATGAGAAATGACTAGTGTACAGTTTTTTTTTTTTTTTTTTTTTTAGTGTAGCATGTTTCAAAGGGGCAACTATAATAAACCTGAAATCAATCTGTAGCAAAGACTTCAATGCGGTGTTCCAAATCAAACAGCCTCGCTTTGAAAAGCGGAGTCAAAAGATTTTTTTTTTCATTTTAGAATTATAAGTGATTGAGGCCAAGAAACCATTAAATGAGGTGAAAGGTCTAGACTAGAGGGCATCTTGAGCAAGTCTAATGAAGTCACAGTTGCTTCAGTGGCCACATTCCCAGAGGGTTTTGCTGTGCCTGTCCCTGTGTCTCTCTGTTCCTCGCTGGTCCCTGCTGGTACGAGGCAGAACGTGCCGCACCAGGCACCCTGCACAGTCCAGCTCGCAGTGCTCCTGTGTCAAAACCATGTATGAAACGTGATTTATCTCACCCGTCATTTGGAGCCTGTTGTACAGATGCTTTTCCATGAACCAGTCATGTCCATGGCCCTTCACGGCCGATGTAGAGCAGCAGGAATGTATTGCCAACGTAAAGCGCAGTTTAGCTCACCTGAGTGTCTCTAACATAGGTCAGGTGAATCATATGCTAAGAGTGCCTATTCCTCTGTGTCTTAAAAGACACTCCCAAGTGTTTAACTTACAGATGGACACATGCAATTTAAACATCTGTGTTTCTCAACGAATACTACCCATGCAACTAACATTACTCCAGCGCAGGTTGGGTGTTAAAGGTTTCTCAGGCTGCCCCTTCACAGCCTGTGTGGGGAGCACCCAGAGACCTTGTGCAGCTTGTTGGGTGTCAGGAGTCCAGTGTGTAGCACAGACATCCTCATCCACTGGGTAGTTTCATTGCTAGTCTGGAGGTTTCTACACTCTCTGCCTGTGCGTTTTTGTCCAGCAGCCAAGCTCCACTGCTGTGACTGTTAGTGTGGCAGCGCGAGGGCCCCGTGTCAGCAAATGTGAGGTTTGCTGCAGGCTGCCCGGTGTACCCAGCCTTTGTTGAGCCATATGCACAGTGCTCGCACATTGTGAGGCCCTCCTGTTCCTCACACTCTTGATTATTGCTAAATTGCCCAGAATACATCTCTTTTGTCTGTCAGAAATTAGGCACCTCTGGTAAACAATAAATAGCAGGGAAAAGGATGGGATTGTGCTCTCTGAAGTGCACCAGCGTAGCAGCCAATTCCTGGCTACGCTGTTCAGAGAGCAGCAAGCAAAGTGCTGGCTGGTGTGCAAATGCAGCAGCAAGCGCAACCCTCCCGGGAGGCTGAGCTCCAACATGCGCAGACACTTCTGCATGAGCAGGGGACATGCGTGCCTAGGAGGCTGCTTCTGCAGGGCCACGTGCATGTCCAAGGCAATTCCTGCTGCAGCAGTGCCTGCTAGGAATGTAATACACATCTATACTGAGTTCCTGTACATCTAAAAGACTTAGTGTAAAGGCATGGAGGAGCTCCCAGCTGCTACAGCGTACATCAGTGATCAGAAGCAATGCAGCCCTGATGCTGAAGAGGGGACCAAGCTGAGGAGCAGCTCAGATGCACCCATCTCTAGCTTCACCAGCTGACCTGCTCCATGTTGGAGATCCTGCTGCTTTCCTCAAGTAATGCGGAGGAGACAGCGTGTGGTGGAGGATAGGTTTGGTGACGTGTAGGGACATCCAGCGCAGGTTATACAGCCTTAAGTCAGCTGTGATGCTGATGATAATTCACAGTCCTGGAATCAGGGCTTCACATGAGCAACCTGGAGCCACGTGCTCTTCTGCACTACACCAGGTGTCAGCGGAAGGGAATCCACAAAAAGAAGCAGGGCTTCCAGCAGGACTTGAATGAAGCAGGTGCAGTCAATTGTCATATTACTGAGTGACAAGAAAACAAACCCTTTTTGTGTGTGTCTGCCAAGATTCTCTAGTGGCTAGCTTGTCAGTTATGTCACCCCCTAGTTATGCTGCTATTGTGATTTACCATAGTATTTATGATGACAGACCATAGACAGCTTTTTGGCCCTCAGAAGCACTGAAAATCTGGGCTATGTTGCACTAAGCATGCTGCAAACCTGTGGAAAGGTCTCAGACTCTTCCATGAACTCTGCTTGTGGCCATGCATTTGGCGTTTTCAGATTATCCAAATTCTGAGATATGCAGGGATTTAAAAAAAAAAAAGGCATTTTTTTCTTTACATTACTTATCCTATAAATAGCTCAATCAAAATACAAGTTTATTATATAGTAGATGTGATAAGGGACCAGCTATGCAAAAGGGCAAGGTCAAAGAGTGCTGGATTACTGCATGGATTATACACTTCAGAAACACCAGTAACACTTGGTGCTTGTGCTGAAGTGAGCTTTGACTTTTTCTGCAGACTCAAGTAATAATTCTGACTCCGCAGTAAGGGACTCCAGTATTGCTCCTTTCACAGGTAGGAAAATGAGAACAGAAGGGCAAGGGATTCATATCTTGTCATTGGCAGATCTAGGATTGAATTCACTTGTCCTAATTTCTTGCTCAAAGCACTAGACTTGTTTTTTCTGAAGTATTATCTTAGCAGAGCTTTAGCTGATGAACAGTGGGGCAGAAGCAAAATAAAGCCTAATGAGGCCAATGTTCCTCTCAAAGTAGGTTTCTACTGCTGAAACTCCAATGGCTGCTCGAAGTTACTACAGACGGACACTGCATCATTAAAGCTGGGAAGATCAAGACCTGTGTATTTTGGGGAGGAAGGAGGTTGTATGGAGAAAACTCATAGAGATTAAAACCAGACGGTAACTGGAGAATTCCGATTACAGTTTCTGTTTATCTGTTCTTCATGATGTAACTGAGTTTACTAAATGGCATTATTTTCCTTGTTTACTTGTTTTACATTTTTTTCCTTATTTACTTGTTTTACAAAATTTAATTTTGTACCTGGAAGCCTAAGCTAAAATGAGCTTCTGATTCATTAGGTGCTCTTAAAACAAGTAGAAGGCAGGGCTGCATGACACCCCAGAGCAGCAGACGCAGTAAACCCAGGCAGGAAAGAGGAAAAGACAAGGTGACTTGCGTCAAGGTGCGGAGAAATTGGATGGCGCAGCATGAAACAGAACCCAGATCTCCTGAATCCCAGGACGCTGTCCTCAGCTCGCCTACAAACAGCTACAGCAGCAGGCGCCGTTTTTAGTATTGCCGATTCCAGGTTCTGGAACAGAGGCAAAAGAAACCAAAATGAGATCCTTTCCCAGACAGAGAGGAGCCGCGACGAAGTGCTTGGAGTGCCGCTCTGGGGGGAACTGCTTTTTTAGCTCTTGTCATGTGATGCTGTCGCAGCAGCGACTTCCTCGACGCGTCCTTCCCTGCTTCCTTGTGTCCCTCAGCACCGCTCCCCCGCGCTGCCGCTGGCAGATGTGTCCCACACACCGTGTCCTCCCCGAGACGGAGCCCTGCACGCTCCCTTTGGAGACGAGGGCTGTGATTACTGCTCCCGGAAGAACTGTAATAGCTATTTACCCACAGCGAGAAACTTGTTATTTTGGGGCAAAAGGGAACTGTAATGTTTTTCCTGTTACAGTAGTTGGCAGCATTTCTCTATAGCCCAAACATTACTTTCTTCAAATGGGACCTTTACTCATTGCCATAACTTTACTAGAGGGAGAGAAGTATATGAATAATTTTGGAATTCAAACAAAACATAATGAAAGTAAGATAGCATTAAACCCTGGGAGACCCATAGTGATTGAATGAAAACAGCAGAACGGGGCCTGGAACCACGAGCCTGAGCTAAGAGGAGACTGGTAGCAGAAAAGAGCAGAGCAGTGGTGTACATTTATGTACAGTGATTTTCAGTGCATGGGCTATATGGAACGTATGCAATAAGGGCATCACTTGCAACTTTTTCAGGGTTCATCCAGGTGTTTCGGCTTACTAAACTTAAACGATGGCGCAGAGAAATGGGAACCAAATGAGTTAGCTGAGACAGCCGAATTCAGAACCCAAGTTACCGGAGTTAACTGATCAAAGAAGATGTGAAGGTGGATGTGTGATATACAAGATCAAGTCAAGTAGTGATGTGCCTCCCCTACAGATCTTATTACCCGTTTTTTTCTTCCATAAACGTTTTGTGTCTAATCCTCCTTTTCTTCAAAGGGACATTACTGAAAAGGCTGCTATGGGTTCACCTGGCAAAAATTGCCTTGCTGTCTTGCCATGGCTGCACAAACCTGGTTCCCTTTCCATCAAGGCCCGAGTGCTGGGCACCCGTTGCCCCAGGACCCTGTGTCCTCCCTAGTGCTTCCCTAGACGCTCTCCTGCCAGCCAGGCACCTGCTGCAAACACGCTCTCCCCTCATATCCACAAACAGCCACGAGCAACAAAGCAAACTGCTCGAGGATCCGCAGATCCAATGGTTTCAGGCATCATTCTGTTCCCAGGAGAAGGTGCTGCCCACCTCGCCTTGCTGCTAACTGACACTGCCGGCTCCAAACCGCTGCGGTGGCTACAGCCGTGGCGCAGCAGGTGTTAAATGCAGTGCGTGCGCTGCGCTCAACACATTTGCAAGCTACTGAGGAAGGCCGGGACGGTAAAATAGTAAACACCTTAGACCTAAATACCACAGGAAAACCCCTCGCTTGTGTGTGTACCATGTGTTTTCTTTGTGGCACCGTTGCTTTAGCAGATGGCTGTGAAACCCCTTTTGTGCGGGTTCAAAGGCGCCGAGGAATGCTCGCCGCCCACCCGCGCGGCCGCCCGCCCCCTCGCAGCGCGGCGCAGAGCAGTGCGAGGCCTCACGAGGCCACGGCGCAGCACAAACCCGCCCTGGGCAGCGCTGAGCGGCGCCGCAGGCGGCCGCACCACCACAGGGCAGGCGGGCCCGGCCGTGCCTTCCACGGCGGCGCTGCCCCCAGCTCCTCCTTGCGCCAGCTGCTTCAGCCAGCGGAACCGGCTGGAAATCAGCTCCACCAAAAGGAAAGAGCCAGAGGAGGGCTGGGCGCAGAGCAGACGGCCCCCGCTGGCAGCCGAAGCAGCACCGGTGTCAGCAGCAGCGAGGGAGCTGCCCTTGGCAGGAGCCGCCGCAGGCCTCAGCGCACAGTGCAAGCGCTGAGGTGAGCGGAGTGGCCAGAGCGAGCCCCAGCCCAAACCTCGGTGCCCTGTGCGGGTGCTCAGGGTTACGAGCCCGGCAGGGGCTGGCCTGGCGTTGCGAACGCTGGGACACAGCGGCTGTAGAGCACAGGAGCTGGAGACTTGCTCAGTCACTATCCACGAGCCTTTTAGGGACCTATGGTCTAGTATAGATTCAGGGACCAGTAACACCTTTAATGGAGCCGGTTGCTTCTGCAATGAAAGTCTGGCACTTTAGGGGCTTTTTGCACATTTTGCACAAGTGAGAGTGCCCAGGAACAGATTCTTACGGCACATGCAGAGGGGACATGAGTGCCTCATGTTGCCGCAGGAGAGGAAAATGCCTCAGGACAGAGGCAGGGTCTTGCTCCCCTCTGAAGCGGGTGGCACAGTTGATGCCAGAACAAAAGGAGGCAGCTAAACCATGTTTTTTTTGCCAGAGAAAATGAGAACACAAATTAACCCTACAGCGTGTGCCCTAAATGCATATTTTTGGATGGTGCCTCGGTAGTGCTGCAGCAGTGATGATCTGCAGATGCAAGTGAGCCAGAATTTGTGGGAAGAGATAACGTCTTATATTAGATCAGCTGATCCGGCTGCAGAAAGCAGACACCCTTTCAGGCACACGAGCCTGAAAGGGTGTCTCCCCAGGCCTGCTTCAGATTTGCAGCAGGACATGTGTCTCCGAAAGCATGCCCTGCTCGCTAGATAAGCTGATTTAACAACAGACGTTACCTCTCCTCCCAGCCTCGCAGCACCGCTGATAGAAGCGTACTCGCCGTCTCAGCTTCATTAAAAAATGAGGCCCTTTGAAACTGGGTGCCGATTCCTGATACTGAAAATTTCAGTGCCCGCCCTGGCAATGTGGAGCCGCAGAAGCCGCCGCCGAAAGCGCATAGAGGCAGGGCCGTGGGGCTGCAGTGCTGCAATGCCGGCACCGCACGCTGCGTTAGCTCCTCTCCTTCTCCTCCTCCTCCTCCCTGCAGCCGCCGGGGCTGGCGCCGTCTAGTGAGGCAGCAGAGCTCGGGCTCGCACACAAGCGCACGTAGGCTGCGTGCACGCAGCCCTGCGAGCCCTGAGACGGGGCTGCCCGGAGGGGGGTGATTTTTTCCATATTAAACAAGCCATTTGTTCTAACGGAGCTAAGTGGCTGGGTTTCCTAAGGAAGGAGCCTGCCCGAATCTTTGCAGTTCTGTAAACGGGAGCGCTGGTTTCTGTGTGAAACTCTGCTGAGCTGGGATAAACACAAGTGAAGAAACAAGATTGTTTTTCAGGAAAAAAAATGCTTCAACCACCATCAGCAACCCTGAAAGGGCTCCTAAGGTAGCTCTTGCCCAAGATACTTTCTGGCTAAAGGTAACGGCTGTTATAAAACTAACTTTGTCACTCTGTAACTGGGATCCGGAGGTAAACTGCAAACTTGGTAGCTGAAAGCCAGATTCCTGCCACTGATAGAGGGCGGCCGCTGCTCTGCAGCTCGGGTGTTTTAGCAAAATCCCTCTGAATTCTGCCTGCTTCATGCATTGCGCTGGTAGCCGCAGCCAGCGTCACAGGAAGCAATGCTGAACACGCACCCTCCTTTTGTGCTTTATGAACCTTGCAGTGGCAGCAAACACTTGTCTTTTGTCAGCAAATAGAGTAGACAGTATAAGACACAGAAGATTTACAACTTCTCAGCCTCCCGCGCTAAAGCCTCACCATTTGCTTTAATGGGAATATTGCAGCTAAAACCTGGCATGATGTTGACAATATTTATCCCACAGGGAGCAGATAATCTGTGAAGTAACAAGGTGCCATTTCCTACTGAACGTGTTCTCTGACTGTAACCACATGTTAATGGTACAATTTCGGGCTGCACTAGGATGAAGCATCTATTCACCATGTATTAGTACCATGAAGCTGTGTTGCTACATGAACTGGAAAGGTTCTCTTTGCGATCATGCTCATATTTTTCAGATAGAAAAAGAAACAAATAAATAAAATACAAAGCTAATACATCAGAACTCATTGTGTGGCTTTCTTTTCTTTTTTCTCTTTTCTTCTCTTCTCTTCTCTTCTCTTCTCTTCTCTTCTCTTCTCTTCTCTTCTCTTCTCTTCTCTTCTCTTCTCTTTCCTTCTCTCCTTCCCCTTCCTTCTTCTCTTTTTTCCTTTTTCTCTTTCTTTCTTTCTTTCTTTCTTTCTTTCTTTCTTTCTTTCTTTCTTTCTTTCTCTCTCTTTTTTTCTTTCTTTTTTTCTTTCTTTCTTTCTTTTTTTCTTTTTTTTTTTCTTTTTTTCTTTTTTTTTTTTTTTCTTTTTTTCTTTTTT
>VWPW01017930.1:78706-149905 GCA_013389825.1 Crypturellus undulatus | reverse complement strand
TTTCTTTCTTTCTTTCTTTCTTTCTTTCTTTCTTTCTCTCTCTCTCTCTCTCTCTTTTTCTTCCTTTCTTCCTTCCTTCCTTCCTTCCTTCCTTCCTTCCTTCCTTCCTTCCTTCCTTCCTTCCTTCCTTCCTTCCTTCCTCCCATTGTTTTTTTTTCAGCATCAGAGCTAAACAATTTTATTTTGGGGTCAGACTTCAGAGTTACTAGATTTCTCTGACTGTTCTAATGCTGTTCCAAGCCAATGACCAGTGCACACGACGTGATGGCTCTCAAGACCACATTACATGTGGCAGGATGTTCCTGTAAGAAATCCTGCCTTCCACTCAGGGAATTGCAAAGTTCAAAAATTGCAATTTGCTGCCTAGCCCTTCATTCTTTCCAGGATTTTGTCTATTTTCTGCCATGGGTATGAGAGGATTTTATCCTGTCCTTCACACCATCTGCAAAGATAGGAGCTCTCCTTCATGCCACCCGCAAAGTGCTCAGCTCTCAACAGCCAAGAAGACAAGTCAAAATTGCACATTTTAAAAGCTCAGTACAAGCCATAACACAAAGCAATTCCTGTGATACCCATTGCAGGAATTGCCATTCTTGTCCAGACTATGACCGTACTTGATGGACTCTCTGTATCCACTGATGTATTTTAATCAGTGTTTTGTGATGGATTAACCACAGACGCTCACCTTGAAAGTGCTTCAACTTAATTTCTTATGAAAATATGACTTCTGTGATCCCTTCTGGAGCTGTATACATGTGTCTCAGTGTATGCTTTTATGTCTACCTGTCCTTCCCCAGGAACTTTTGAATTTACTGACCAATTTCAATGACCTTTAATAGAAGGATAGCAGTTTTAAAGATCACTAGGCTCCTAAATGTTCATCAAAATAGTCAGTCAGCTACAGGAGAAAGAACCTGTTGTCATTTAAAATAACATTGCCCCTCAACCCTTATTTGCCCCTGAGCATCCACCCTGCTCTTACACAAACCCCTCTTTCCTCCCCACATGCTATTTTGGCAGAACAGGATCCAATTCTTGATACTACACTTTCTTTCTAGACTCTTTATAAGGTGGGAATTGTGGATATGTTATCTAGCAGGTAGTAAAAGTGCTGAAAAGTACTGAAATCCATGAAACAGCAGGACTTCAGCGGACCAGCTGCCTTAGCCTCCTGCTAGAGGCAGCTCTTCATTCAGACCTCACTAAGGATTACCGGCGAGGTTACCCAAATCANCTGCTAGAGGCAGCTCTTCATTCAGACCGGCGAGGTTACCCAAATCGCTAGAAATAATCTTGTGGGATTAGCGAAGTTAATTGTGTTGGGGTATGTGTGGTAGCATCCATCCCATTTTAATCGGGTCTTCATACCAAGCCCAGTATGCCCGTTCACTTTCACCCATTTTGTGTTTTCTCCCTCATCCATTTTGTGAGTGCCAACAGTGCAGCAGCAACCTCTGTATAACGCGACAGATGAACAGCTGCATTAACCAGTTGTCGGTTCACAGGAATTCTCCCCTCCACAGTCCAACTGTGCACACGCGGCCAAGCGCCACGGTGCAGCGACATTGCTTCTCCAGGAGCCCTCAGCCCTTCTGCGGGGACAGACCCTGCTTTCTGGGGGGCGACAAGACCCTTGGCTCATCCTCAGCCCCTGAGCTACCACTTAAAACAGATATCTGTGTAAAAAAAGGCCTCACACCTGCCAAACCACCAGCCTCAAGCTTCCTTCCTTGTTTCTTTAGGCCTCTGAATAACAAGAGCATTTGTGCAATGTGCAGCGCGCTCTGTGGTTTTCTGCTCTCCCTGAAGACATGCTATCTAATCTCAGAGCAAGAAATCACACAGCACGGCTATACAAGGCAGGAGGAAAGAGGTGAACAGTGAGGCAATATGCCCTTTGCTCAGCTGGCTTCACTTTTGACAAAAAAAATAAGGAGAAAAAGAAGCACAGGTTGCTGCTACAAATCTTGCAGGAGAGGCATTTGAATCTGACAAAAGGCAGGGTTGCTCATTTGTGCCTAGTGCAACCTGCCAAGCACTAAACTAGAGAGCTGAAAACTCATCTTGAACCAGAAACTTTGAAGGGTTTGCTTCTAAACTGGGGTGTGAATTTAGTGTTTTATGGCTGCTTTGCTTTTGGTTCCTGTTTTTGCTGGCTTTGAGAGACGAGGTGCCCTAGGAAGCCGGCCAGTGTGTAACCAGCCTGTGTACAGAGGAAGGAAGATGATGTAGCAGAACATTGTTGAGGAGAGATCCTGTTTGTACAGTATGCTGGAGAATAGTGAACCAGGACAGAATAGGGATGCAGAAAGTCCAGAAAAGAAAGGAAATAAACCACTAATGCTTGAGAATGCTGTTTGTGTGCAAGAGCCCACTAGAGCCAGGGAAGCAATGTAAAAATCCTGCTTATTTTCTTGGATTTCATAGCAGTGAATGGAGGAAGAGGGAAGGGGAGGGGAGAGGAGAGAGGAGGGATACTTGCTTGCCTTCTCTGCCCATTTTGCCTTCTGTATCAGCCCTGCTGCCATCAGGCATGTGACTCCAGCAACAGTTATGTTGGCATCAAAACTGCCAGAACTGACCAAAAGCTTCCAACGAGTTATTCCTGGTTTATTCCACAGACACTTGATTTCAGGAGCCACTTCTAAAAATCTCCTAATTACCTTTGTGATATTTGCAGATGCATAAGAAGTCTCCTCTCCATTCATTTCCCATATAATATTAGCTGATTTTATAAGCCTCAGTTTCTGATAAACATTTGCCCACTGCACAGATACTGCATATGTAACAGAAAAATTGCTTCTCTGGAATATATACTCATTTCAGATTATACTCTTTAGTTAACTTTTTTAAAGCTGTCCCATTTAAGGTCATTACACTCTATAAATAAGTCTTTAATATAATTTTAGATAAACTCATCCTTTCAAAGTCATATCAGACATCTTGATAGTGGAGCATCTCACCTCTGCAACAGGAGGATTAGTCTGAGTAACCTGGGTGGTGCTGCAGCAAACGTGTTTTCGTCTGAACCCATTCAAGAGGTTTATGGTCGGACGTAGTGACCATACGCGCACAGCGGCCAAACCTTGCACCAAATACAAGCATTTGCAGTTCCTCTTTGCTTGTATATGACCCTCCTGTGCTGGTTTGAGCAGCTTTGATCGTCGATGCCGTGACCAGCTGCCTGCAGCCGTCAGCAGAAGGTGCTTTCCTCACTGCGTCTGCAAGCTGTGTCCACCGCACCAAAGTTGCTGACTCCTCACGCTCAGGACAGCAGGACTGAGGTGCATGTTATAAATGAAGACCCTCTTCTCCTGGTCTACTGACTGTAAGTGAATTTGATGCAAATAGGCCAGGAAAGCACCATGCTAGGTCGTTTATTGATTTCTTTGTGTTCCAACTCTGGGGATTTGGGTGGACCCAGTTAGAACTATCTGTAAAAAAAGGCGGTAATGCATGAAATATTTCCCCTGCAAAATTAGCAGTGTTTTTAATTTTAACAACTCTGGGGCATTCCAAAACACATCAAAGTTTTCCAGAACCAGAACAAAGTATAACACAACTCTTACCCCAAAGCACCCCTAACCCGGGTAACCAGGGCCAAACGAGGAGTGAATCACATACCTGAAAGAGAAGTGATGGTCAGGGATCCTCTTCTAAGCATGGAGGCAAACTTGTTTCATCAAGTGATTTCCATAGGGAATGTGACTGCTTTGAGCTTTTCCGTGGCTGATGAGTGACATCACTGGCTAATGTAGGTCATAGTTGGGTCATTCTCATGGCAAATACAACTTGGGGGGCAAGGGGAAAGGTTAAAACCCCTCCCTTATTTTAGACGTTGCATCTCCTGCTCCTCCGCGAGCAGCGGGCAGCAGTGTCTGTGCTGCTGGCGCAGCTGAGAGGAGCTTCTGGAGAGCCTTGGCTCCTGCAACGAGGTGGGATCACACTGTGGAGCCTCCGCTCCCTGCCAGGGACGCGGAGCTGCTCACGGCTCCAAGACCCGAGGGCTGTACGGCCGCTGGGCAGCTGGGAGCTCCCAGCACCGTATCCTGCCCCTCCGCAGGGCCTGTCTGGGAAAGGGCAGGAGACCGCACTGCCCCTTCTGCACATATATCTGTGTGTTCGTGCACGGTGGTCTCTCCTAGAGGTCTCAGTCTGCTCTGGGAATAGACAGGAATGTTGGCCATCCCACTGTGCAGGCAGTGCCCATTGACATTGACAGCAGAAGTGTCTGTTCACTGGAGCTAAATTGCCCTGAGACCAATCATCTGGCTTGTCCAAACTTGGTTGCATCTCATTTGAGAGTATCTGATTTTGGGGTCTCAACTCTCTGCGATGTACAAATTTTAAATTAAAGCATGCACCCAGATGGTTCCCAGCCCTGAAGC
The DNA here is from genome assembly GCA_013389825.1 of Crypturellus undulatus. Lineage (NCBI taxonomy): Eukaryota > Metazoa > Chordata > Aves > Tinamiformes > Tinamidae > Crypturellus > Crypturellus undulatus. The sequence goes on along the minus strand of VWPW01017930.1, from coordinate 145,517 downwards.
GCAGCAGTCAATCTCCTCCATGCGGAATTGCAGGAGGGAGAGGAGCTCTGATCCTGGGGAAAGAATGACCCCTTTTTGGGGGTAACTTTTTGGTAAACCTGTGCAGCCTTTCTGGGTGTGTGTCTAAAAAGGAAATGGGAAACATTTCAATCAGGAATGTCCAGTGATCAGCAATGGAATAAAACTGAACAAGCGCCTCAGAGCACAGCCAGCAAAGTCAGGCTGCAAACTACTGCTGCAAGTGCCCAGGGAGAGTGAACTTTACCCAGTGTATTCTGAAATCAGCAAGTTCTGGAGATACTGTGAAACAAGGGCAAGACTGTTTGTCCTGGCTGCTTCTGCCTGCTAAAGGGCACGGGGACAGGTCACACAGGCCTACAGCTTCCCTGGAGATGCACCAGAGAGAGCTGGGGTCCCTAACAGCACCATGCACATGCAGCTCTCCTGAAAACAGGGACACGGGTCTGAGATATGGCAGCTTGGTGCTGGTGTCATCGATCCTTCTGTGCAGCAGCACCACGGGCGAGGAGCGACCACAGAGCTGCAGACTCCATGCCGGGACGGGCTGCAGGGCCTGCTGAGCAGCAGCGCCTGCACCCGTGGCCATGCGGGTTTCAGGCAGCCGCTTTCAGTCTCTCCCGTTGCTTCGCTAGGCTGAGGGAGCAGCTTATGCAGCAAGGGCGGCTCTGCAGGCGGATCAAAACCCACGTGGGACTTGCCAGAATCAAAATTTTAACCCTTAAAAAAGCATTTTAGTCCTCATTTTCAGGCATGTTAGGTCAACAGCGGCATGGCGCTTCCTGAGCATCATTCGAAAGAGTCCTTGAGACAGCTCTGTAGTTTTGCGCTGAGCCTGTGGTGCGTTAGATTCTCTTGCTCAGAGCGTGTGCGACTTCAGGCCTTTCAGTGCTTGGCTCCCAGCACAGGAGATCCTCCATGCGCTGGGCGTCCTGCAGGGAGGCTGCCCGGCCGCACGCCCAGCCCAGCCTTGCTGCCCAGCCGGAGCCTTGTAGCCTTGAGATAAAAACTGAAACACAACGTCAGAACCGCATGTAGGAGACAAGGCTGGCACTACCCGGAGACAAAGCAGAACTGAGCAGGAAATAACCTGAAGTAATCTAATCCTGTTCAAGCTTCATTAACATAGTAAAAACCACTCCCATTAATATGATAATGAGGTAATGCCTGCCTCCCCCCACCCAGTGCATGAAATGTGGGAACCTATGTAATGTGCATGCTCATACAGATAAGAAAATATGTAAGCAAACAAACCAATCATACACTAACAAGCAGAAATTTGCATAATCGACTCCAAATAAATTGAACAAGCGGTCGCCTTTGGGCATGCTGTCTTTGTGAAGGATCACCAAGCAGCACCCAACTTTACACAGAATTAAATCAAGACCTTGGTGTGGATCTCAGCTCGGTGGGCTCACTGGCTTTGTGCACCAGGATCGCTCCCACAATGGCATAACAATTTTGGTGAGCCAGGTAGGACACCTGAATTAGCCTTGCCCAGTCCAGCTCATTGGCAGCAGCTGCGGAGAGGAAGGATGCCTGGGAGGCACCAGGTGAGTTCACTGGTGAGTTCACCAGACGGTCCTACCTCAAGTCTCCAGGACACGGGGTCGGTGACCGGCTCAATGTCAAACGCTCTTGGGAATACACCAAACACCTGGGGACAAAGTAGGAGTCACTGGACTGCTGAGGACAATCTATTCCCCCACAGGTATTTGAGGACAGATTATTAGTCTTACCTGAAGATGCTGTGGTCTGTCAAGACTGTGGTCTAGGACCTGTGGGCCACCTTGACCAGCCATTTGGGATGAGCTGCTGCTATTAGAAAGGAAAATGGGAAACGGTCAGTCCAAAATCCTACCCTGTTCCCCTCTCAGATGTATCCTTAGGAACTGATCCAAGTCTTTTGGCTTGTTTTCCCCTTTCCTTGTCTAACCTCAACACACGGCATTACACTGTTATTCTGTATTCTGCATGCAGCTTGACCTTTCAGGCAAGACTTGGCTAATCTGGATCTGAATGATGAAGCAAATAAGAAAATGTTTAATATGCTTATTGGGAAATCAGCTTTGGACATCAGAAGAAAATAAAGTTACAGAAAGTTGAATTTGTCAGAAGAATGTTGTTCTCTCTATCAATTGAAAATGCAAATAACGTGTACAACAACCAAGAGGAGGAAAAAATGAAGCTGCAAGCAGCTGCTATGGTAGATGGGAAAGGCAGGTGCAAAGGAGGATGTGGAAGGAGGAGATTCCCAGGAAACCAAGGATGAGGATAAGGAAGAAGAATGGGAAAACGGGGAAACCCTAGGCCTGAATCAGTGAGCCAAATGTAAGAAGGAAAGACATTGGAAAAGAAAATACGCATTAGGAAAGAAAGATAAAGGGAAAAAAGGAGAAATGAAGAGAAGAATTTAGTTGTCTAAAAGAGTCTGACGATGTGGACTGGGGATGAAATTCCTGTATCCTCAGCAGATCCCCTGGTTCCAAGTGAGTACCTTTAAGTAAAACAGAAATCCCAGTTTTAGGAGCTACAGGGCAAAAAGCCCTAAGACCTTTTTTGCAACCCCTGTATTGCAAAAATGGAGGACAAATGCTAACACATCATTTTTTTGTATTTGTTTAAATGCTCCCTCCCTTTGTTGGGAAGAGATTTGCTATGCAAACTACAAGTACAAGTAGCGTTCTTCAAGGAAAAAGAAATACAGGTAAAAATTCTACCTGAAAATGCATGGAGAGCCCAAATTTGTCTGCTGTTCGAGTCAAAAGTGGAGGAAGGTCAGCAAGGCCCTAGAAAAGTCTTGGATGCTGTAATCCCTTCTGTGTGGGTAGGGAAACAACCTGGAAGGGCAGAAATTGCTTCCCCTATCTGAGTAAAGTTGAAGCCAAGGGCAAAGCCCATACAAGTGCCCCAGTATCCAATTACCTCTGTAGCCAGAGAAGGGCTGAAGGTGCTGATGGAAAAGTTCCTATCCTGGGGACTAATCCATGAGTGCCTATCTAGCTTTAACACCCCAACACTGCCAGGAAAAAAGCCTAACAGCAGCAAATACAAATTTGTACAAGATCTGCATGCCATAAAGAAAATAAATGAAGACCTACATCTGGTGGTGCCTAATCCCTATGCTCTCCTCTCAACATTATCTGAGGGAGATTCTTCCATAGCATTTGATCTTAAAGACTTCTTTTTCTGTATACAGCTAGAACTTAACAGCCAAAGTATATTCACCTTTGAGCAGTAAAACCCCACGACAGGAAGAAAGGCTCAAACGTGCCGGACTGGATGCCGCAGGGATTCAAAACCAGTCTGACGCTGTTTGGAACCGCCCTGACTGAAGACTTAACTAACTGGCAGAATTTAAATCAAGAAGCTTTACTGCAGTATGTTGATGACTTACTAATTGGTGCCCCAGCCCAGGAATGATGTGTAGAATTGACTATAAACCTACAAAATTACCTGGGAATGGCTGGATGTTGAATATCCCAAGAAAAAGCACAACTAGATCAACAAAAAGTGAGATATTTAGGATTTGATATCTCTAAAAGATGGAGGGAATTTGGACCAGAAAGGAAAGAAATCATATGCAGAATATCTGTCCCCAAAACAACAACAACAAAAAAAAACAACTGAGAGGATTTTGGAGGGTTTCTGCCAAATCTGTTTCCCTAGCTACGGGCTAATGGTGAATCCCCTTTATGAGGCCGCAAAAGAATCAGAAAATACCCTGGAATGGACAACTGAGTGCCACAAAGGATTGGATGGCATAAAAAAAAAGGCCCTCTAATGTCCAACCTGGCTTTAGGAATTCTGAACTTAGAAAACCATTTCAACTGTTGGCCCATGAATGGGGGGGAGTGGCTGAAAGGTTGATGCCTCAAATGTTGGTCATCTGCAAAGGCCAATAGCTTACTTTTCTAAGCAACTAGATGAAACTAGTAAGGGGTGGCTCTCCAGCCTCAGAGAAGTAGCGGCAACTGCACTCTTCATTCAAGAAGCAAGAAAATTCACCTCAGGACAATCCCAAATGGTGTTTGTAACCCATAAAGTTTTGACAATAATGAAGGTAAAGGGAAACTACCGTTTGTTCCCAGGTTGAATGGCTGAATATCAAGCCTTTCTGGTAGATCAAGGAGATGCTCAATTGCCCTGAACTAACACTTTGAGCCCAGTTACACTCCTACTTACAGAAGGAATAGAAGACATCCATCATGAGAGCGTGACCATCACTGAACACCCATACTCTCGCAGAACTGACCTAAAAGATGAGCCAGTTGTTAATGAATGGCCATGAATTCTTTGCAAGTGGAAGCAGTTTTGTGGATAATGGACAATGCAGAGCAGGACATGCAGTAGTAGCTCTCCGGGACAGGATCAAAGCACAGCCACAGCTTTCCAACACATTGGCATTGAAGGCCGAACTGATTGCCCTAACCTGAGCGTTACACTTTGCTGCAGGGAAAACACTCTGCTTCTACACGGACTCCAAGGATGCCTTTGGAGTTTTGTACACTCACAGAGCCATCCAGAAGGAGCGAGAATTATTAATAACGAGTAAGGGACCAATTAAATATGGTCCAGAAATCCTTCAGCTATTGGAAACAATGCAGAAAGCCAAGGCCACAGCAGTAATGTACTGTAAAGCTCATCAAAAAGGGGGCCAAGGTATAACTAGAGGAAATCAAAGAGCTGATGGGGTTGCCAAGGAAGCAGCAATGGAAATACCAAAGGACATCTAAGGAGCTTTGATTCTCTATCTAAAACTCTTAATATCTCTCCTGATATCTCTCCCAGCTAAAGAAATACAAGTGGCAGGAAAAAAATGACAAATGATGAGAAGATGGATGGTAGAAAACACCTGATAACCAAATATTAATCTTTGAAACAGTGGCAAAGCAAATAATGAAAGATTTATATGAAGGCACACATTTTGGCTTAGATGCAATGATAAATAGCTTAAAACAGTCTATAACAGAGCCTAACATGCAAACTGTTGCTGACCAAGTAGCTCAAAAGTGCCCCACTTGCTGTGCTAATAATCAAGATTCAACCAAGCCTCCACCAGGAGAAGGAAAAATGGAAATAAAACCTGGATAATATTGGCAATTGGACTTTTCTCAACTCCCTAGGCAAGGACCCTATTGATATCTTGTAGTAACTGTTGAAACTTTAATTAATGGCCCAAAGTTTTCCCATACTGAACCAACAACACCAAGAAAGTCATGAAGGCCTTACTGAAAGAAATAAACCCTTGTTTTGGGATACCAGAGCCATCAGACAATGGCTACTACTTTGTATCTGAAATAGTCCAAGAAACAATTAAAGTACAAGGAATTTGAGGGATTTGCACACCTCTTTGAGACCACTGTCAGGTGAACAAGTAGAGCGAAGGAATCAAGCTTTGAAAATACAATTAGATGAAATCTGTGAGGAGACCCAGTTAAAATGACCCAAAGCCCTACCCATAGCCTTACTTAGAATTAGAATAGGTCCTAGAACTAAAGAAAAAAAGCAATACCCTTTCTGGATTGCTCTATGTTAAACTATACACTGTAAGTGAATTGGTAATAGATAGAAGTCAAATGCATATAAGGGGGAAAAACTGGGCACAGCAACACTCATTATTCTTGTTTGCTGTGTTATCTTCTCTCCATGTATATGTTGAAGAGCACTTACCCATCCATTTAGATGTCCCAGTGCATCCATTTTGCCCTGGACATGAAGTACTGGTGTGCACATGGATAGAGGAACCTTTAAAAGAGAAGTGAAAAGGAGCATACACCATTCTACTGAAAAGCCACTCAGTGGTGAAAGCAGGAGGAGTTAAACCCTCTATACTCGCATAAAAAAACAGCATCAATTGATGAAGAAGATCAAGATCCGGTCTTAATGAAAAGCGCATCAGAGTTCCCATGACAAGTTGAACCAACTGGGGACTTGAAACTCTTATTTAAGTGAAAAAGATGAATCCTATTTTGTACTTGCTCTTAACTGTGGGAGTAGGTTGTAACCATATAAGTGCATTCCTCACTCACAAGTGGGACAGCAGTATCTGGACACATTTGTTGAAAAATATAATGAATAGCACCCATTTTTGTCTAGGAGGTGGAATGTCAGTGGATGATGAATTGACTTCCCGTGCAATAGGAATACTCACTCCTTTGAGTGCATTACAAAATTATACTTTTCTGAAAGGTCTGGATTATTTTAATAACTCCTTCTCTCAGACGCACAACTGGGGCAACATAACCCAGGAAAAAAACACAAAGATATGGGAGGTTTAAGAATTAAAATTAGCATTCCCTGCAGAAGGATGCATGAAATTCATAAACTTCATCAAAAAAAAGCACGAATTGCAAAAATCTCACCCAAAGCTTGCCTCACTTGAAATGTACTGCTACAGAAGTAGGTCCTTTCTATAGGCCCATGTTCAGTTACCACTGGGTTGGTTCCTATTGCGTGGTTGTGAAGCAGTCTCTTACATTCCAGCGAACGTGATGGGCAGCCCTTGGACTGGAGGCCAACTAACCTTGTTTATGCCTTCAAAGTAAGACTCAAGAAAAAACTCGTGCAGAAAGAAAAGAGAAATTGAGTGAATACCCTCAAATCATAATTCAAAAATAGCTCTTTTTAGTGCAGATAAGATAGCATCAACAGCCTTCTTTATCCCAGTGATAGGAGTAGCTATAAATTATCAAGTACCAAAACACCTTGTGTGCATGTTAGTGAAAAATATAAATCTAGCTTCATAAGGTATAGCAGCCTTGAACACAGAAGTAACTCAAATACGGGACAGAACCATGCAAAGAATTTAAAGAAATGTGCTGTTTCAATTTATCAGATATTTTGTATTTACTCAAAAGCAAAATCGAACAATTGTGTGAATTAGCCCAAGATATAAAACAAAGCCCAGCTGTCGATTTCTCATAGCCAGTCTCATGGCTGCCCATGTTGATGATGTTTGTATTTTTACTTGTAGTTATGGTAATATGTTGCTGTATGTTTGAACGGCTAACTATTTGCCTTAACTCTTGCAACACTTTACTTAATCAACCAAAACAGATAATGCTAACATGAAAATGTGACAATAATGTTAGCGAAAATATTGAATATTTTCTTGAGTTAGCCAAAGTCCAAAAAGGTGAGAACTATGAAACCTTAAAGCAAGGTTTCTAGTCTCAAAGGAATCTCCTGATTCTGTGCAGAATTAAGCAAGACTTTGGTGCGGATCCCACCTCAGTGCATGTGTTGACCTGTGATACCAGCCACGCTTGCACTATGGGATAAGAGGCCTGCAGTATCCCACACAAGACTTCGTGGTGCTGAGCTTCCCTTGGTGGAAGGGGTAGAGAGGTAATGAGTTTCCTGGGACAAAAAGTAGAGAGCTGAAGGGATGTTCATTTGAATACATTGCAAATACGAGAGCAAGGGGCGCTGACTGTCAGAGTCCTTCACAGTCATTTTATGGTTGGACTCGATGATCTTGAAGGTCTTTTCCAATCATAATGATTCCATGATTCTATGAAAAAGGCAGCAAGTTTTTTCAGCTCATGGAGAGACTGGGAGAGAAGTCCAGAATAAGTGGAGATTGGAGCTGCATATGGCCTTGCTACTGAACTTTTTGCTGTGCTAGTGGCCCAGGGAACCGGTTGAACTAGACTGGAACAGTACTCTAAACCAAATTCATCATTTATACCCTGCCATCATCTAAGCCTACATGTCTACCCCAGCATTTTCAGACACAGAGAGTTGCTGCATTTCCCAATCATGGGAAGGACTCCCCAGCTGCACAGTCCAAATGTTTTGAAGTGCAACATGGTGCATTATATTAACTTGGTTCAGACAATCAGCTTTAAACATCTGAATCTCATTTCTTGATGTTAATTCCTCTTGCTCAATCTTTATTTCAGCTGTGTGGAATTCTCAGACTTTCCTGACCCTGACTTATCATTTCCTGATGTTTTATTGCTCAGTCACTGAGGTTTCAGGGGGGCTGATGTTTCAGAAACGTGCACACCTTTGTACTCATGGCCAGTATGTCAGATCAATCTTTTCACGTGCTCTGTATATATCACTGCCTCCAATTGCTGTGTCCACTGCAGGTCACCATTCTGCCTGCTTATTTGCATGCCTCATCAATACAGTCCTCCTTAAAATGTGTTTATTATTTAAGGCTTTTCAAGCTCAGCCTGTGCATACTATAGAATTTGATGTGAGCTTACGTCCGCTCTTGTCACTCATATACAGGTTCCATCTGTTCCCCTTTTTCTCTCCCTTTGCCGCTTGCCACATCCAGACCACATGCTGCTTATACATTGTACAATAGACATTTCTGCACACACACTTTTGAAAATGTGGCTCTTAGTGCTTTATTGTTCACATGTGTCTTGCTGCTTAAGGCAAGTTTTATCAGTAATGATTCTGTTGTTTACTGACACATAGAATAAAATAGGGCACTGTTAAAATGTGACTGGAGGAGAGGAGAAGGGCCTTTGATACGCCAATTACACAGTTTCTGCCAGCTTTCTGATCATTCCCCCATGCCACTACTTCCCTAAATTCTGTAATTGCCTGGGGATAAAACCAGATCCTAACATCATTTCCAGCAATGTAAGGACTACTCCACTCTGTGTGAGGCAGCTCTGTGCTGGCAAGCGTTTGCTGGAGCAAATCTAGATTATCATGCATGTCTGGTGAGGAGAGATGACACCTCCTGGCTCCAAAGGAGTCTTTCCTCCAAGGCAGCTCTAGCTTCCCCTCTAGGTCTTCTTTGCTCTTGCACAATAGCACCTCTGCACAATGGTTAAATTCTCCCATTTGGGAAAAGAAATACCCTCCAGTAATTAGTCCTGGAACTGTGCCCAGTGCTAGAGAGAACCTCCTCCTGCCGGAGTGGATCCGGAGTGGAGCAGCCACTCCAGCATGTGGGCTGGAGCGCACGCGCAGGGGAGCAATGACAAGTGCACTAACATGGGCGGACCCACCAGGAGCCATTTCAGCCCCTCTGCTCCATGCCCGTAAGGAGACTGAAGTATCTGCAAACAGACCACAGTGAGTGCAACTCCCAGGAACGTTCCGGAGTGTCTGCAGAGAGGATGGCACAGAGCCCATTACACTGGATTGTTGCCACCTGGGGATTTCCCACACCAGGAAAATCCCTAGCTACCCCAAATCTCTGGATTCCCACCTAAGGAAGCCAAAGACCAGGCTATGGGGTTGATAATACCTGCTACAGAGGAGAGCAAAGGCTACAGAGACCCCATATGATAGGAATAGACCCAATTTCTACCAGAGACATGTTGGGATTAAAGCTTTCCCTTACCAGGACAGCACCTCCTTCTTACCTGGAGACCCTCCATGCCTCCCTTCCCAAGAAGCAAGGCAAGTGGCCACCAGGCTCCGCAGGTGCCCATGCCATGCAGCTAAAATGCTGCCTGCTTGATACCCCATCTCCTGGACACTCTGGAGCCTTTGCATGAAGATTGTGCTGGAGAGCTGAAGCTGAAAGCTGTGTCTGGGAGGCTAAAAAGATACTAAGAAGATGTAGTGAGCACAGAAACATAAAGCCTCTCCCATGGCCATCTCCCACCATCATCCATGGACTACAGCCACAGCTTGTCAAGGTGTCCTTGGCTCCTATCCCACACTGTTCCATAAGTTGTGTCAGGAGAGACAAGTTTCCCTTTCCTTCCCACCCTGAAAAGAGATGGACAGGAAGTGCCAGCTTTTTTTGCACCAATATACTCGTCCTTTGCAGATAACTAATATGCACAAAGCACCTGCTGCATTCAGACTGCCACTGGATCTATTTGCTAAATGCTTGCTCTGTATTCGTCTCCAGGCAAGGAACAGTCCACACCCAACACAGGCAGTAACTACAGTGTGCAAAGCCCTTGGCAGCTGCTCAAGGGAAAGGCCCAGCAGTTTCTTTATGTTTTATGTACCACTTTGTACCAGCTGGAGGCCACTGATGGGCCAGAGGCAAGAAGGATATAAGAGAAGAGAATGAAGCAGATTTGGCAAACTGTCATAGATTAAAAAGGAGGCAGGTAGGTAGAGAGATGAGGCAAGTGCTTTGAACGATTATTAATGAAAACCAAAGGTTATAAGTGACATTTGATTATGGGAAAGAAATCAGTATCCATGGTTTTCATTGGTGCTAAAAGAGTGCTAAAAGCAGAAGCGGTTGCTGGAGTCTGAACAGGAATCCGAGGCCGAGGTCTCAACTTCCTCCCAACTGGATGAGCCGCTATTCACTTGATTTACAGGCTCCCTGGCAGAACAGGGCTTACTTTATAGAATTTTCCCTTTTTTTTTTTTTTGGAAGCAGATTGCTTTGTGAGCAGTGGAGCTAATGAAACTCGGTTTCCTGTGGGCCTGTGACCCTCGGTTTGTAATGCCTCCCTCCTCCCACACTCGGCCTAGGCTGAGCTCTCCCTCCCGCATGTGCGGGACCTCCGTGAGGCAGCAGGCAGGTATGCACAGGGCAGCAGCACGCGCTCGTGGCCAGCGCACGCGCTCGCGAGCCAGTTGGCTGCTGGCTGCGCTTCTCTGATGTCCGTCTCTATCCCTTGCCCAGTCATCAATTTACACCAAGCGTGCAGGAAATGAACGGCCTTTGAAACGTCTGCCTTTCTGCCATGTACAAAATGAGCTAAACGTTATTGATGGAGCTGGATGGACAGATTGAACGCAGGATGAAAAAAAAAAAGTTCAATTGTATTGGCTTTGGATGTACACGTCGGACTTAAGTCCAGGTTCTGGAATTAATTTCTCTTGCTCTTTTTTTTTTTGCCTTAGCTATTTTTACCCTGGATGGGTTCTGCGACTCGTTTCACACACAGCATTCGAAGCGGCTGGAGGAGCGGGTCTGAGCGCTGCAGAGTGGGGATGGGAGCACAGGGGCTGCCTGTGTTGGCTCTGCTGCTAGCAGGAGCACTCACCAGGCTGCAGCCACAGTCCCTTTGCCTCTCACATCTACAAAGTGGAAATGACGGTCTCACGTCACCCCTCAGAAAGGTTAGGAAGATAAATATATTCACACTTTAAGGTGCTCAGATACAGGAAAAAAAATGAGTCCAAGAAATCAAGGTATCTTGTAAAGAAACACCAGAAAAAATGGCCAGTTTCAATACGTAACTTTTTCTGCTACAGTTCAAAAACTTTTCCTGCCCTAATGTTAATGTATACATCTCAAGATATCCCTCTGTGCAGGTCTCCTATGAAAAATCCTTTCCTGTGGAAGCCCAGTGACTGTAGCAGGTGGACATCAATTCACAGGATCGGGTTCTAGGCACCCTGCATCTGAGTTCCTATCCATGCAATCCTGGGGCTTGCAAGGCCAGAGGTTTAATCTGGAAAAGCTTCCTGAGCCTTAATTTACAGAATGAGATCTCTAATTGCAAAACATTTATTTTCTTTAGTTAAATATAGATGATTATAATATGTGAGATCTGTCTTTTTTCCCTGTACTCTCTTTAACTGCGTTTGTTAGACATGAAAGGAAAAGGGGATTAAAAGGGAGAGATCATATCGTAAACAGCCCTTCAGGGTAGGTGGGAAAACAACAGTAACTCTCTGAAACAGAACACAGGGATGCCCTTAGGAAAAGGTTTTGAAAGTGTCCTGCATTTGAAAGTTAATGAGTAAACAGATCTCAAACATTACTTTAAAGACTGACAATGTCGGCTTTAACATCTCAAGCATGCACCACAACTGAGAAGAGACAAAGGGAATTTTTAATGGGCAATAAATGGACTAATATTTTTGGATGCAAAGCTAAAAGTGGGTTAGTTCTGATGGGATGTGGGTTTGTTCTGAACTTCCTGACACAGTGGCTTTACTGTATTGGGTTCATTTGCTTTACAGCCTCTTCTGTGGAGGCACCACTTTTTCCTTTAAACAAGAAAAAAGGATGGTCATCATAGTAAATAATCCTCCTTTGAACCACAGTAAATCCACTGAGTGTTGAGCCTGTTTACTTGGGGGTTGTGTGGGCTTGTGCCTGGTCACCTCTTTGCTCTTGGGTGATGTCTGTTTCACACTTGGCTCGTGTTGCTTGTCCATGTCTGCCCTGCTCCCCATCTCCTCGGGAAGACACCCCCAGGCTATAGAAGTGCCATCAACAGGGCAACAACATCCCCCTTCAGCAACAACCTGCGGCACAGGCACCCCATGCTCATTGCACTTCGCATGAAGAGCCTCCTGGTTGTTGTGTTCCTGGGTGTGAGGCATTTTGGAGGAAAGCTGGTCTGGCCTGGAGCTTTTGGAGAGTCCCCATCACAGCCTCCTGATGCTTAGGGTCCTCTGTGTGGACTGTTATGTGCATTCAGTGGCTACAGAACACCACAAACACCTTTACAGTCTCAGGGGGAGCCCCAGAAGGTCCCCAAAGCAGGTGTCCTTTTCTTTCACCCACAGCTGTCTCAAGGCAAAGTCATAGCCTAAGACTTCCTATTCTGCTCATGCCTGAAAAGACCAAAAGGGATGTTTCCGATGTAAAGAGCTCATTCACACCTTCTACCCATACCCCTGCTGAGGGGAGGGGTCTCAACCCCCTGCCCACTACTGGCAGCCCAGGGAGGGCAGGAAGAGGAAGGCAAAAGGAGTGTATCTTGCTGGGCAAGAGGGATGGAGGGATGTGTGGGTACAAGAAGTGCAGGGAGGAATAGGACATCCCCCTCTGCAGGAGGTTGGATGGTTAATGGAGAGCTGCATCGAGAACTGGGAGAGGCAGGGAGAAAGGAGAGACAGAGGAGAGAACTCCTATTACCAGCCCAAAGCCAAGCCTATCAAAGCACCCCTAAACCTGGATATGCCTTTGCCCACCTAGAACCCTTCAAAACCCCGCTGATGTCCTTCAGACCCTTTACCCACACAGGCTGCCCCAAATCATATCCCCTATTCCTAGCCCCCCATATCCTTACCCCTCAGAAATTCATGGACCACTCACAAACCTTCTTGCTCTCCTCCATTTCTCCCAAAGCTGCTCTGATGTAGCTACAACATTGAGACAGGGCTGCATACACCAGCATAGGTCGCCAGCCTAAAAAAAGAAGAAAGAATCAGTCCCTATGCTTTAGACATCCAGACACCAGGGAGCACGTGCCACCCCTTGAGAGAACATATTAATAGCACCTCCACTCCCTTACCACAGCTGTTTTCTGACTCACTTACCATTTTCCTAAGGGTCAGCCACCACCTTCCACTGCTTTTTCAGCTGATAAGAAATACTTTGTTGAGTTTCCGTGCTCAGTCATTACATTCTGTCTCTTCCAGAGCAACTAAAATCCCAATCTGTCTGTTCACACCTTCATGCTGGATCCAGCTTCTCAGATCTAAGGATCTGCACAGCTCCTCAGAAACCTGCCCTTCTCTCTGCACTTGATCTCTCACCGCGCTACATCCTACCCGACTGCATCATCTGCCCCCTCCACGGGAGAGATGTCTGCCCTCCTCTGCGAATCGTGTGACTCCCTGTCGCCGTGAGCTTAGATACTTCAACAAATGGCAGAGGCTCAGGCTTGGCTCCTCTGTGGCCTCTTCTCCTCCCCTGCCAAGGCCTCCTTCAGCACATTCCCAGTCTCTTTCCTCTCATTAGCTCTTTCTGGGTTAGTCTTCCTCAAGCTTCTCTCTGCCTAAGTGACAGGCTGCCAAGCAGGCCAGCTCCTTACGTAACCCTTCACTTGCCTCTTCCTGGGGGTGCCGCTTTGGGCCCATATGAGTATGTGTGAGTCCTGTCAGCCACAGTATCATCACCTCTGTGGCTTCTTTTTACCCTACGGAAGCACCAGCTATATTCATACTCCTCAAAAATAAGGACTGTGACAGTCCACCTTTCATACACATAAGGTTCTATCAAGGATTGTGCAATTTCTGGCATCCTTCTGAGCAACTGGAGCATGAGAGGGAAGCGGCTGCTGAGCTGCTGTGCGCTTGCTGAGCAGAGACTGCTTGTACAAGGGGCCATGCGCGTGAGGGCAGCCGTGGCCTCGAGCACAACTCCCCGAGCACAGCACCCTNCGTGAGGGCAGCCGTGGCCTCGAGCACAGCGCCCCGTGAGAGGCTTCAAGCTGCTTGTGACCCCCTTTGGAAAAAGGCGAGGGTTCAGCTTTCTTTTGGCTGATAAAGTGGGTATTGTGAAGAAACCAGAAATACTAGTCCTGCTCAAGAGCTTTGCTGTGCCTCAGGCGAGAATACCAAAGCAGGATTCTCCCTTCAAATAGGAGTCCCACAGCACAGTCCCCACACAGTCCCAGGTGCAGGGAAGGCCGTGCTGGCTGGGAATACACACACTACGTGGCTCCGAGGGCAGCTGCTTGCGAGTAGCGACACACAGATCCAGCAAGGCAACATAAACCCCTGGGGATGAAGTGTTTGCTCGCAAGGCAGAACCAGAGAGATTTCGGCACTTGCCTTACCTAGGAGTAGGGTAGGTGGTCCCAATGCCAGGATTTGGCTCACCAAGAGCATCAGCACTGACAGCAGGAGGTGAAAAGCAAGCAGATGGAAGAAGTGGGTGCTCCGGTACCGTGAAGACAAGCATTGAAGAAAAAGTTCGAAGAGGACTAGAAAAAGAGAGAAATTCTCTTTATAGGGCTTGAGATCAGATACCACAGAGTAAAGGTAGGTCCAAAGGTAGGTCTGGGAAATTGAGTCCCTAGGACTTTTCAGTGGGAAGAGGAAGCCTCTTAAGCTAAAAATACGCTCCCATTTCCTGTTCCAGGCCACTGCTCACAAGCTCATGGCAAGCAGCAATATCAAGTGGGAAACACTGACCTAAATGAGTATCAGTTTAGGAATTTTGAAGTGCAAGCAAACCCCAAAATCCCTCAGAAGCCAGGCTACTTTCCTCCTTGATCTCTGCTCCTCCTGTGCTTTGGGCTAAACGTGCTTTTATACTTCATTAAAAGGCACTCTGACTAAACAAAACAGTCCTTTATCTGCTCTGAAAAGCCACATCCCGACATTCCCTCTTGTCAGTCCTCTCAGTTCATTGGAGTGCAGGGCCTAAGTCAGCTTTGACACCAAACGCAGGTGTCAAATACAGGCAAAAAGATTCAGGACTCCACTGACTACTCTGACTAGCTCTTCATTGACTGGAAAAGGCAATCCCCTCTCCAGGACTCATTAATACTTTCCAAAACCCTGTGGATGCACAAAATCATGTCTATAATGCCATAAAAAAAAACCCAAAACAAAACAAAACAACAACAACAAAAAAAACAGGAATGCTCAAGACATTATAAGTATCCCATGTCCTACCACAGCATGGACTGTGTAGCAGGTATTTTAGAAGAAACAAGTATCTCTGTTGCAGCTAGACCCCAAACTCCATTCCTATCCAAACTGGTGTTTTTCCCTTGGACAGTGCCCAATCTGAAGAATTAGTGTTTTCCACACAAAAATGCTTGGTTGGTAAATTTCCAAGAATTTCTATTTTTGATCCAATGAAGAATGGCAGCTTTCCATGGAATTTACTTTTCTTTTTCTTTCTTTTCTTTTTTTCTTCCAAAACAAGATTGCTCAAAAAATCATAAATCTTCATTTGGAAATGCTACCAGGAGTCTGCATGGATGTCAGAGTTCAATTGTCCCATTCTGCAGGAGTCTGGATGCTTTTTTTAAATAGTCCTTTCCGATTTGAAAACTACACTTTGTTTTTACATCTGTTACCTCTTCATTAAACTGTTTTTTTCCCTCTCTTTAAGAAAGCAAAGTGGAGGCTCCACCACAGAATTCTGAAAATGCTCGTGGTTTTTAACATCATGCTCTGGCTCATGAAGCTGTATGATCACTTGTGACCTTAGAGGATTAGGAGTGGAGACACAGCTGTAAAGAAGCCGCCAAAAGCCACTCTGCTCCATATTCAGGCTAAAGCTTTGCTGAGCAGTGCTCAACTCAATGCTAGGGATGCACACAGATCTCACAGGAAACCTCTAATAGTCTTCAGGACCCAGAATCTCACATTGCTGTATACAAGTTCTTCCAGAGTCTGCAGACCATGTGCTAAATAGTCCAGATTTGCAAAATCACGGCTTCTCCTTATCAGTTCTCTTTCTGATACATTTCTGTCTTCACTATTTTTTTTTTGTCTCATCCTGTGTCTCCAGAGCCCTCCATGAGCAAGAACTTGCTTCCTCTGCGTCTTAATGCTCCTCACTTGCTCGCTGTCTTGCAAGCAGAATCACTTTGGCACACAGCCAGGACTGCAATGAGGGCCAGGCACATGCAGGGCAGCTGAAAAGTACCTCAGCTTTGGGAAATCCTGCAGGGTTGTAAAAGCTGCCCACAAACCCAAATCATATCAAGCAAGGCCTGTCTGATAATTCTTTGGCATAAGCCCCAAACTTGCTGAACTGCTTTTCCATACAAACTATTTCCAGGTGGGTTATTAGGACCTTATCCCTTCCATCTTATATCCTTCTGTGGTTGAAAACAGCATTCTTTAGAGTGAGCTAGTTTTTAAGGAAAAACAATATATTCCTTTGCATTTCTGGTTCCTCTAAAAAAGAATACTTTGCAAGACCCAAATTCTCCCTTCCACAACACACAGTAGTAAGGTGTCATCTCCCCACAGCATCTGTGCCCATATTGGACTGTTTAGAGCTAATCTATTCTTTTACAGGACCCTGATATGGTATGACCACCACGATGAGCAATAATGGAGCTGTGCACTGTTAAAACAGCTGTGCTGTGCACTGCTAAAACTAGTTTCCTTTCCTGCACTTTTACAGAAATATCACTGTAGCCATATTTGAGTCTCTGCTGCTTTAATTACAAAGGAGTAGTTAAAATGAAACAGCTGAGCCAAGTCTGTTGAGTGGCCGTCTGCAGTCAGCGCCGTGTGGGCTGGGGGCGAGGAGGCTGCCACCGGACTTGTGGAGCACATCAAGCTCTGTCTCCATGCCGTTGTGCTGCCTCGCTGGCTGGCGTGTTCCCATATGTGCACACGGGATGCAGGAAAGGATGCATCCATGTGAGAACCGTGGTGTGACATGCAATGTGTGGGTGCGACACACAGCAAAGCTCGGCCGTCTCCTGGTCGGTGAGAGGCCATCTTGCTGTTGGTCCAGCAAGGACAGGAGTGCTTGGGCAGTTTGCTAGACTTGCATTTTTTTATCCCACTACCCATCATTACTGTTCAGAGTGTCTAATATGGACTGTGTAATATTAAAAGTGGAGCCCAGGTGTAAGACTTGCAGTTCTGTGACCCGCCGTTGCATGAGAGGAGCGGGTAAAGAAACGGTAGGGGTTTTCTGACAGTTTCCCAACCAACAAGCTGATTTGTTTGCTGATGGGAGTCCCTGGGGTCTTGACCACAATAGAAAATTAAGAGAGGTGGAGACAGGCTGGTACAAAACACAACGTGTTCCTGTCAGTTAAAACAAAATGCTTCGCTCTGGGAAACTTTCAGACCACAGGGTTTTGAAAGAACACGTGTCACTGAAAAAAATACCTGGGCCAGTGAAATTCGGCCAGGGAGCAAGAGCTTTGCTCTTGAAGCAGCCCCACCGGCGAGACCTTCCCGGCGGCGAGGCCCGGGGGATCTCGCGGGCAGCCTGAGGATGTAGGCGCCGCGGGGCCCCTTCTACGGCAGCGCTAGCAGAAGGCAGGTGTGGACGGAGCCCTGCTGGCTGCGCCGCCTCCGCCAGCCCACCCTCCCGCTGCGTGAAGGGAGCGGGGCCGCGCAGGCGCAGCCGCCGGCGTGACTCACGCTGCCCGTTGCAGCCCCGGTTCCAGCTCCCCTCCCGGGGGTTTCCCCACGCCTCCCTCTCCTTATAACTTCAGGATTTCTTTTCCACAGCCAGTACAGGCCGTTGCCGCTGGCGCACACGGTTGGGCTGGGTGCTGCACTAGCGCTCCTGCCCTTAACTCGCTCCACACAGCTGATGGGACCCGCACAGACGATGATCATGAGAGCCAGGCTCGGCTGCGGCACAACCGAGTGTCTGCAAAGCCCTGTGAGACCTGGAGGGAGCTGCAGGGAAGCGAAAGCAGGGCAGGAGCTGTTACAAAGACGGTTGAGAGCACTAAAAAGCCGCACCCAGACTCGGCTCCTCACTCCCCTTTCCGCCTTAGAAAACAAACAAAATGGAAAAAAACATCAACATTTGCCACTGTGCATTGCTCTTGCTGCCATGTGATCCAGGCATGTGACTGTTGTTGATACTTCTTTTTTTTTTTTTTTTTAATAGGATCAAACTTGTAGCTGCCGTAAAAGCCATGCAACTTGTCAGCAATTCTCTGGCAAGTTACACAAGGCACAGAGCTGCGCGCTGCCCCGCGCTGTCCCACCTCCCCCTGCACGGACACTCCTCCCCAGCCTTCTTCAACGGAGTTTTTTAGGGAAGTGGGCAGGATCCTGTGCTACACAACGTGGGGAGACGCGGCAGTGAGGCAGCAATTTTCTCCAGCCTTTCCTGCCTTTGGAAGTGTTGTTCATGTAAAAGGGAAGCTCGAGCTTTCCCTGAAGTATATATATTAGAAGGAAAGACTGGGATTACCACCCTGCGAGGTGCTCTGTATTTGATTTCCTCTCGCAGTCTGCACAGATCTGCCTGCCTATGCAGATCTGTTTAGTCATGTTGTGAGCCGGGCTGGATGAGGCCATTGGCTGCAGGACTGCTGCTTGTTCCCAGGTCCCCTCAGGGATCTGGTGTTCGCTGGGCTGGAGCTAAGCACCTTGCCTCGCGCCCAGCATCCTTCATCTGAATTAGGTTGGCAGCCAGGGGCTCCAGGGAGTGAAGGAGGACCATGCAGGCCTTCCAGGTCTTTGTAAGGGAACCCCTTTTTACTAAAGGGCTACAAACAACTGTGACCCTCCCTGTGCTGTATTTCAGTGGCTGGTTTGCTGTGGAGTGAGCCAGCCAGCCTCTCACTTCTTGGCAAGTATCATGAATGATGGAGGGAGCCTCCGCTTCAGTAGCTGCCTTTGCTAGAAGAGATGGGCCACAGCTTTGAGGTACCTTTGCAATTCCCTGCCACTAGAGTTGACCTGGGAGCAGTTCAGCACTTCCTCTCTGATGATTTATGACCCTGGAGCACAGCTGCAGCCTCACGGTTACATGGGTGCATGGCGGCGGCGAGGTGCTGCCCTGTCACTCCAGAGCACGCAGGCGAGGAAACACAGGAGGTGCTTGCAGTTGTGGTAACTATTGACCACCACCTCTGTGGACTGTTGGAGATGAAGGACATAGTGTGAACACTACTGAGCACCCCACTTGTCCAAAATGCTCACGTGTCTCTAAGTTATTTGTAATTACAAATCAAATTTTTGTTCAAAATAGTAGGTGCCAATGCTTCTTATGAGGTTTAACTACTCCATGCAGTTGTTCCTTGTAGGTGACGGGGGCTCCAGTCTTTCTCCAGGGCTTGCTGTTGTTAGCTCCTGGTTGGAGTCCATCACCTGTTCGGATTGCTAGTCCGTGGAGACACTAATGTGGTTTTTAAGTAGAGATTGAGCATAACAGATGTCCAATGATTCAAAGATCTCTGTCTTCTCTAGACAGAAAATTTATCTCTGGCCAACCAAAGCCACCCTGCAGACAGCAAGTCTTTACCATATGACAAGGACATGGACTGTTACACTGTCCCTATGCTGTGTGACTTCAGCTAGGATACTTACCTATATATTTCTCAGTAGAAATAAACATACTATTTTCTTGAACATTATTTGTTCTGTCAGATCAAACATAAAGCCTGCAGTCAACAGAGAACAAAGTGCTTTCTTTGCCCATTCCCATACTTCCTGCTTCTTGACTTCGCTGCAGTACCTGTTCTCTAAAGATGCCTTTTGATCAATAGTATACAGAACAACTATTAACCAAAGCCACTTTTCATATTGACTGGATTTGAACTGGACAGCCAGACTCTAAAATCCATTGCAAACTCCTTGAATCACAATATTCTTCATTAAAAAATCTGGTGTTAGTGCTTTTCTATTAAAAATAATAACTCAGAGATAATATTTAAAATATATGTATATATTTCACAGTGTTTCATACTGCTAGAAGCATCAGATTTCAGGCTGCTTATTTCTGTGCTTAAGTATGGTTCAGGTGCCTAGTCTGCTGCATGCAAGATATGTCTGTTTGTAGATTGCTTAGTTTTACTGTATTCCACTCTTCTCCTTTGGTCGTAGTGTACACAAGGAACCCGTTGCTTCTTGGGGCTCTACTCACTTCTCTGGCATGTTGGCTTGAAATTTCTTCTTCTTGCCCAGGGGTCTCAGGCAGCTCATGTCTGTTTTGTGTCTTACCTCGTGTCTCATCTTTTTTTTTCCTCTGGCATAGATAACGGTCTCCATACTCCATTGGTTTCTCTTTGCTGAACATGAGCCTGTGATTTTTTTTTAATCTTGTTCCCATGTATGAAAGAGGTTCTGTTTTGCCAGATCACAAAGCCATCGGCATGGAAATGCTAAGTATATGTATGACCCTAAATAATTAGCAAGATAAGGTTCAGTATGTGGTATTCAAGAGTAGTTAGTATCATATTCCTTGGTTTTCTAGGAATTAGTGTAGCTTGTTGTTGCTTGTTGAAAATGACTTTGTGTTCTTTACAGCACCTATCTTCTCAAAACGCCTCTTTTTCTGTAGTGATACCAACAAAAAAACAAACTTATGATGGTACATATTTATATGAATAATAGGCTTGCAGTTTTCCATATTTCAGCTTTTAATTTTGCTGATGTTTCATCTTCCAACAACTAAAAATCTAAAATACTATAAGAATTCTCTGAGAGGCTGTGTTAAAAATTAGGTTTTAATTCCCCTCTTTCTCACTGCCTGTATTTCTGTGGCAGGTGTCCTTTTGGGGGCGGGGTTGAAGGTTCTGTTTCCTTGTAGCTCTGGGGTTTGTTTGCTGCAGATTGCCTTTCCACTTATATGGCACTGAGTGCAGTCACTAAAAGTAGAATTCTTAACCCCTTCACAAAAGCCATTTCAATGGATTTCATTCTCACAAAGCAACATCTACTCATAAAAAGATAGGTATTTTTTTTTTCTGCTGTCAGATCTCTCCTATCTCCCTCCAAAAGTAACGCGAGTTTCTAAGCAAGCAAAGAGACAGAAAACCTAAGATATCGCACAACAGTCACTGTGATTAACCTGACACTGCTACCGAAGGTTGCAGTTTCAAGGCTTTGCTGTGCGAGCAGGCAGCGAGAGGTGCCCACTTAGACACAAGCTTTCAGAGGCTAAATGGCAAGACTGCTGCAATAACTCCGTTGATCAAATAAAATTTCAGTTCACAGTGTAGAGCCAAAAGCTGTTCTTGATTGCAGCCTACAGGGATATTTCTTGGCTCATGCGCGATGTTTTAAGCCATGTGCAGCCCTACAAGTCATTACTGATGTTTGAAATCTCTTCATATTCTCCTCAGAGATGTGGAATGAAAACTATTTACCTTCCGTCATAGTTCATTATGATTATTAAACCGTAGGAATGAGAACGGGTACATGAGAGTTGGACGTATCAGGTCTGTTCTGGCTGTGCCAACATTATTTCTTAAAGAAGAGAGTATATTCAAAAATATAACCCAACTTTCCCTTTTACCATTTTCCTGTCATAACTGTATTTGTGTACAAAGATTTCACAAGACTGTGTTACATATGCACTGTTTGCTGAAGCAGTAATATGAGGCTTCTCATTGCCGTATTACCAAGATATACACCAAGGCACTTACCAGTACGCATAACAAGTCACTTCATTAATTTCCTGGTTCCTTAGACCATCAGGAACAGATCTCATTCCTGCTTGTATCTCATCTCTTTCCCTTCACCATTGCATTTAGTCTTTCTGCTTGACCCTTTGGGCCCTACCAGCTCTTTATCTTCCAAACGACACTGGAGAAAAGAAATACCGTGGCCCCCCGAATGGCTCAGGTGGCATAAGCAGTCCCCATGCGTGTGCCCACACTGACACAGAGATCTCCAAGTTGGCACGACCACAAGCTCCTGTCACCACGTGGTGCAGCATGGTGGCGTGCAGAGCTGCTCATGAGGGTAGAAAGGGCAGGATATTTGCATTAGCATGGGATTACGGGCCAGATAAAGAGCAAAGCTTGTTCTGGCAGGTCCTGACCGACCTGGCTGCGCTGTGCTCCAGAGCCAGCTGCGGCTTTGCAGGCCAGCTCCTCATAGTGTGCAGCATAGGTATGTCGCAAAGTCCTTGGTAGCTTTCTACCCCAGTGATGAGGCCGTGTTTGCAAAGCAGATTCATTGACTTGAGGTTTCCATGCATATACACAGTGACATTCAGGTCTTGAGTGCCTGGGTCTCCTTGGGAAATGTGAGTTAATGTTATAACCCCTTGAGGCACTAAGGGATTTTAATGTCCCATCTGAGTCTCTTGCAGTGGGTCTGCAAGAGTTAGATCTTTTAGCACCCTTTTCAGAGGACGAGAAGATCACAGCCCAGCCGGTGGGGCTGATGGTGGTGGGAACAGAGGACTCAAGGTGGAACAGTTGGAGAGATCATGCTGCCCCTCCACATTGGATTTCTCTTAAATTTACGTTTGACAGGTCACCGTTGAAGAGCATGTCCACCTGACGCACTGGTTCTCTACATGGAGAGGGCTGAAATTTCCTAGGCTGTTTAACTGTCTCCTTTCTTTAGAAACAGCTCTAAATAAAATATAAAATGAGATGTGTGCATAACCCATTTGCACTTTCATGCTATGCAGTTTTGTTCCTGAAAAACACTACTTTGCCCACTCTCAAGCAATGTGTTGATTGCTGGACAGATCAATCTTGTGCCTTCCTCCTACTCTACTTATCTTTTAGCCTCTGCTTCCAGGTCTCTGTGATGCTAAACTGGAACTTGCAAGACTGGGGACTGTCTCATGACTGTTTCATGTAGCACCTACAAAAATGAGGTTTTAACCCTAGTGAACTTTTCTAATACATAATATGAAATAAATTGGTCTAATGAAAATGGATAAACTGCGAATACTGCTCATTATGGAAATAGTACCTAATATGGGAATCATTCCTAACTGCTCAAGTTTCCTGTGCTCCTTTCTGTTTTGCTGTGAGCTTTCAAGAACAGGCTCACTGCAAGGTGGTTTGTGTTTAGAATTATGACATTTGTCTAATTAAATATCAAAAATATCTAAGTGGCAACCTTACTCAGGATCAAGGATTTTCTATATTTTATGGTGTTTAAACAATGTTGTTAGTTGTTTTTCCAGTTCATATGTTTGACATTATATTGCTGACAATACTTAGAAATTAGCTACTCACTCTAGAACCCTTATCAGTACAAAACTATTGTTATGTTATATACATTATATACATATAAGAGAGAACTATGTTAAGTAATAAATTCAGGGAAATATGGATGGCCTTTATGAATAATACAACCAGGTATTTTGGCACAGGGATTCTACTAACTTCCTTAATTTTGAAGTATTGTTATTGTTGTTATTGTTACTGGGCCGAGGAGCCGATACTCATAACGTGCATTGGACACTGAAGAAAGAGGAGCTAAAGGGTGTCTACTCCAAGGGGTTTTCACTGTAAGAAATGACAGAGGGATTTGGGCAGGACAGTGGCCCTACCAGCAGATAGAGCCAACTGTAACAAACATGTTTGCTCACTTAGGTGGGCGCCTAGTAGCCTGTTTGCATCCTGACCTACCCGCAGCTTAAAAAAGCATAGCCAAGATCCTCTCTGTAGGTAGGTCAGAACTGAGTTATCTTTTATACAGGAGCAGATGTTCAGATCCCAGTAAGACCATAGAAAGGCCGTATGTACGTACACAGTTTTGTCAGTTCCCAGCAGTGGGAACTGCTCAGGTTCCATATCACACCTTCAGCACAGACCTTGTAGCTCTCCTGGGCCCTGGTGCCGGCCGCCCTGCCAGCGGGAAGTACACTGCAAGCTCCCTGGCTTTCTGATTGCAGCTTCCCAGCAAGGCTCGATGCCTCCTGCCAATACAGCCCTGAGGGAGCTTGAGGTGCTCAGCAGCCTCCCGCCATGGTGCCTTTTTCTCCATCCCTTTTGCCTCTTCAATCTATTGGATTTATGACCATCATGGCCCCCACCATCCTGCCACTACAAAAGCCCTGCATAGTGGGGAGGGCCAGCAGGGGCTGTGGGGCTGCCATCCCTGAAGATTGCCAGGTAAGGAAAACAAATAGAGTTGCCACAAGCAAGTCATCAGTGTGCTGAACTGCACTGAGCCCTGGTTCAGGGCTGAGGGCACTTGCAGAGGGGCACGGATGCTGCAGCGCTGCGGGTGAAGGGAGGCCCTAAGGCACACTTTGCTCCTGGCTTGTCTCTGGCCTCGAGGGCTCCTCAGGCCCCGGAGGCAGTGCCAGATGCTCTCAGGTCGTGACCAATTGCAAACGCAGAAACAAAGCTTTTGATCAAGGTAATGGCAGTCAGTGAGGAAGTGCTTAAAACTAGAAAGAACAAGCAGACGGACTGTACAAGTAACCTAGATGCAACCAACCAGACAAAACAAGTTATGTACAAACTCCCTAAAACTATTACGCAAAGTCCAAATAATGTGCACAAGGTTTTTTCCTGCCTGAAAGCAGTGGACACATGCACACGAAATCCTTATCCCTTCCGCCAGTACTGAGTAGTCGGCTGATGAGGTGAAGCAGTCTGTGCCTGTGGCGTTTGGGGTGTAGGGCTCTCCATACCCACGTGAAGCAGGCAGGAGTGAGGGGAGGATTACAGGCAATGCACTCTCTCTCATCATCTCACAGTACTTCTGCCAGAGGCATCATGAGAAGCCTTACAAGCGCAGGCACCCACTCATTTAACTTCTTCCCTTTCTGCCACTCTGCTGTTATTCTTTCCCCTGTCTCCGTATCAAGAGTATCTGCTCCTCTGCTGCCCTGGAGCAACCAGGCATTAGCAACAAGCTTGTAACTCCAGGGTGCTTCTGAAGGCACTGCAGTCAAGAGCACTTCTAACTAAGATAGAAAACAACTTGATTTCCAGTAGCTGCAAAAATAGAAAAATGAGCATTTAAAAATCCTACCTTTTTATTTTTACCCACCCACTAGCTACAAAGGGCAGCAGCTCTGGCCACTGCTGCATGACAGCTTCACTGGGCAAACAGATTTCTATTTCCCAGGAGAGGGGAGCTTGGAAAGGGACCTGCTGAAGGATGCAAGGGGCCAGCAAAAATCCAAATTTTGGGGCTTGGCATTGCTCATCCCTTGCTAGAGGTGCCCAGGCCCAGAGAGAGCAATCACTTCAGGTAGCCAGAGATGCTCCACGGTCCCTCGAGGAGCAGCACAGGAGCCTGATATAGTGCTTGCGCTGTGGTGAGCCTGGTGTTTCATGGTGGAAGCAGTAATAAGGTCCTTACAGCCAGGAACCCAAGTGAACTGGAGCTGCTGCCAGGCTTAGCTGACGACAAGCACAAATCCCTGACGCTGCAGCAGTTGCCTCCTTCCCTGGGATATCTCCTCCTCTCTCCCTTGCCTCTGCGTGAAGCAGGGCGCTGTGAGCGCCTGTGTTCACAGGCCTGCAAGCCACGTCTCACCAGCGGAGGGGGCGCAGGGAGGCGATCCCGACCGACCGCCCACCCGTCTGCCCAAGGAGGAGGCCGCACAGAGGAGGGGCTCAGGTTTCTTAACCTTCACTGTTAATTTCTTGGCAGCTGCCAGCTTCATAAGCCAGCAGAGGAAACCTTGCTTGCTTTTCTTCCCCCCTATGCATGGATAATGACACCCACTTTACATTACCCTCCTTAGAAAGGTAGGGCAGTGTGCCAGGAAAAGAAAACATGTGGTGGAAGAGCAGGAGGGAGAGAACACAGCCCTTGCTAGAGCAGCTCTGCCTTTCCTGGCCACCCCTTTCTCCAGGGCCGCCTCAGCTTTGCGATTGGTGCCCCAGTTTTCAAAGGCAGCTTTCCTGATCTCTCCAGTTTTATGAGGCAGATGTAGGGTCAGCAGAGCCTCCTCCTCCTCACTTGTGTCCTTGTCCTTCTCTGCGTGGAGCTTAGAGACTGCCATCTCAGCAGGTGCCTTATGGGGAGCCCACAGCAAGGAGTCCCCACCTGCAATAGCACTTCCCTTCGTAGCGAAGGAGCAGGAGATGTCCCAGAGTGTTTCTGTCACTGGACACTTGGGGTTACGACTGCCCAAAGTCCTTTGCTTTGACTTGGAGCTCCTTTTCATCCAGCTTGCAGGCTTTTGCGAGTCCTTCTGTGCTCTGTAGAAACATTGCATGTCAGGCTGTGCATGTCTCTTGTGTAACGGCTGTTATCTTCTTACATATAAACGAGCAAGATCGGGGAAGGTACTGAAGGTAAAGGGTTCCAGTCGGCCTCAGCTGACTTGGTGAAGTTCAAAACTGCAGCCACAGTGACCCCATACAAGATGCTGTGGCATAGCCCTGGGCAACTGCTACTACCAGCAAGCGTGAGGGACTGTCCAAACGGTCTTTCTGATGTTTGGCAACTGAGTGTTGGTGGTACTCAGCTGAGAAAAAATCCTGTGTTTAATTCTGGTTTAATTCTGCAGGGAGACAAATGATTGAGACAATTTCTGTTTCTAGAGCCGTCTATGGTATACTGAAGCTGAATGCTTGAGCAGCAGAAGAAGATTTCCAAATTAATTTTCTAAAATGCTTTTCATACACTGTTTCTGTAACATCAGGATTTTCAGTCTGCAGGACTGCAGGCTGTGCCTTAGCTGGCACAGAAGGATGCACATCTGCTGGACTGAACAGTGTTCTGCTCCTTCACACAAGGAAAACCACAGAATTGCAGAAATGTTGTTTGGAAGGGACCTCGAAAGGCCCAAGCTCATCCATTCCCCTGCTCAACACAAAACAATGACACTAGGTCAAGCTTTGTCTAGCCAAGTCTTAAAAACCTTCAAGAGCAGAGAACCTCCCTCAGTGTGCACCAGTGTGGCAGTCCACTCCTGGTAAAGACATTTTTCCAAAGGGAACCTCCCAAACTCCAGCTTTTGGTTGTTGTCCCTCATTTTACCATCTGCTTCTCACAGAGAGAGTTTGACCCTGTGGCCTGTGTAACTCCCATTACGACAACTTTCCCCGCTCTCCCGGTGATGCGGCCGCACGCGGCCCACAGGGCAGCGTGTCGTGTTTGCAATGCCAACACTCCCTTGGCTCGAAGGAGGTATAACCCATAATTCATAACAACACGAGTAGGAGCACGGCTTTAATTCACCAGTACGGTGACTGAGCAGTTTCAAAATCCAATTTCATAGGCACAGAGATTACATTAATCTCTTTTAATAGCTAAACAATTCAGTTTTCAAGATAGGACAAAGCATAGGATATTCTTGACAAAACTGGTGCTTCAAAGCTACCTACATCAAATTTAAAATCCTGACTCTTAAGCTCCTAATGATAAAACTGATTGTATCTTTTCAGAGTAGTACTGCAAAACTTGTGTTTAATCTCTTTTTATACCACAGTGTTGCTGTCTGGGCTTGCCTTTTGGGAAGCAAATGTAGATCAACTTCACCTTCAAATACCATATGAGGAAACTCATTCAGCCCTCACCAACTAATCTTTGGGGCCTGTGGAATGATAAAATTCAAGTTATCAAAGTATCTGGAACTGCCTTCTGATTTCTAGCTTGAGCACCTCCCTGAATCTGGACCCTTTGATTTAAGGTGGCTGCTTTCTTTCACCATGTCTCAACAGGCAGAAAGGGCATAGCTTTAATTCCTGTTGGCTCACTCACCTTAGCTCGTGACTGAAAAGCTCTCTTTACATCCAGAAACACAGAACTGAATGCAGGTTTACGTTAAGGGCTTCTATCCGTGTAGTAACTACTGTGTAATATATAGTGACATTTCCATGCCACCAGAAATATTGGCATAAAAGATCTTTTGTTGGTGCAGCTATTTTGCTTGGAGAACCAGCATAAGCTGTCCTGGAGAAAGCACTATTTGTTGGGCCAGGCTGTGCTTTCTTTCAGAGAATTTGCTGGTTATGTGGTCTCGGTATATCCATTTCAGGCTGCTAAGTGTTTGTTTTGTGATTTAGGGCTCTGACACATGAGCTCTAGCAAGTCATACTGAGGGGATTGAAAAGGTGACCGGCCCAGCTGTTTATTACTCTGCTTGCTCTTGCTCTGCTGGCAGAGATTACTGTCCCTACAGCAGAGCTGGCTGAAGACAACATATGTCCGGGGTAGAGCTGCTGCAATTTGCATTTTAGCTGAAATCTCCCAGGAGGTGGGATTACACTAAAAAAAAGGCTGTCAACTGGAGATACCAAGATGTTTTCCATAATGCTTGAAGCCCGTCAAAATTATCGCCACTGCCATGCTGTATGTCCTTATGTCTTCTGTCCTATGTTTCTGGCCCCTCTTTTCACCAGAACTGGCAATCGTTGATCCAAACAGAAAACAGATCAGGGAATTCACCCAGCCAAATAGCCTTCCTGCTGCCTAGCAGGAGAGCATGGGATTAAAGCACCACCAACTTCTACCAGCTTAAACAATCTTGCAACCCCTCTCTCGGGCAATGGTACAAGTTTCCTTCTGGTGACTGTGCTCCAAAAGCAGTAGCCTTTGGCAGTAAAGTGGTGTCAAGCAACAGCAAGTGATAATGTGCTCATCTGCACATCCGTTTCCTAAACACATGCTAATGTGAGCCCAGAGGCTTCCCTCATGCACCTGAGTGACCAGCTAACAAGGCCTCAGATGCCAGGGAAATTACCCCCTACCCTTGAGCTGTAATCCTCCTTCTGCTTTAGGAATAACCTCCTGCAGTAGATGGCATTGCTTTCAGAAACAAAGCTATGGAGCTGTCATTAGAGGTCCTCTCCTTCCTCTGCCCAGCTCAGAGCAGAGCTCCAGAGACTGTCCTTGTACCCTGATGCTGATCAGCTTTCCTTGAATGCAACAGCAGATATGGGTCACTGCAGAAACAGGAGCAGAGCAGGAGTAGATATGGACCAGCTCTGATCTCTGCAATACTCCCAGGCCAGGAGGCACACATATTTTATCTCCACAGCTCAGTAAGGATGAGGGAAAAAAAAAGAGTGGGAAAAAGACCGGGCCTTAAATATACAACAAGCCTTTCCCCACCCATTACCACCTCACCAATAAGCTATTCCAAGCTATCTTGTTTATGTGTGTTTTAATACCTCTTAGCATTTGCATTTGCCTTGAAGCTACAGGCAGCTATGTGCTGCACTGTGCTAAATATTTGTGCAATAAGTACAAACAGATGTTTGAAGATCTGCTTTGAAACAGATCTTTACCCTCTAGATTCTCTCCCAAGACTCTTCAGGAACAGTATACATCAATATATTCAGACCGAAGCCTTGAAGAGCAGGGAGAGAGGGGATATATAGAAATAGTGAGCAGTGGAGCAGGAACACATCTCACATCCCCATTGCATAACCCCTCCCAGCAACAGTTTGGACAGCACAGTTTTCATAAACAGTTTGTCTGCAGAGCTTCCTTCCTATAAAGCAATCTCTGTTGCATTCAGGTCTTTCAGACTCGTTTTTGACCTCACTAGCCAGATTCTTGCCACCCTCAAGAGCTATTGCTTGCAACCTAAATAATCCCACTGATGTCAAAAATCTCAGAGTGAGCAGAGATGGTGAAACCTGCCCGGTGTGCACAGGTGGCCCTAGCTCCCATGCATGGACTTCTGTCAGCTGCTCACAGGGGTGGAACGGTTTTACAAGTGGCATTGAGTAATTCGACTCACAGACCCCACGGTGAGATACCCTGTTATGCTGCAGGCCACATGCACAGTAATGGGGAAAGCTAAGCAGCCTCTGCCTCGGGCAGCTGACAGTGGAAAACCTGAAAGGAGAAAGGTAACGTGGTAGTTGTGAAACCAGCCAGGATTGTGCGGTGATTTCTGTGTGGGAGGTTGCAGAGAGGATTCTCAAATGACTTTTAACCACTATGTTGCAGCTTTGGGTTTGTTTCTTCTTTATCTCACCTTTTTGGGGAGAAAGGGGTGTGTCTGGCAGTTCAGGTGCTGCTTTGGGATTAGGTGATCTAAGTTCAGGTTTCTGCTTTGCCAATGATGCCCTCAGGCAACTTTCTCTAATTCCCACTACCTTTTTGCCCCTTGTTCTTGAAGGAAGAGCAGGACTTCCATACCCCAGGGCACGCAGGATTAATACTTCAAAGGCTGTGAGGGATTCAGACATGGTATTAGAGAGAGCCATATAAGGCCCTGAATAGGTTCACTCTGCTTTATCTTTTGACTGTATCCCTTGCACAGCAAAGGGAGTCCATCAGAGCACTTAGCAGGGCTGACTTTTAAATGCAAGCTAATGTTTGACCTTAACTATATGGAGAACTAATGTTCTGCTGTAAATCTATCTAACACTCTCTGTGTAACATTTTCCCTTCACTCTCTTCACCTGTCATATTTCTTGGTGAAAGCATGAAAACGGGTCTTAACTGTTTTTCCAAGCGATCACACCTTTGTCTTGCCTAATTCCACTTCTTAAACTGTTCTTCCCACCCTTCCCATTCTCTTCCTCCCACTCCTCAGGCAACTCAGGCAGGAGCCTCCCGTCGCGCAGCTCCGCGCTAGGACACAGCAAGGAGCCGGCCTGGAGTTACAGACCCTTTGGCACGAGCAGAGGCTGGCGGGGCTGGGCCGCGGAGCAGGGGGCAGGTTGCAGCAGCTGGGAGCACTTCCTGCATCCTGCGCGCTGTCACGGTGAGGCAGAGGTGAGTGGTCATTTCTTTCGTTCCTCTGCTGTCTGTGCAAAGGCTGCGAGGGGGTGCGTTTCAGTAGGAGCTGCGATGCATTTCCATTAGGAGCCAGCTTGGCTAATCGGCAGACTAGGCCTTGGAGAGATATCTTGGTGCAAAGAGGTTGCGGGATGACAGCTAGAGAGAGAGAGGGGAAAAATCACTGCAGGGTCTCTGTGGGCTCAGAGCCTTCAAACTGTTAAGCCTTCCCTCTGCTCACTTGTGAGAAGGGAGATCTAGGAGCTCTGGTACTAGTACGGGACTCAGGAAACTTACTTTTTTCCGGAACTGGTTGTCTTTTGGTTTTGATTCCCAAAACTGTCTCCTGCATGTGGGGAAAAAAAGAAGCATCCCCCGAAGAAGTTGGAGGGAGCTGATGGCAGGGTTAAGTGTTCGTGTTTTCTTTTGTTTTACCTCTTTAAAAGACAAGTTATACTAAAAAGAACCACCTGCAAAATTTTAAGTCTGAACAAAGTTTGGAGTTTTTCCTTTAATTTCTTGCCCTGTGCCTGTTTTTTCTGAGTCCCTTGTGAAGCATTCTGAGCATTTCTGTGTGAAATGGGGCTTCCCAGCCCATTTCCCTCCCAGGCGCCTAAGGAGACGCAGGGAAGTTTGAGCAGCCACCATGTGTGTATCCAGACAGGTTGCCTTGTGGTGGTTGTCCTCACTGAGTGCTCTCAGCACAGGGCTCTTTGCTCAGTCTTCCTTTTCAGGGAGAAACAGTGTCAAATCCCTTTGCAGAACAGTCGTTTTATCAAATTGTCCATGTTTGAAAGAAAGTCTTGTGTCCCTGACAACGACACTGGAAAGACTAAGTGCTCTCTGACATGGTTTGCACTGATTTGATGGGATTTCTCCATGAGTCCAGGAAGTTTTGATGATTTTTTGTACCAAATACTGCTAACCAGGCCTGTATGGTATTTTTTCTTTAACCTAGAGCTTCCTCCCAGGACACTGCAAGTAATTTGATTCTCCGTCGATAAACCATCATTCAAACATGACGTGGAACTGTAGTCCTAATGACCTAGGCAAATGAAAACTCAACTGGCACATTCTCAGGAGAAAGTTCATTAGTTCCGGTGTTTTTGCAGGATAATTATATCAAGCCAGTCTATTACCCTCCCCTCCAGTTTCATTTATGATGAGTTACTTACTTTGTGCAAACTCCTGAATACCATTGCAGTGCCTTATTTTGTCATCTTCCACCCCATAATTTCATAATATGTTGCGTGTTTGTTTAAAAGTATGGCAAAAGCTTTAAAGTCTTTAGGAGAGAGATGCCCTATCTTTACAGGGATGATATGTGATCTTTCAGTTCAAGTAGCCTGCCTTGTAGCACAGAATTGCGATTGGAAAACTCTTTAACAGAGTCTCCCCTGTGCTCCAAAATAGGAAGAGAAAACAGGAAAAAGGGGAGACACCTTCTTTTTTATATTGTTTGAGTCTCAAGTCAGTTGAGTCTCTGATGTTAATAACTTCCTGTTTTGTTTTAAGTCTTCTGTCAGCCAAACAACTTTCGTGTGTATTGGCATCTTGGCCTAAACTTAGGAAACTGAATCATTAAGTGTGTTTTCAAACTTGAGGACGCAATTTACAGTTTTCTATTTACATGAACAGACCCTGCAACTAGTAGTGGGACATGAGAGGGAAGAATTCGTGCAAATCAGATTTCTTTTACGTAGGACATCAAAGAAGGATCCTCTGAAGCTCAGGCCTTTTGCTCATTTCTAAGGATGTGCTCAGAAAGTAGAAACAGAAAAAAAGATCTGGAAAGATGTAGAGAAAGGTGCATTTGTGTAATACCACTTAGGTAAGTTGCCTGTGTAATGTGGTACATGTTGCGTTGCACCATTTTTCACGTTAGTTTAAATCAGTAAGATTGTTTCTCTACCAGCTCTTCCAGGAGTTTTTGTGGTAAACTGAACCTTTTCTTTTGGATAATATGCTTACATACTGGGGAGGTGCAGTCCCCAGTGTGCTTAACTCATCTGTATTGCTTCTGACAGCTGCTCTGCGTCCCTGGGAACCACCTCCTGGTCTTAGCGTGTGACAAGGCAGCTTGGACCTAACAGTTCTGGGAGATCTCAAAATTAAATCAACGGATCAAGATTTAAAGCAGTGCTGGACTAGGAAGTGTTCCAGCTGTGAGTTAATTCATTAGTTGCAGTAAATATCACTAGAAGAGTTAGTCAAAAGGAAACATGAAGCAGGTGAAAAGAAATGTCCTTGAAGCGAATGTTAAAGCCTTTTGGAAATATCATCCAGTGGACTGGGAGAGTCAGGACTTTGGAGAGAACATGAGGGTGAAAGAAGGAAAAATCTGAGTAAAAAAGAAAAAGTACTGGTTATCCCCTTGAGTGTTTATAGAGGAAACAGGGACCTAATTAGACACTGAATCTCACAGCTCTCTTAATATCTCCTCCAGAACAGCGAGAAACCCAAACTAGCTCAAGCAGTCTTCGAACTGGCAGCATCAGGAGGCTCTGTGGCATTACGGGCACATTGAAATGCCAGTTCAGTACAGCCGTGGTGACTTCCCGTGTTCCTGTCAGATCCTGTATTCTGGCAATAAGAGCTTGTCCTAAGCAACCACTTAGGGCCAGGGTGGCAACTTTGTTTTCTTTGCATCTTGTCTGACCAGCACAGTGTGGTCCTGACCTTGCACATGAAGCATCTGGTTCCATGGTGTCAGATGGGAGCCTCCAACACCAATGGTTCCAACCTCCATCTTCCCAAGCAAAATTGATATTTAATTGCTAACATTAACAAGACTGAATTTCACATTTCTGACTGATCTACTAACTAGCTACATTCATCTAGTCTTTAAAGTATCTTGTGCAAATCACACACGGACTCCTAGGCCGTACACAAGCCATTGGTGCTGTCAAGCAGTGGATTCATGCATTGGTTCATTTAAGCCTTGATTTGGGGCTTGACTCTCCCGCCTTATTCTAGCTGTTGCCTGTGTGGGCCACTGTGACCCTTCTCTGCCTTGTTTTGGGAATAGGGTAACACCAATCACAGTCTAAGGATAGCATTGGCAGCAACGCCTGCCCACGCTCTAGCTGCTCTCTGCTACTCTAGGCTACAGGGCATCGTCATCTCCCAGGGCCAAGCAGAGAACCTGCTGAGTTCGGCTTTTGGGTTGGCTGGTGTCTTTCCTAAACAGAGCTGTTGTAGGATTTTATTTAAGACCAATCATTTCTTTGACTTGGTCATTGGCAATCCACTCCTACCAATAGGACGGGTTGTGCTTGAGGTACAGCACTTTGGTGAGCCAGCGTCCAGGTAGATAGCAAGGAGTGCTTTAAGCTGGCGTGGCTCCCCAAGGTGCTTTTTTGTGAAGCACCATATCCCTGCAGAATGATGCTGCTGGGCAAGTCCAGACATCTCTTCCAATATTGCTGCTATGAGCAGCCACTTTTTTTTTTTTTTTTTTTTTTTTTTTTTTTTGTTTTTTTTTTTTTTTTTTTTTTTTTTTTTTTTTTTTGGTTTTCTTTTTGTGTTTTTTATTTTTTTTTTTTTTTTTTTTGTAGCAGGATTTATCAGGCACAGGATGGATTGTGCCTACTCAGGGGATCGCTCTGGCTGGTAGACATCTGTGCTGGGGAGGGACTGGGGCATACAGGGCTCTTCCGGGCTGCAGGGAGGTAAGTGACCCCAGAAAGAGCTCAGCACTGCTGGTGTCGGACGGGGATAAACAAGCACATGCCTGTTTTTCTCTAGGGAGATCATTTATTCAGCCTTTGCCTGAGACTGTTTGCTTGGCTTAGCCTGTGTTTTCACCATATGCAAGAAGCCTTGACCACTTCACTTGAAGCTGTTATTCATTCAAGGCCAGTAAGAAGCATTTCTGGCATTTCTATTTCATTTTTCAGGCCCTTAGATGTTGCTAATGTCTGCACTTCTACATACTTTTTTTTTTTTTTTTGCTAACATTGCAGATCTGCTTTCTTGCAGTATTTTAAATCCTTAATTCCTTGATGCTACAGATGGAGTATTAGATATTTTCCATCATCAGCCTGGCCATGGTGATTTCCTTTGCTTGATAAGTTTATTACTTTGTCAAGGTGACTGTTAAGTCTGTCTGGAGTATCTCTGTGTGTCTTGGGCGAGACTCCAATTGCAATTTTTTTTTTTTTTTTTTAGAGATGCTGTTTCTCCAGACACAGAATACTAGGAGCAAAATGGGAATTTTGAGAGGTTTTTTTCCTACTTTCATGCTGAAATTGATGTAGCTCCAGTTTATACTAGCGGGACTGAAATCACCATATCTAACCATATCTATAA
This sequence comes from Crypturellus undulatus, assembly GCA_013389825.1. Lineage (NCBI taxonomy): Eukaryota > Metazoa > Chordata > Aves > Tinamiformes > Tinamidae > Crypturellus > Crypturellus undulatus. The sequence continues at coordinate 110,531 of VWPW01017930.1, read as the reverse complement.
ACTTGACAAGCAAACTTATGGCAAACAAACCCAATGATGAAATCCCATTGATAAAGAAAATTCCCATTCTGGCAACAGCTCAGCAAAGTCCGCAAGCAGCGAATATGAGTTAATAAGAATAGCACAAGTCTGCCAAAGCTGCTGGAGATGTGACTAGCAAACACCTCCACAGAGCCAAAGAATTGTTATACTGCCTGCTCCCTGCTGCACTAAATCATCACTTCCAGAGGTATCGGCTCCTGTGCGAGTGGCAGGGGCTGACAGGCTTCCCAAAATGCCAATTATGTTCAGTGGGGAATAGCAGCCAGGCCAGAAAGGAGCCTTTGCTAAATCACTGGAAAACTGGTTTAAAACTATGTAGGCTCATTAGGGTGGGAAGGGAACTTTCTCCGTGTTCCCTAGTGGGACTGATATGCTCAGGGTAGGTGTTTTGGGTCCAGCTGTCAGCATGCGAGTCCCTAGTTCCCGTTAGCAGATCTGGTGCACAGTGCTGGGCCCAGTGCTTGACAGACTGGGGCCAGGCACAGCACCAAGCCATGGACCATGACACCCGGTTTTCCGGAGACCCTCAGTTTGTTCTGTTATTCTGCACGACCCCTGAACACCTCAAATCAATGGGAGTTTGTCCCTCATAGGAGCTTTTCACCGATCTCTAATAAATCCTTAAAACAGTAGAGAGCAGCTGCAGCACCAAAGCTGTGGCATTAATAGTGCTTTCAGATTGACTGGCGGATACCATCAGGGGAAAAGCAACCAAAACTAAGCAAATTAAACGCATTTTATAGCGGTTCTTGAGGGAGATCAGGTTATATTGCTTGTGAGCTGCAAGCCAGGTCAAGCTGGCTGGCCCTTCCATAGAGAAAGTTCTGACACAAGTCCAAAAATGTCATTGTTGAGGTAAGAAAAACATCTAAATCTCTCATAATTTTTGTAGTAGATATATGATAGGAAGGGAGATCCAGACCACTGTTAGTATTAAGAATTTAGGAAATAGAATAAATGGCACACACACACACACAAAAAAAACACCCAACCAACCCAGCAAACAAAAATAGGAGTGGAGTGCTCCCTTAGAAGATGGGGAAACTGTATACTATCCACTGAATGCGTCAGTAGGGTAAATCCTTGAAATTCAACCTGCAATAGCCGAGTGCCACCTGAGACCAGAGTGTGAACAGCTGGTATGTGATATAATTTAGATAGAGAATGTCATGGCTTCTTGGGCTAGTTACAGAAGATAAAAGAAAAGGCTGACCAGCATCCGTATCTGATGATACAGGAACATTCATTTCTCTAACCGCACGTGGCTGTATCTGACCATCTTGGATATTTCAGCAGGCTATTCAAAGGAAAACCATGTGTAGACTTGGTCTGTTGTAGCAGAAAAAAGTAACCTGGTATGTTTGTAAAATAAACTTGGGAAACTTGCAGCCTAATGCAGTGTGAACACAGAGTGAGTATGAGACAGAGGCTCTTCCTGGCAGATGCTCTTCCTGACAGATGTGGTCCTAGGATTGCTACACTCCCATTTTTAGGACTTAGTGAAGAGGAGCGATGGAGCTCATCTAGTGTCCTACTCCCACCTGATAAGGTAAAGATGAGTTGGTTTGCCTGCATATAGACCTCCCAGAATCACAGAACTTGAGCTTCAAAGAGGCCTTTAGAGATCATCTGGTCCAGCGCCCCTACTCAAGCAGGGCTATCCCTGGGCAGAGCAGGCTGGCCAGGACAACTGTGTCAGTGCCCAGACAACCTGTGAATACCTCCAGGACTGGTGACCTACCTTGGAGCAGACTGGGGGAATCGTTGAGCGGTGCCAGTGGTAGGGCACAAAGTTCTCTTGCAGTGGAGACCTCGTTTCCCCAGAGACCTGTACCCAGCCTCTGCCTGCCGTAGCCAGGCGCTTAAGGGGCACCCTGATCTGTCCTGCTCTTTCGGTATCACTTTCTGATCTCAAAAGGCATCAGAAGATGCCCTGGCTCCCAGGGTCCAGAAGAGCAGGCAGACCCTGTGATGGGTGGTGGCATCCCTGCCTCACGGTCCCATGTCTGTTCCCTGTGGCTTGTGAGTCCTTCCCCTCCAGACCTACTTTTGCTGGGAGATACGAGGTAACCTCTCCACCAAAAATAGCTGGGAAGGCAGCCAATGAAGATTAATGGCTTCATTAATGTCCCCAGTTTATTTATAGGTTTAAAAATGTCTCAGACCTGCAAACTGAGCAGAGTTAGTCTGTATAACGTAGGGATTCCCAGGTCTGGGACTTCTGCCATTCCTATTTCTGTTATTTCATCCTGTTTGTTTAGACTGGGAAAAGTTTGGGGCAGGGACTGTCTCTCATTGTAGATCTACAACCTTGTTAACTGGGGCCATATGCACTGATTTTGTTTGTTTGATTGATTGATTGTTTTTTCCACAAATGCAGGACTTGTCTGTTTACCTTTCTCCATCCAGCTGCTCCTGTGTTTACTTTATCTTGTGGCCCCTCTTTTGGAAAACACTCTTTTTGAGGAATTCCTGAGGCACAGGCTGAGCAGTAATCACAGGAATTACTGATTTCCTGACTGGAGTTTTAAACCGTAAGATCTCTGGGAGGAGGTTTGAGAGTCCTAAAGTTATGAGGAGGACCTAGGACATCCTGGGCTTTAATGAAACATGGATATGTAACTAATACCCAAAATTGGTCTTTCTGTAGGTGACAAGGGCCAAAAAGCACCAGCTCAGCTCCCGAGTCCTTGAGGAACCTTGCAGGACTGGCAGGAGAAGAAAAAACACTGAGTGTGCTGGCGCTCGGACAGCAGCTCTCACCACCGTATCTGTGGCCACGCTGCATGGACTGTGTCCAAGAGCTCAGTAAAAGGTAAGTAAGTTAGGAAGGAAGCTTATTGTCAGCAGGCAGCTATCCAAGTGCTGTGCTGTGTAAGCAGGGGATCTGCAGAGCTTCCACAAACCGGAGATGAACGCACAACCACAGCTCGGGCTGTCTCCCATGCAGCCACACAGGCGAGCAGTGTGTAACCGCATGAAGCCGTGCTTCGAAGTGCAGCCACTCTTAATGATGCTGGGGGATTTTTTATATGAATTCAAGTTGCGCTCCCGTGTCAGTTGCTTCTTGATCCTCTGTATCCTAAGAGTTAAATAAAGGTTTGGCAGAGAGTTGCTCAGGCCTCTGCTATGTCCTCTTTTCGGGGGCAACCTTAGGGCAGAGTGAAGGATCCCCCAGTAGTGGAAATGGCTGAAGAAGGATTTCCCTGCTACAGCCACTGCAGATGAAATACTATCCTGGGAACTCCTCACCATTCCAGCATCCAGAACATTTAAATGTTGCCTTACTGCCTTATTTTCCCCTTCATGAGTGTCAAGGCTGCCTTAAAGCCTTATTTTCCCCTCCATGAGTGCAGCAACCCAGCTCTCCCTCCCTGCCCGGTCTGACTCGGGGCTGCTCTGCGTCAGGGTGGGTCATGCCCGTGCTGCGCCTCAGTTTCCCAGTCTGGGAACGGGATGATGACATTAATCATCTTTGTGGAGCCCTTTGGAGGACAAAAGCATAAGGGCGGTTATTCAATTATCAAAGGATCGTTAAGTGGCAAAGAATTTATTTCCCTGCCTGAAATGTGGGAGCCTGTGTAATTTAAAAGGCCTCAAGGAAAAGCAAGGCCATATGCAACATCCAAGATAGGGGGAGGGAAAAAAGTAATGTTTTAACTCTATTCTGCCTATTCTATTCTAGCAGAAAGACAATTCCTGAACATCTCACCAGAAAAATCAGCACAATTTTCTCTAGACTGACGTAAGACTAGAGGGGTGAATTCTGTGACACATCTATGTGTCTCTCAAACTGATTACATGCTTTGAAGAGTGAACATAACAGGCAAAATATTTTTTTTTTTTTTAAACAGACAGCTAAGCCACAGTTCTGCTGAGGGAAAACTGTTTCTGGGCCTTCAGTGCTGCCTAGCTGGTATGGAATTGCCCTCCCCTAAAGCAAAATTGTATTTTTCCCCCCCATTTCACTAAGCAACACCCATATTTAACCTTAATTTTTCTAGCTGCCAACACTGGGTGGCACTAAGTAACTCCTCCTGCTATTTTATAAAGTCTACTCTAAAAGCTTGAATTGTGCAGACTTGGCTCCACTCTGTCCTGACAGCAAAGGGTTTTATTTGAGAAACTTTTGATTTTATGGCTGTAGCAGTAGAAACATCTCACTCACATGACACATTTTGCACTTCCGTGGTATTTTAAATTGTTAAAGTGCTCCTGAAACTCTAGCTTCATAGGCTCGGTAAAGATTCAATGTACTGCTTGGGCTTTAAAGATGAATTTTATGCACTAAGGAAAGAATTCCTGGAAAAATTTAAAGTGTTATGCTATATGATGAAAAGTTAAATCTCAGAATCACAGAACACTTCAGGTTGGAAGTAACCTCTGGAGATCATCTAGTCCCACCTCCTCCTCAAGCAAGGTCATTGAAAGCAGATTGCCCAAGACCATGTATGGTCTGATTTCAGGTGTCTCCAAGGATGAAGACTCCACAACCTCTATGGACAACTTGTTCCACTGAACAGTCATCTTTACAGTAAAAAGAAAGTCTTCTTATCTTTTCTTCTTTTAATAGAATTTCCTGTGTTTCAACTTGCCTCCATTGACCTTTACCTACATATCTTACTTGTGTTGGGGAGCCCAGAGTTGGATCCAGCACTCCAAGTGCGTCTCACCTGGACTGAGGAGAAGGATCACCACCATTGGCCTGCTGTCAGTGTCCTTCCTAATGCAGCCCAGGATAATGTTGGCCTTCTTGGCCACAAGGGCACGGCGTTGGCTCATGGCCAACTTGGACACTAAGATTCCCAAACCTTCTCAGCAGAGCTGCTTGTTCGTCCCCAGCCTGTACTGGTGCATGGGATTGTACCATGCACCAGGTGCAGGACTTTGCACTTCTCTTTACTGAGCAGCACGAGGTTCCTGCCAGCCTCTCAAAGTCCTTCTGAATGGCAGCACAGCCATGTGGTGTGCCAGCTGCTCTTCCCAGCTTTGTATCATCTTCAGACTTGCTGGTAGTGCACTCTGTCCCGTCATCCACATCATTAATGAAGATTAATGAACATTAAACAAGATTGGCCCCAGTACCAACACCTGGGTGATACCACAAGTGACCAGCCTCTGGATGAATTTGGTGCCGCAGAGACTAGCAGTTCAGCCATTTTTCCTTCTTCTTCACTACCTGTTCATTTAGCCTGTGCTTCATCACTCAGTCTATGAGGATGTTAAGAGAGACATTATCAAAAGCCTTGCTGAAGTTGAGATAAGCACCCCTGCTTTCCTCTCATCTGCCAAGCTAATGGCTTAATTGTAGAAGGCTTCTGGGGTGGTCAAGCATGATTTCCCCTTCATAAATTCATTCTGACTACTCCTAATCATCATCTTGTCTTTCATATGTTTGGAAATGTTTTCCTGGATTAGTTGCTAGGGCACATTACTAGTTACCAGCCTCCAGCTCGACTTTGCACCACTGATCACAACCTCTCAGCTCTGTTCTTCAACCAGTTATCAATCCACCTCACTGCAGCTCATCTAGCTCATCCTTCATCAGCTGCCTCTGAGGATGAGGGACAGTGCCCATTGTCCCGATCAGGTTGGGTTGGCCAGTCCATTGGCAAAGACGCTTTTGCCTGTGCTTGGTCAGGTGGGTCCCATCTCTTCCTAGCAGTCCTTTATCCTCAGAGAGTCCCATAGTCATAAAAATTAAATCCGTGTAGTTGACAGCAGGTATTCAACCAGCCAATTGTTGACCCACAGATTTCATCCACTGCTTTTCAAATCCTTTCCACTCACCAGAAGAATTGAGGAGAAGAACATCTGGCTCCTATTCGCTCAGCCTTCACCTCAGAGCCATGTGGTCACACCTGATAACATTTCAGTCTCCCCTGGCTGTATCCTCATTGTCCTCATGGAAAAGTAGTAGCGGTGACAGTGCAACACCCTGGGCCAGCACTGCTGTAGGGCCTCTGCATGGTACCTGCTGAAGGCGTATGGGCCTCCTGCACTGGGGCCCACCACAGCAGAAGCTCCAGTCCCCCTCTGCCAGCTCAAGGAATAGCTGGAGGATCCCGCTGGAGGCTGCCAGAGCAAATGTGCCAGGTAGTCATAGTCGCCTGGCATTGTCCTTGCCCAGCAGCAGGCACCCTGGCATCCCCAAAAGATTCCCAAGAGAACCCAGTGATCGCAAAAGAAATTCCCAGAGGATGTAGAAAATTTCAAAGCAGAGCCCCAGAAACTACGTCACTAACTGCTGTGTCTGTTGGCTGCCTCCATTAGCAGCGCACGCCATGGAATTCCTTTTAAAATAAATCAGCTTTCAAAGAAACACAACTGCGAAGCCAACTGTTTCGCCCCCCGTGGGCTGTGTTTGCCACGCGGATGCTGAGGCTGCCTTTGAAACGCCCGCGACGGCTCTGCTGTGCTTTGTGCAGCCCCACAGGTTCATGTTGGAGCACACGGGGAGGCAGGTGGCAAAACACAGGGCCCAGAAACGTGTACTCAAAGAGCATGTGGCCGTTCCCAGCTAAGTCACCCATGGAGACTCATTACTGTGTCATGAAATTAGCATTACTGTGTTTGTCAAGCACCTCCTTTCTCTAACATGGTGGTTAAAATATAACACACGACAGACAGAATAACCTAATGAGTATCATAAAGAGTTGCGTCCTGGACCTAGAAACATCAATGACAATAGATAAAAAACCTTAATGAGGAAATGAAGTCCAGTAACGAAGAGCACTCCCAGGGGACCACATCTTCTGGCTGCCATCTAGCATCAACACCCTTGTGGGCAATGTGCACAAGTTTTACATGGCCAGTCTCACAACAGCTGAGAGGGACAGCTGAGGAAGAAGCAGCCCAAAGCCAGGGACAGAGACTACCTAAAAGAGCCTCAGCATCTCCAAGCAGAAGTATTGGCAGACAATTGGTCCACCTTGCAGCTTCATTAAAGCCAGAGAAATGAGAGGCAGTTCTTGAGGGCAGCTAAACTGGCCTCTCCTGGGGCAGTGGGATGATCCAAGTAGAGCTAATTACTTCTAAAGAATAGTTTATTCACCGAAAAATGCAATTTCTGGTTAACCGAAACTATCTGCCAATTTGTGTAACTATCTGCGAATTTGTGTATAATCTATTTGTCAAATGTAACTTATAAACTCAGAAACATCAAAATAGCTTGCTTTGATACTTCTGAAGAGAAGCATTTTGGCTTCTTTGAAGCTGATTGCACAAGAAAGTCCAGACAACTCATGTTAGGAATAGAAGTTTAAAAGCCTTCTCAGCCTCAGTCACTGCGAGGATGTGAACTGACATGTGTTACATCTTCAGACTGTAGCCAAACCACAGGCTGTGGCACAGAAAGCAATAAGGCTTTCCCAGTCCTTCTGCTCAGGTTATGATGATAAATAAATTATTTACACTGTTCAGTGGACCATACAGAGCAGGAATGGCTGTATCTACATGGCTAATTTACCCACCCTGGAGAGTTGGCCTGGGAGCCAGAGCTGGCTGGTGGTCCAGAGTGACTGTGTCCACACTGCTGAGAGCTAGATGATGCAAAGCAAGTTGACCTTGGCTGTATGATATGGCACTTAACCCTGCCTCAGCTTGGTCCTGTGTGTTGTGCTTGTGGCTCTAAGACAGAATTGGTATTTTTGTAGTGCTGCTGTTGGTATTTTTCCACCGGGTCAAAATGCCTGAAGCCACGAAGTTGATGTTGTAGCTCACCAGACTTGTGTTTCTGGAGTGTAGAATGGGCAGGATGTGTTGCATGCTCTGGGCAAAGATATAAAAGCAGTCAGGAGAGCTGGAGGATGGAAAGGCTGTGGGCATGATGCTGGAAGAGAAGTGTGAGGAAGGCAGCAGCTTGGCTTTGCTGTGCTTGAAAGCCATCTGTGGAGCAACTACTTGGAGAGTTTGGAGAGAGCTGCTTGACTGAGTCCAAAGAAGAGCCCATACTAGCACTCATGACGGGGACAATAAGGGCCAAGGAGCCATGTGTCAGCTGGGAGTTAAATGATTTGACAGTGTACCATGTCTACCTACTGAGCCAGGGGAACAGGCTCAAGCATAGCACTTGCGCTCATCCTCACCATTTGGTTTTATCAAACTCTGTGGCCTGGGTTTGGACCACTCCAGCTAGCTGTTCCCGAGACAAGTCTTGGGGAACAAGCTGTAGGTGGCTGTGAGCCAGGGAAGGCTGCGTTGCCCTCTTTTACTTAGCAATGCAGGCAAAGCTGGCAAAGCTGGTCTTCTGCCTTGCTGCCCTCCAGACCTAACATGCCCTGGATGCTGCCTGGCCTCCTGGCTACATTACTGCTTCTTACAAACCTTTCTCTGTATAAGAAACAGAAGAGATTTGGGTTAGATTTATGTGCTCTGAGTGCATGTCATAGGCAGTATATTATAGCGTGTGATAGCTTTTCTTCATAAGCCTTGAGAGTCATGCCAAGGTCTTCTTGAGAATCCATTCTTCCATCCCTGTGAGGTTGCTTGGGGACCTTTTAACCCATATTCCTAACATTATTTTTTTGAATCAATTGAGTCCAAAAGCAATTGAGACAAAACCTGATTTGGGGTTAACCTGGACCATGTGTGTTTTGGTTTTAGTTTGAGGGGAAAAAAAACAACCACTGTCAGGTAGATAGAGACCCAAAAGAGGCAGAAGCTTTTCTGAAGCAGACCTGGCTTTTCATGGGATTATTGCCAGAATTCAATCAAAGAATAAATCCAGATATTGAAGGGGATAACTTGAAGAAAGGGAACTGCACAGTTTTTTTTTTTTTCTACTGTTGTACTCTTTACTGTAATTCAGCTCATGTTGATTAACCCTGAATGCTAGATTCTCAAAAAGTGATTAGTGAGATCACACTGGAAACAGAGGCAGCTGTGCCATCTGTTACACAGCGCATGGCTTTTGGAAGGAGGTTTTGCTGAAACACAGTTGTTCCAGACACCGACACTACACTTGGCCTGGCTGTCACCTCTCCTTTACCTCCCCAGAAGCTGAAGACCCCTTTGAACACACAAAGAGAAGCAGTGGGAATAGCCTTCAATGGATTGATGATGTAATTCTGGAAAACTGCTAGATTAAGCGCTGGGCTAGGCTGGGATTTCAGCCACCAGGGTAAGTTATGATATAGGACTTTGCATTGGAGATTCTGTCCAAGTGGCTGAAATCTAAGTGTGTGCACATCTGGGCTGCAGTCCGAACTTGTGCCTCAGAGCATCTTTTCCTGGATGAAATAAAAATGCCAAAGGTTAGAAGTGTTTTTTTTTCTTTTTTAAAAAATCCTTCTGAAGCGCTGTTTTGTGTCCTGAGCGTTACCTACAATAGCCCTGCCCCAGAATACTCACATTTCCCCATCTCCTCCATTGTACCGCGGTCGCTCACGGCAGGCCTCAGCCTGTCAGCAGCACCGAGCAGCGCACAGACAGTAATTGCAATTAGGCCACTGCTGCAGCGAGTGTCCACGGCCACGCGTCCTGCTTCCCTGCAAAGCAACACAGGGTTTTAAGGAGTGGCGCCAGTCCTAGGAAAGCAGCACGAGCATATGTGCTTTCCTAAATCTAATCTGGCATCCTTCTGGCTCTCATGCCATCTTAAGAGCAAAGTGCACGCTTGTGCTTTTCATAGCGCTGCTGCTTGGTAACTAGTGTCTGTGCCAGCAGGGACAGCGTTGCAGCGCCTCGGCGAGCGGCAGCCGGCTCCCCTCGAGCTGCCCGTCACCCTCTCGACGCAGCCGCACGGATGGGTAGAAAGCTTCCAGGATGCTCGTTTTCCTTTTTTTCACAGTAAATCTCACATCTCATACTCCAAGCGTCTGGCAGGTCTCCATTTACAAATGTAACTGCTATTTATTATTTATGCAGGACTGAGAATGGCCACTGCTTTGTGTCTAGGTAACAAAATGGGTCACGGCTCCCAGAGCGCTTGAGAGCCCCAGAGCAACCCCGTGGAGGCAGAAAATGGGTTTTCACGCAAGGGAAGGGGATTGCGCTAGCGGGTCCCTTTGCAAAGGCCGGATATAAACGCGCAGGCGGCAGGTTGGGTGCCACGGAGCAGAGAGCAGCTAAGCTGCCTCGCGGGGCTGGCGCCTGGGCCCCTCACGTGTGCGTGAGCAAATCGCACGGCAAAAGTGCCACGTGGAGTTTGGCCTAGAAGCATCAGGCAGGCAGGGTTGCAGCGCTCCGTCTTGTCACCCGCATCGCACCAGTCAGGAGGCAGCCAGTGCCTGTCTCCTTTGCCTAAAATTCCATCTGGTGCCTCCACAATGCGACTGTGGTGACGATCGGCAGCTTTCGGCCCTGCCTGCCTGGTCTTCCCAGGCGCGGAGTGCTCCCTTCAGCCTTTCTGCTCTCCCGCGTGGAGGACTCGGCTCTCCTGGGCAATGCCTTGTTCACACGGAGCTGATTCAAAAAAGATGCTGGCAAAAGATGTTACGGAGCTTTCAGCCCCAATCTCTTTTTGTACCTCAGCTCTTCCTTCTCTGCTGCCTCAGACAGGGACTGCCCAGGTCTGGACCTCACTCCCCTATATTCACATAGCTGGAGAAAGGAGACGCCAGTGCCCAGGATTACTTTTTTTTTCTCAACAAAATAGTGATTCGCTCCTTCGTTCTGCAAGTTTTCCTGGTGCACAGTTTTCTGTGTACAAAGCCCATACACTCACAGCCCAGCAACAAAACCAGGTCTGGTCTCTTCGTGCACCACGGTGAATAGGAGGAGAAGGAAAGGCTCCTAAGGCATGTGCAATGGTTACCTTTAGAGAGGAAAAAATTCTCTATATGTATATATATAAATTTTCTTCTCTTCAGATTTTTAATATGTGGGCCATATGAGCCACAGCAGGCAAAAGACATTCTGCTTTTTCTTTCCCAAAAGAATTTTCAGCAAAAACAAAAAAAGCAGAGAGCTCTGTGGCTTTTGGCCACTGACGGGACCATGGGGTTCCTCTTCAGAAGCCCTCATGAGGGGGACAGCTCTGTCCTGCACCACGAAGGCACAAGGTTAGCCCAGCACAAGGGGCAGCTGGGCCTCCGTGGGGACCGAAATGTGTCCGTCTCGCACCCCTTGTCTTGCCCCCAAGGGTCCCTCTGTGAAACACAGAGAAGCCCCAAGAGCTCAGCAGTAATTTCACCCCCCACGCAAATGCCACCGCAAGTGTTTAGCAAATGTAACCTCTGTATTTTATAACTTACATTCATTGATCAAACTGATGTGTTTCTCTTTTGGACAAATAGTCATTACATCTGAAAGTCTACAGTGAGCCTTTGAAGTTAATGAGATGAGATGAAGGAGAAAGTTCACACTTCTTCTATTGTTTCCATCTCCCTTGGCCACAGACCAGATAAGACAGTAATGTATTAAATTTACAAGTGATGACTATTTTTGCAGCCAGAAAAGCCAGAAACGTCTTAAAATAATAATGGCTTGAATTCTGTAGGGCTCAGCAAAATGTGGCGAGAGGAGGGAAATGAATCCAGGAAATCTATGGATGTTTCGTGATTGCTAATTTCTCTGTTTACTGGTTAAACCTCATCTGCCGTCCACGCAGGACGTGTCGCCCTTCCTCACGTTTTGCTGCAGTTGCTACCACGTTTCCTTGCCTTGTCCGCAGATGTTATCCGCCACCAGAAACCCAGGGAGAAGGGCGGCCACTGCGGCCAAAAGCTGCCAAGACAAAGATCTTTCCTCTTGTATTAACAGCTTCCGCTCTCTAATTCTCCTTAAATAAGTGAAGGAGACCCTAAAGTTGCAACATATTTTGCTGATAGACAAAGCTGGAGGGAGTTAAAACATCCAACTCCTTCATGCTAGTTTGGGAATCCCAGCCTCGGAGTGACTTTTTCAAGCTTTTCATCCCACGCTGGTGTTAGCTAAAAATGGGAAAAATCCACCAGCGGTGGGACAGGTCTCCCTGGGGCCCCGTGGCTGTGCCAGGGACTTGCCAGCGGTGCCTGCCCTGTGAGCTGGCGGAGCGCCTGCCAACAGGAGCTTCAACATGGGCAGCAATTTGCCAGCCACCACCTCTGCCCAGGAACACTGGGATGGACACGTTCCCACTGCCACACGCCTCCGGCCTGTCTGCGTGCAAGGAAAGACAAAAACTGCGGAGCCAAGAGATGCCTGGTACTAGCCACAAGGTGACCAGCTAAAAAATAGGCTCTATGTGCTCCCTCCTGCCTGGGGTTTATCCAAAATTGTGCTATGGATGCAGGGAATTTGGTTCTGTCAGGAGCGCGCAGCTACCACTATGGCACCCTTACACTGCTGGTGAGTAGATGCTCTGAAGAAAAAAGTCTTCTCAGGTGTAATCTACAAAGCAGCGAGATTTCCAGTCTGCCGCATCTAATTTAAAACTAAACTATGTTGTTTTCATGCTACTTTAAGGAGGGGAGAGGGATCCCCGTGGGCACCCCCAGCACACCCTGCTCTGCTCCACATCGCAAGGGGCTTGTGCAGGGCACCCCGGCACCACGTCGAGTGGCTCCAGTTCCAGGGCCCTTGGAAATTGGAGCTGGCGTGCTGGAAGTGCCTGCCTGCTTTATTTTACTCCATTTAATCCTCCTCTGTAACGCTAAATAAAACCTGCTTATTATTAACCCTCCCAACAGTACTGGATATGTTTGCGGCTGTTTTATCTTCCAAGTAATTTAAATAAGCAACTGAACCATAAAGCGAAACTATTAAATGTTCTCTTCTACTGGACACCGAGATGTGTCAGTTCATTAATATTTCTTTATCACTGCAAACTTAGATGCTTAAAAGCTGTGACTCACTTTGTCAAATGGAATAATTATTAAATGTTTTCAATTATCTGGCTAATTAGTACTAAATTCTGCATTTCAAAGAATGCTGCGTTACACAGTATTTCGCACACTAATTTCTTTGCAAGTTTATGCATATAATTTGGTATATTCATAGCACCAGCGAAGCACTTCTGAGATGACATTAAAAATTTTTACTCTGGGTGAAAAAGATAGTAAATATCCCTTTCAGTTTCCCCAGGCAATCAGCAGCCAGAAAATCAATGTCATGCTTGAGCATATCGGGATGAGAAGGTGTGAACCTGGCTTCTGGGCCGCCGGCGTTCGCAGAAGTTTGGGGGAAAGAATCTCCGATTTAAAATCCTTCAATTCTGGTAATATCCAGAATATCTACTTTCTTAAAGGAGGGTAAAACGCTGCTGTGTCCGTTCTGCGGACCGCAAAAGCCGCGCAGGGAGGTGTTAGGTGTTTCGCTAAATCTAGCTGGAATAAAACACGTGTTTGAGCACAGTGCGGGAGCTCCCAGTTTCCCGTCCTGCAGCGAGTGCGGGTCTGGCTGCCCTCAGGTTGGGTCCGCCAGGATCGCGGGCTCCCACCCTCCTAAAACGGCTTTTCCCGGCTCAGGCGCTGCGGCTCGCGCGAGGCCGGGGCCAAGGGAACCGCGGAGGGAACCGCGCTCGGCGGCGTCATCTTTTTCTGCTGGAAAATTGCGTTGCCGCCCAGGCCGGGCTTGGTTCGAGGCAGACGCCGAGAGGTGGGGGCTCTGCATCCGATTAGGCCTCCCCGGAGGAAGCTGGACCTATTTTTGATTAAATCAAGCGCATAGGCAGCTCTTAAAGAAGGGCTTTTTGAACTGGGAACTGAACCTTATGTTTGGGTCCCTGCCAAGCTCAGGATAGCGCGAGCAGGATGTATTTTTGGATTGCATGTCTGTGAACAGGCTGTTAGATAAAATTAAAGCGAATGTTTATAAAGAATCCTCGAGTGGTGAAGCAGATGTGGAAGCCAGCGTTTATGACAAGATATATTTCTGGTGTTCACATGAATAATCATTTTCATTCAGGGTTTTTTTCATGCTGTAATAATTTGTTGGGCTTTTTTATTATTATTATTTTTATTTTAACGGGAACTGGCATAAGGCCCTAAAATCTTGATAAGCTTGTTTGTTTACTTAACGTGCAGTAATAGCAACCCGGGCTTGGGCTTTGCTTCCTTTGGTGTCGCTCGTTGGGTGTCAAAGTATTTGGTTCAGTGTGTGACACAGCTATTGAAGCCCTTGTCTCATTTCATTACTTTTTCTGTTGGTCTTGGAAGAAGAGCTCCAAGCGCTTCTGCAAGGTCATGCCTATGAATGGAGCAACTGCAGGTGTCCCTGAGACCTTCTTCTCGAAGCAGGAGGCCTATGGAAGCACCATGGTGCTCTCATCCAGCCTGATGCAAATCCAAAACAACCTGGAAGACGATGGACTTGCTGCTGGTTTGCTCCAGTACCAAGAGGACGATGAGTTCTCTTTCTTTACTAACGTTATCCTTCAGCGAGCTGCATTTTGTAGCTGAAAAATTATTCGGGATTATGCTTAGTGTTATATAAACGTATGGAATGTGTTTAGTATATACTCTTGCAATGCTAAATATGTTTTCAAATATACTCCTGCTGTGAAAGCTCAGGCAAGCGGGGGCGTCTCTGCTTTAACAAGAAAAATAAAGAGCACAAGTGCACATTTGTAATGTAATACGCATTATCATTAATTATGCATGTTTTCATTTTTTGCTGACTTGCTCTTCCTTGGATTCAGTGCAAACTCCTGGCTTTATTATGGCACAGATAATAATTTTTAAGAAACAAGCCCAACATAACTTCTGCGATATGTCTAGATCTACAACAGGGCATCGCATATGGAACACATAATATTGGATGGTAAATTTTTGCTTTGACATTATAGTATAAGTTAAGCGAAAAGGTGTCAGCCTTGGCTTAGAGTTTCATTAGTGTCCCAGGCTGAACACGATTATTTGGAGCTCTTTTAAGCGTTCTAATAATCTTCCAAAAAGGAGAAACTTACAATCTGGACTCAATTGAACCTCGAAGCCATAAAATTCCAGGTTCCAATAAATCTTCATTTTATAAAAACACGTTCAACATATATCAAAACGGAGACCTTAGAAGAAATTTAACATATGTGGGTCACATTCTCTGATGGATGCTCGCTAATGGTGTTGCAAAATTAGTGGCTAAATAGGAAATTATAAGATGCAGTTTTATGACGCTGGATGGGTTTGCATCCAATTCACCATGTGGAGATGTCCAGGTGGGACCATCTCCTAAGAGGGTTGGTCAACTACCCAAGCCAAACTCCAGCCTAAACTGTTGGACATGTGGGTGCCCCAAGAAGGTCTCAGTCCATGCAGGGGCCAGAGACAGTGACCCCTTGGAGGACCGCAGCTCTTGCTGTCCCTCATCTCGGGCGAGTGCCTGATCCCACCCGCTATGGATTTCGACCCAAAAGCGCCCATTTCAGCAGCTCTTCCCTGATGGCCGGTGCTGCAGAGGCAAACATGGGGCTGCTTGGGGCTGTTGCTCTGTCCATGTGCAGATCCCTGAGAGAGGAGATGGTGGCTCCAAAGCCACGTCCCTGCCACCTTCTCCTGGCACACACAAGCATGGCATTGGCGGAGCCCCAACGGGCTGTTCACCTGCCCGTGGCCAAGCAGGGTGTCCAGGAGACATCCAGGATGCAGCTGTTTACTTAAGGAACTATCAGTCTTGGCTGTGGCATTCAGGGTGCACAGGCAGAAAGTCCTGTTTTCTGTCCCATTAAACATAAAAAAAAAAAAAAGCTATTCTGGTGCACCTTTGGTTGATTCACAACGTTGCATAGGTGTTTAGAGAGGCTTTTAAGCATCTGCCCTGGGGCAGGAGCAGAGACCGCACAAGGCCGCGTCTGTACGCGCGCAGCATCGCTCTTTGGGAAAGGCCCGGCACAGCGCGGGATCCTTCAACGGCCCCTGCGAGAGCACGGGGAGGAGGGAAGAGGCCCGCGCCAAGCTGAGCACAGCGCTGTAAATCAAAGAGGAAAGTAAAGCGATATTTTGGGGGAGGATTTGCTTGCCTGTTCCAGTAATGTTGAAATGCAAAGCCGAAAAAACGAAAGCAGCTGGGATCCTGCTGCAGAGAAATGGGCTTTAACAAGCGCTTTTTTCACTGCTTTAAAGGAAAAAAAAAAAAAAAAGGCAAAAAAAAAAGAACACACACCCTGCCTGTGATGTAATCTTGACATTTCCTGGCTCGCTGGTGATTTCCTCGGATCAAATGCCACGGATGCTGGGGACCGTCCGCACGGTTCGCACCGCGCTCGCTGCCCCCACGGCCCGCGAGGCCTGTCCGGAGCCGCTCGCGGGGCAGCCGGAAGGGCCTTCGCGGAGCTGGGCCTTTGCCGTCGTCCTCCTCAGTGCAGACCTTGGTGCCAGCGCGTCCCGACGGGCCCGAGCGCGGCCGTCGCTCCCACCCCGCGGCCTGGCGATCCCAGGCTGTGAAGCCGAACACGGCGCCGGGTCGTAGCGACTGAAACCAGATTTTTCTTTGTTTGCATGCAGGTGTTTTTATGCCAGGGTGGTGGTTTGGGGGTTTAATGGCCCTGAGAGGCAAACCCGGGTGTTACCCTGTGCCTCGAGAGGCCCCCCTGCGAGGGCCTCGCGAGGGCCAGGGCCGCCACGAGGACGGCGATGGGATGGGGGGAGCCGACGATGATGCTGGCAGGGGGGCAGTTTCAGTCCTCCTAAGTTTAAAAAACATTTTTTGGAAATTGTTCCAAAAACCTGGGAATTTCCCAGCGGCGCTACTTTGAAGCTTGGACTTTCTAAAAAAGGCGTGATTTATTTTCCAGTGTATAATACAGCGATTATATTAACTTTCAGGTGGCTTCACAGGTGTTAACGGCCTAGTCCAAAACTGAGCAAAGCCCTGCAGACTTGGAGACGCTTGCGAAGACTCATCCCCTCTCTGTCAGCAGTGCTCTAAAGCTCGGAAATGAAAAATAAAAACCAGCCCCCTACACTCTTATTTTTTTCCGGCATTCTTCAAAAAGAAAGATTTTGGTGTGTATCAGGGACACGATCCCTCCACCACGGGCAGTGCCGAAACGGGGGGAACACAGCACAAAAGAGCCCGAAATTGCCAGTCCCGCCGCAGCCAACCAGGTAAATGCTGCTGCAGCACACGTCGACCCCTGGAGAAAGACTTTTTGATTTTCCTAGGCGAGAAACGCTTCAGTTGAGCTGAATTTTTCATCTCCTGGAGGAATGCTGGCTTTTCAGGAAAAAAGTAATTTTTTAACACTTACAAGGCTCTGCAAGGGGGTTGCAGTTACTCCAAATTTCTGCATGACAGTGGGAACGAGAAAAAACAGATTCTCCCCCATTTTGTCACCAGAATCTTTCTTTACTTGGCTTGTTTAGCAGCTTCTCGTTATTATTAAACAAGAGAAGTTGGAAGCGGAGGATCTGTGGAGAAGGGAGCAGGAGGAGGGGGAGCTCTCCCTGTGCGGCGAGGGACATGGGAGCTGGCCGCTGCCTCTAGAAGCTGGCAGCGTGCGGGGCCGGCTGCGTCTTTATTATCCGCTATTTATAACGTGTTAAAAATCTTGAGCAGGTAACATCCCAGCCAGCAAGCGAGTCCCTGGCTCTAGAACCGGACCTCGCGCACTGTGACGTCACTCCTGGGTCAAACTAAATAAAATCCACCAAAATTCATTAGAATTACCTGCTCGGGAAGCGTCCGCCGCGCAGCCAGACACCCCCAGCAGCTCCGCACGTGGCCAAGCACACGGGGCGTCACGGCGCCCGCGGTGCCCACGCGCTTGGAGGCCGCCACGTGCAGGCCACCCGCTGCCCTCAGAGCCGCGGGCAGCAGCAGGGAGGGTAATGCACGCTTTGCCTTGCCTTCTCCTGAAAAGAAACAATTTAGAAACGGCACTTAAAACAATATCATCGACCAGCAGCACGCTTGCAGAAGTGGCATCAAAGCCTCTTTTAAACATTAAAAATGCCTTTTTTTTTTTTTTTTAGTGTTTCAATGTAAACGCTAAACTGGGTAGCAGCGAGCTGAACAGCCTGCGCTGGTGAAGCACAAACCGAAAGCGAAAGGAACCCACAGAAACAAGGATCCGAAGCCAGGGGCAGGGCAGCCCCGCGCAAGCGAGGAGCGTTTGCTGCGGGTGGCGAGTGCAGGGAGCGCGCGGGCGGCGTCGCAGCGGCGGCCCCGTGTTGCCTTGCAGAGCCCCTAAACCTTGCGCGAACGCAGGGCCTCTGGGCTCGTGTCTTACCTTACGGTATCACACATGACGTGTTTCTTTTTCTGTTTGACTTACAAATGTACCAGGGTGTTTTCAGCCTTGGACTGTTTCTATTTTATTATTGCAGGTGGCCCAAATAAACTTTTCATTAACTTTTTATGTCTGGTTTGTAAAGGGAACTGTAAAGTGAATAGAGCCTTACTTGAGCTTTTGAATATGAATCAGCAGCAACTTCTGTATCGGTTTTGCGATTTTATTTTTCATTTTGTGTCAACCCTCACATGAAGCTGAACTAAATGCAGCATTGAAAAGCCAGAAGATGGTTAATTGGCAGCATCTATATCATAGGGATGGAGATGCAAAGGAAAAAAAAAACATTTTTTTTTTATTCAACTAAGACTTTTTTTTTTATTCAACTAAGACATTTTAGGCAGATAGAATTAGGCATCTCAAAACTTCTGATTTCTTTTGTGCCTTTTGCTTCACGAGGTTCTTCGAATGGAACTTCTGTATGGGAATAATTTGCCCCACGTGGGCAGACTCACTGAACTCGCACCTCCTCCATGGGTTTTGCCCAAGTTAATTAATTACCCATTAACTTGAGCTACTCAACACCTTTGCAAAGGCTGAGGTGACTACCCTAAATCTACCTCTGTAAGTCAAATACAGGTAAGCGTCTACTGTGCTTTTTATAAATAAGGAAAGTAATTAGCAATCAATTGGTGCTTGGTTACCAAAAACAAAAACAAAGGAGAGAGCTAATGTAGACGACCCATTTTTGGAGAAAAGTTGCACAAGTTTTTGCAGCCCTGTGCAGCTCAGTTCTTTCTCTCTCAAGCAGGTACAAAACAGCAATGTGTGTAACAGTTGAGCTGTTCTGCATTTTTAGTCTTTCAAAATTAATGCAGAAAATAGGTGTTTGCTCCTGAAGACTCCAAGGCCAGTGATTAAACATTGGGGACAGCAACTTGAACTCAAGTTTCAAGAAAGTTGAGCATGAGAGATAAAAATCTGTGTAAAATTCACATTTTGTATGCCTTCTTTTGAAACTGTTCTGCCTAGTTTCCTCTGGCTTTTGAACAGTCTCATTATAAACAAGGTATCTGCATTATGGTGAGGGGTTTTTTTTGAGCAGTGGGCAAAACCCCTAGATGTGAGCATGTGCTGGGACTGGCAGTCTCTCTGTTTATATTTCAGAGATACGTGCGATTAATCCTTTCGTTGGTTGTATTTTTACTTTTCTGCTGCTGGGAACGGTAAATAAAGGGAAGTTACAGTAAGAGCCTCTTTTTTATTCAGAGACCTTCTGTTTCCTGCTAACTGAAGGCTTAAAAAAGAAAAGAAAATCACAACTATGTTGTACTCTGAAGTCACATTAAATAACTCAGATGGGGAAAAAAAAATAAACCAGCATCTAAGTATAAGCAAGGGAATGAAAGATGAGTGTTCAGCTATCCTTATGGGCGAAGTGACATGGCCTGCGGGAATGTTGCAGGACCACCGGGGATCCTCTCAGGTAGCGTCAGCAGCAGCTTCTGCGCCCAGGGCGGTCTCAGCTGCTGCCCACTCAGTCGTGCAGCAGGTCCAGCGTAACCCCGAGCGCAGCCCCCTTGGCTGGGGATTTAGGAAATCGAAGCACGGTGCCTTGCTCTGCCCCAGGCCTGTTGCCCACTATAGGTGTTAGCTCTTGAGGAGCACAAGACCATGGTTAATATGGTGGAATTGAACTTTTTGCCCTCAAAACCTGCTTTTAAAGGCATTCCGGTGACGAAGAGCGCACACTTTGGTGCACCTTCATCTACAGTTTCCGGTATGGTTTTACAAAAGAAAAATGTTTGTTTGTGGCATTTTTCCTATTAAAAGGTATCATTAGAGACCTGTGTCAACAACACTAAAATGAGCATAAACACGGCTACAGTTAAGTGAGGTAATAAAACATGAGTCACTATTATTCAATCATTTACTAACCCACATTTTACAAGAAAGTTATCTCTTCTAGGAATCATCACCACATAAACTGAGAGTCTTTTCAAGAGGATTTTGCTTTTTATTGCTTAGCTGTTTCTTTGCAGCCACCTCTATCTGGGATCCCCAGATTTGGCCCAAGTCCTTCTGCATTTCTATGTTAAATCCAGGTGTGAGTCTCACCCTGAAGCCACCTGTCCTTTAAAGTTTGTATCATTGACAGCCCTCGGAGCGCGTCCATGGCTCCTTTCAGATGGCAAATTCCTAGCAGCATCCAAACCTGTACATCAAAACCCTCGTGAATGAGGCTGGCCAGGGCAGTTGAAAGGCAGCATCGCTGCTGTGCCTGCCCTGCAGCCACTGCTCGACTGCTCTGTGTCACAGAGCCACAGAATTGTTTAGGAAGGGATCTCTAGAGATCATGGATGGACGACGGGAGGGCTGTGGATGTTGTCCACCTTGACTTCAGCAAGGCTTTCAACATAGTCTCCCATAACATTCTCATAGGAAAGCTCAGGAAG
The DNA here is from genome assembly GCA_013389825.1 of Crypturellus undulatus. Classification (NCBI taxonomy): domain Eukaryota; kingdom Metazoa; phylum Chordata; class Aves; order Tinamiformes; family Tinamidae; genus Crypturellus; species Crypturellus undulatus. The sequence continues at coordinate 89,948 of VWPW01017930.1, read as the reverse complement.
TGTGGACTGGATGAGTGAGTGGACGGTGAAGTGGATCAAGGACTGCCTGGATGGCAGAGCTCAAAGGGTGGTGATAAAAGGGGATGAGTCTAGTTGGAGGCCTGTGGCTAGAGGTGTCCTGCAAGGGTCAGTACTGGGCCCAGTGCTGTTCAACTTGTTCATCAGTGACTTGGACGAGGGCAAAGAGTGCACCCGCAGCAAGTTTGCAGATGACACCAAACTGGGAGGAGTGTCCGACACTCCCGACGGCTGTGCTGCCATTCAGAGAGACCTAGACAGGATGGAGAGTTGGGCAGAGAGGAACCTTGTGAGGTTCAACAAGGACAAGTGCAGGGTACTGCACCTGGGGAGGAAGAACCCCAGCCACCAGGACAGGTTAGGGGTTGACCTGCTGGAAAGCAGCTCTGTGGAGAGGGATTTGGGAGTCCTGATTGACAACAAGTTAACCATGAGGCAGCAATGTGCCCTCGTGGCCAAGAAGGCCAATGGGATCCTGGCTGCATCAGGAGGAGCGTTGCCAGCAGGTCGAGGGAGGGGATCCTGCCCCTCTGCTCAGCTCTGGTGAGGCCGCACCTGGAGTATTGGGGGCAGTTCTGGGCTCCTCAGGACAAGAGGGACATGGAGCTTCTAGAGAGGGTCCAGTGTAGAGTCACGAAGATGATTAAGGAACTGGAGCATCTATCGTATGAGGAAAGACTAAGCAAACTGGGCCTGTTTAGTGTGGAGAAAAGAAGACCGAGAGGAGATTTGATCAACATGTTCAAGTATCTGAGGGGTGATTATAGGGAGGGTGGGGCCAGGCTCTTCTCCATGGTGGCCAGTGACAGGACGAGGGGTAACGGGTGTTAAGTTGAACCACAGGAAGTTCCACCTCCATGTGAGGAAGAACTTCTTTCCTGTGAGGGTGACAGAGCCCTGGCACAGGCTGCCCAGAGAGGCTCCTTGTGGAGTCTCCTTCTCTGGAGATCTTCCAAACCCGCCTGGATGCCACCCTGTGCCCCGTGCTCTGGGTGTCCCTGCTGGAGCAGGAGGTTGGACTAGATAATCTCTAGAGGTCCCTTCCAACCTCAATCATTCTGTAATCATCCAGTCCAGATCCAGATCATTGGGGATGTTCCATCTGAGCTAGAATTCTCATCCCAACATTTCTCAGAAATGGGTATTTTTGCTATTGATGGCAAGTGCACTTACCAGCTGCCTTAGAACCACTGTGCTCCGTTCCCTCATAGTGTTTTGCAGAGGACATCTGCACTGTCACCTCCTGCTGTTGGTGCTCTATGAAGAGAGCTGATTCTCCCCGCCAAGCACCAAAACTGTAACTTGGTCTCCCATGCTTCGACTGAAGAATTCGGAGGTCAGAACTGCTTTATTTGAGCTTCTCATACATTAACAGACAAAAGGTACTGGAACCATTCGGATGAGCCTTCTTCGTCCCAAATCTCGTCATTTATGTTAAATATGTTAAAAGGGATAGCTGAAGCCAACCCCAGATCTGCACTTTCCCTTCTTGCTCACTCCATGCTGCTTTCTGCCATGTCACTGCACTGCACTGAAGCGAAGGCTTGAGCTTGGCAGGTAGCAAACAAGTAGACTTCCCAATTTATAATTTAAGTCTTTTATTCCATCACAAAGTAGCAAAAGAGAAGACTTCTCTCTTGTAGGTCACCTCTAATAGCAATCGCTTCAGCGAGATGAATTTCAAAATTAGGTCTTCTCAAAGCAGAACCCACACTGTATTTTTCAGCGGCACAAAGCTGCCGTAAGAACAATCTGACCTTCATCCTTAATAGCAAATTCACTGGGGGAAAAATGCATTTTTTTGTTTTTCTGCTTGAAGTACTGTCAAAAGAAAAGTCGCAACACAATGCACATACAGAGTAAAAATACACAATAATTTATACAAAGTTGTATAAAACTCTTGGGAGAATTTACTTTTTTTTTTTCCTCAGACACTAGAATAAACTCTGCGAGCTTATCTACAAATGTATTATCCTGGAGTAGAGGGCAGTGATTTAATTTAAAGTGAGGTCTATTATAGACTAACTCCATGTGAATAACAGTGTCTGAAAGCTTTTCTCCAGTCTGTGGTTCTACGGTACAATCCACTAACAAAGTTTTGAGGAAAAAAAGCTTTATCGATAAGTACTCAGGTTTAGGCATTGCTTTGCCCTGGCTGATTTGCAACACATCCCTTAGTTGTGTGTTTCAGGGTCTAAAACAATGTCTATCACAGGCTGCCAACGCAAAATGCCACACACTATTATTTTCTTCTAAAGCACTCCGCAAAGGTGTGGTACGCGGTCTTAGCAGAGGCGAAAAAACACCCTGATGAAGAATATAATGAAGGAAAATCATTTGAAAATACTTTGATCTTTTCTATTATTAATAAACAGATCGATACATTTGTGTCGTAGAGTCTCTAGCAACAACTTCCAGCAGGCACGGGAAAAGGTGCAAATTAGATGCATCTTATTAAACGCTATTTTTGCATGTCTTTGTTGCATGTCCAAGGTTGAATAACGCGTTACAAGCCAGCGCAGTCCTTGGGCTTTGTTCCTCTCCTCCTGCAGGAGGCTGAGCCGCGAAGCCACAACAGGAATGTTTATTCTGACTAGCAGGTTTAACCCCGAGGCTAGCAGGCATTAGGGAAATTTTTCAAGCTCTGCTTGCACCCACATAAAGGCCTTGGTTTTACAGCTAGTCTTCCCAGCTCCTCTTCCACAGAGCTATTCCAACTGCTTTCCCCACCTTGCAGGAGCCCTATAAACAATCCTCATGGGCTGTTTCTGCCTGCGATGGGCTCATTGCACCCTCCAGGACAGCTGGAGAAGGGCTGCGGGGTCGGCAGGGCCGGCGGCCGCCTCGCTCGGCTGCAGAAACCTCCTCCTCCGGGTTACGAGCTGCCCGTTCTGCTAGGCCTGCTGCCGTCCCTGGAAGCACCGCGAAGGGCACGCACGCTTTCCGCGCATCTAGTTAAACCAGTTTAAAATTACACAGGATAAAGCTGGTGGCTGCGACTTCAAACGGTTTCAGGATTTGAGGCTGACTAATAGCAGTAAGAAGAGCACAGGTTCCTTTGACGTTCAGGATACCACAGTCCCCGCTTGTTGCTATTCACAAACAGTCCTCCATCTTTTTGTTTAAAATAAGGATTTTTTTCTCTCTAAGATCAGTGCTTAGCTAAAGGCTGAAGCCCTTAAAAAATGTATTTCATTTTGGCAGTGGTGCCAGCATTGCCTCGCTCTTGTAGGGAACCACTGCCTAAATGGCTGCAATTTCACCGCTCATTATTCCTCAGCAAGCACCAACTTCTGAAGATCACAGGGAGGCAAATTCAAGCAAAAGTGTCAGTAATCACTGACCTCAGATCAGTAATCTTGCAGAAAAGCCTGACCTAATGCAGCTGAGCACGGGGCTGAGGTTTTGCTGACAGGATTTCCTAACTACCCGAGATAGCAGGGCGCTTGGGGAAGCAGGAGGCGCTCTGCAAAGCACCCTTCGAGACCAGAGCCTACCAAACTGTGGCACTTTCCCCCATTAATAGCAGTTCATTGTCTCCAAAGAGGTTTTCAGAAGATTTTAAAAACTCTGACCCCCCACACAGACACATGGTCAGAGGATGCTACACGCAGGTACCAGCTGCTCCCAGGACAAGTGTGGCCAGGTGAGTTGTGGCGTTCTCCGAAGCCAACACTGCCCAACGCCAGCCAGCAGGGCTGCCGAGGACACTATATTTTGGATTCCTTTTCTTGGACACTCACACCTCCATCACCTGCACTCTTCAGCCTCATGTTCCCAACCTGCTCATCCCCCCAACCACGCTGCAACTCGCTCGTGGGTCAGCGCTTCCCCCTCAGCTTCCACGACCGGCTAAATCCTCCCCATTATGTTTGTCACCATCAAGAGCTGAGAGCAAAGGCACAAGACACGGGGATCCTAAGCACGTTCTAAGAGCAAGAAACACAGCAACCTTTCTCTGGTGACTCAGGGAAGCAAAAAGACCCTTCAGAACAGAAAATTTATTTGTAACCAGTTGTCATCACTCCAAAGGGTATGCAGCTAGGGAAAAAAATACCTGATCTGCCCTAAGTTGACTGCTTTTCCCACAGAGACCTTCTGAATGCTGCAACTCTTCTGCTTGAAACAGACGACCAAGATGTCAGCAGATCTGGAAACACCAACACCAAAACCCCCAAACCTTTATCATATTAAGTGAGCCGTTTAACTAAGTATTTAAAACCTCTGCAATTATTAGTTTATTAGTATCATCCAGGATTCAGATGTTCAATATTTCTCCTGAAGTTATACATAAATGCAAATTGAAATAAGAATCTGAAAGTCAAAATTGTATAACAAAACAATACTCCATCACAAAAGCGTGTAAAATTACAAGAATGCTTTTTTCTTTTTTTTTTTCTTTTTTTTTTCCTTAAACACTGGCACTTAAGAGAACCATAATTTTGTAACCAAAAAATTGCCAAATTGTCCCCCAAACTGGTAAGCAGGTATATGTGAAAATAGTTACAGTTGCCAGCACTTGAAGTTTTACTAAATATGCAAAAAAACCCTTAGCTTTGGTTTTGGAAGAGAACTATATTTGACCAAATTAGACATTGTTGGTATACCATAAACATTTCACTTTTTAATGCAAAATTTAATAAAATGTACTTTTCCATACAGCTATATTTAACTTAAAAATGGGCAAACATCAAGAGTGCGGTATAAAACCTAACAGGAAAAATACATCTTATCTCATTTTCAATTTGAGACAATATACAACTTTGTTTAAAGGGCTAAAACTAGAATTTCAAGAATACAAATATGAATTTACATAGATTTAACAAATAATAATGGTACCATTTATAGAAATCTTAGAAAGAAAAAATCATTTCTCGTGGGCCATTTGCTACCAGGAGAGTTTCATGGTATAAAGCCCGTGGCCGTCACCAGACCTGTCACCAAAAAATATGGCAATTTTGTTTTTAACTTTACACATTTTCCGTATGCTTGTCTGTCACGAGTGTTCAGAGATTTACAAATACAACTTCCATTACATGGTAACAGAGTCACGCATGTAAATGTCCCTGCACCGGGTGGACATACACTCTTCCTGCGGCTCCCTCCAGGACAAATTTGTTACGTCTCCTCCCACTCCCCAGAACTGTCTCACTACTGCAAAACTGAACTCTATACTTCTCAACTCTCCAAGACTGGTAAACTCATGCAACTCAATAGAATACTACACTTCACAAAAATCTGAACAAATATCCGCTTGCTGAGACTGAAATCTTGTTTTGTTTCCAGTTACGGAAGAATATTCTTTCATCGTATGCCTATATATTTCTTCTCTTACCCTATCATGATTATGCAGGGTATGCAGATCAAAGCTTTATCAGCTGGTTATATGAAAGATGAAAACTGTAATATTCACGTGATCCCAAATGGGCATTCAACAAAGCAAAAGATGAGTTCCCCTCAAAAAAAAAAAAAAAAGAAAAAAAGAAAAAAAAAATGATTTCTCAAGGGCACCTATTAAAAGGACAACAATACTAATAAAAAAAAATGTATTTACTTAGAAGCATTCAGAATGTCAACAAAACAGCTGCAACTTTTTTTTTCCTTTTTGCAATTACAGAGTGGTATTCAGTTAACAGAACAACAATTATTTTTATGATGCATCAGAGACAACTGAAGATGAAAAATGAACTACATCCCCATATATAACTAATTTGTGCTGTGCACCAACAAGAACCTGCTTTAAACTCCCATGCCAATTTACAACCCCCACACTGTACCAGGCAAGGTTAGTGGCCATTGAAATACCACTAAGGACAGGGCTATCTAAAGACACATTCGGTAGTGTGTTAACTATACAAAAAAAGAGACACTGTACAGTTTAAAAACAAATCTTACACAGCCTTACATTTCAATTTTTTTTTCTTTAAAAGGAGTGAGTTGTGTACAGGGGGGTTAAATGCTTTATAGACAAGAAAGAAATTGCTCCAAAAGAGACTTATTCATCATCATCATCATCCTCGTCCTCCTCCTCTTCCTCTTCTTCATGCTCTTCATCATCCTCCTCCTCTTCGTCCTCATCCTCATCTTCCTCCTCCTCCTTCTTCTTCTTGCTCATCTCAGCCTTGGCAACTACTTTTTTGCCTGCATCAACTTTCCCTTTGGCCCGGTATGCAGCAATATCCTTGGAGGAGAAAAGCAGGAAGAATCTCTCAAAGACTTAACCAGCCCACTGCTCCAAACCACTGCCGAACGATCCTTGTGCAACCCCTTCTCCACGTCCACAGTGCTGGGACCAGGAGTTGTAGCTTCAGTTACACTAAACTGAGGCTCAACGCCAAAAAACAAACCCTAAGAAACAGAAACCCTCTAAGACTGAGGTGATATTTGTGTACCAGAACACGCTGGGTGCTGGGGACTCTCTGCTCGTAGGCTTTTAGGAATGAGCTGGAAAATTGGCTGCCTGGGATGAAACAGGCTCAGCTGATCCCACTTTCCAGGAATGAAGTAGGGAAACCTCTCACAATCCCTTTCCACCCATATGTTCTATGGTGGCTAAAGAAATGCACAAAAAAATCCTTATCCAAGATATGAAATTATAATTAGCCATCAAAAACACCCCAGAATGACATAGGCTTGTATGTGCTATGTTATGCCTCACCGAAGAGCAATTATACAGAATTCTGCCTAACTGAAGTTTACAAAATAAAAGGTACAAGAACTTTGATTAAAGGGTAGACAGTGCCACCTTCTGCATGCAATAAATTTATTCTAGTGGTTTATAACACACAAATTAGAGTTCCTGTCTCAGGCCAGTTAAAACTGCCCATGGGCTGCCCAGTTTTATGTCAGAATAAAAAAATAACAAGTACGCAACAGAATTTACCTGCAGTATTCAAACATATTGAGTATAAAGAAATGCCAACAACTTTAGGCAAGCAGTCAAAATCTTCAAATATTCCTCACCCCGTATACACTCTACCAGTAACTTCACAGTTCTTTCCAACTCCCTAAGGCTTAGCATAAAATTTTAGAAGACAAAATATTCACTATTGGTCAAAGGCCTATCAGTAAATACTGAGGTTACTGCACCTTCAAAAAATCAGTTTATAAGCACAATAAACATGGACAAGACTCGTGAAGACAAAAATCTCCATAAATGAAGATTATTTCTACTATTTTAAGAGTGTCTTAAAAAATGTTTGATGTAGTTTCATGTACAAATAATTGCCATATTGGTGAGTTTACATAAAACTTTCACAGGAAGGCCAACAGGGGATACCTTCCACTCCTACCAGCAAATAATCAGGACTAGAAGGAGCCACCTTGGTCACTAATGCTACTGTTTTAGAATTTTGACTGCTAGCAAAGCCAGATACCCAGGTGAAGGGCACAGCACAGGAATGGGTAGATAGCTGTGGTATGCACATTAGCTATAGGTGAATGCTGACCAAAGCTAAGTGGTACCAGGGCACTTTCTAATATGTATCCCCTGCTGTGGTTACACGCTATGGAGTGTGCAACATGGCACAGCAGCTTCAACTGTCAAGGCCGGATTTACCCTAAATGATTCAAGAAATGTGTTTCATGTGCATTAACTATGCTAATGACTACAAAGTAGATAGACACAAAATCCAATTTCTAAAGCTAGCACTGATTATCTGTTATTACCAAAGAGATAAACTCAAAATAGCATTTATTTTTATCAATTATTCTAATGTTCATGGATGTTCTTCAATATCTAACCCCTCCAAAAACAGGGACCCCTCTTTACTGACCTTGCTTAATTATACCACCTTCACTCAGAAACTATTGCTGTTGTCACCTACTGTTTCAATCGCCAATACAGACACAATACAGACACACTGGTCCCCAATCACACATGAGCAAAAACAGTTCAACACCAAGGACTGTAACTTAGTTATAACTAGTCAATAGTGTGCCCATTGAGCTGTATTTTCCTACATGATATTTGTCATTAGTATATTATATATAAAGTTATAGCATAAAGCAACAGACTACACTATACAGGAAAGATGCATAAATGCAGGTTTTTTTTCCCTAACCCTTCACCACAAACATCCACATTTACCTTTTCATATTTCTCCTTCAGCTTAGCAGCCTTTTTTTCATACGGCTGTTTGTCATCTGCAGCGGTGTTGTTCCACATCTCTCCCAGTTTCTTTGCAACATCCCCAATGGACAGACCGGGATGTTCTCCTTTGATTTTTGGACGAAACTCAGAGCAAAACAAAAAGAAGGCCGAACTGGGAAGGGAAGGGGGTTGAGGGGAATTTTAATTTTAGACTTTAACCTACTGTAACAGACAGAGAAAGATATAAACTTTGTTACTGTTTCTTAAGAGCACCGTAAAAATACCTTGTAAAAACACCTACAAGTGAGACAAACATTAGTTCTAATATCTTCCTTGGTAGTTAAACTTTGCAAATTTAACACAGCCTTTATCTAAGCACTAATGCATATCTGGCTCATTTCTGGCAGGATCCCAAGAAAGGTTAACATACATACACACACACACGTGTGTGTGTGTGTGTGTGTGTATTATGCAGAGAAAAATCTTAAAAACAGAATGACTGAATGATACTGGGGAGCAAATGTTAGGTTGTAACTGTTAAAGAAGGCAGAGTAACAAAAAGTACACTAAGGTATTTGCTGTGAAAATCAGGATTTCCAAATGACAGCATTAGCCCAAATAAAAGCATTCATTTTTACAGGAAGTTCCCTTATTTCCTACAATGTTATAGCTCCATTAAACAAAACAACAACAACAAAAAAGAAAGGAGAGAAAAAATGTATCTCTACAAAGTATTTTCTCTATCTATACTATGAGAATTTAAAAGTTAGTAGTCTTTTCTGTAAAGATTGAGGTTTTATTTTTCTGAAATTGTTTCATAGAAGATTATTCCTACAATTTTAAAGGGAATGCCAACCAAAAATTTTCTTCAGGTCTATTTTGTGTGGATGGGGCAGAAATATTACCACTACTTTAGACAAGAATTACTGTCCAGTTACAGAAATTGGAAAAAAATCAGTAAGGATTAAGTGACAGGATAGTGTAGATTTTTACATCTGCCATTAAAGGCATATGCTAAATGTTCCAACTTTATCCAAATTTGACCAATCCAAACAAACAAACAAACAAAACCACAAAACAAAACAAAAACACCCCCCCCAATATTTATAATGAAAGTAAATAAACAAACAAATCTACCAATCTTTACACCAACAGTCAGAGAAAAAAACAAAAACAAAACAAAACGGTATTTCTGAAGTTTGCAAACCCGGATAAAAGATTACAGACACACTGCAGCATGATGGTCACGGACAAGATAACCTAGGTGGACATCTACTTACGGAGGCCTCTTCGGTGCATTTGGATCCTTGAACTTCTTTTTCGTTTCCCCCTTAGGTGGTACATAGTTTTTCATTTCTTTTTCATAACGAAGCTTGTCAGCCTTTGCCATATCTTCAAACTTTCCTTTCTCCTTAGAGGACATAGTCTGTAGGACAATAAAGTGAGACTCTAAGATTCCGAAGCACATGGCTCCAAAACTCCAGCAAGGCACAAACAATTGGGCTACTATTGGCCCTACAACTGTACTTTACACATAGCTAAAAACTAACTTTTAAGGAAATAATTTACAATCTTGAACAATCCTTTACACCAATTAGTTATTCAAGTTTTTTTTTTTTCCCCCTCCTTTCTTTTTTATTATTCCTACCTTCCATCGTTCTGAGCACTTTTTTGAGAACTCTGAGAAGTTCACTGAAGCATCTGGATGTTTCTTCTTGTGCTCCTCCCGGCAGGTTTGCACAAAGAAGGCGTATGAAGACATTTTACCTCTCGGCTTCTTAGGATCACCTTTGCCCATTTTGATGACTTTCTGTAGCACGGTGGGAGAAAAACACACACAAATTTTAAAACTTTTAAAATCCACCCACCATGGCAAAAGGCTGTGAAGAATCATCATGCTGAGTAAGAATTGCCATAGGAGTATTCTGACATATGATAATGGTAAGAAGTTTCTTTACTGGAAAATTTGTGTAAGATTTCTCCCATCTCTATTTGAAGTAATCTGGCAGATGCAACCTGAACCTCAAAGGGCCTTCAGAACTTGCACTTTCAGTCTCCTGCAAACAAGAACATCCCCTCTAACCAAATTGTAGGTAAGTTCTGGCATTAATGCAGTGGAGATTGCTGCACTCCTGGATTACTGCAAATATATCCTATGCTAAGAAGGAATAATTACATGGGGGGAAGAAAGTACCTTGATATCCTGTCTCAGCTACTGAACTCTTTTCTCTGTATAGTATGTGTTTCTGTCTCGCACCCCTGCACACTTTCAGTGCTCACACGCAATAAATTAAGTAAAATTTAAAAGGCACATTATTTTTTATATGCCATCTATCTTGCTTCCCTCTTTTAAGGGCACTGCAAGAACATGCTCTGCCTTTGCGTGTGCATCTGGAAGTGCAAGGATGAGACACTGCTCCCCATCAAACATGTTATAACCAAGTCGGGGACTGGGAAAGTATGGGCATTTACATACGCCTGGCGGAACGGCCAGGACTCCTGCCTCTGTCAGGGAGTGTGTGTGTGTGTGTGCGCACAGAGTGGGGGGATGATAAACACCTTCCTGAGGCTTTTACACCCCAGACAGATATTCAGGGAATTTCTTCACGGCTCNAAAAAAAAAAAAAAAAAAAAAAAAAAAAAAAAAAAAAAAAAAAGCCTGACTTGCAGCCTGACAAACTCCGCTGTGCAGCAGAAATTAAAAAAAAAAAAAAAAAATGCAGCCCGGGCAGGGCCTGCACTGCTACAGGAGCAGTGTTTCCTATCGGTTTGGCGGATAGGCAGCAGCAGATTTCTGCTCTGTGACTAAACACGTCCGGTTCGAAGTTTCTATCAAGTAAACAAGCGGCCGCAGGAGCCGGGGCGCCCCGTGCCGTGGAGACGCTCGCAGGCCCGGCCGGGGCACGCGCTCCTGGCGCCGCGGGAGCCGCGGCCTCGCGCACACTTCCCCGACTGGGGACGAGGGGCACAAAAACAAAAACAACGGGGGCAGTGACAGCGTGCGGCGGGCGGCGCGTTTAAAAGGCTCCTTCCCGCCATTTTGGCCGCCTCCGCCGGCAGGGCCGGGGCCCGGGAAGGCGCCCGGGGGGCCGCGCTCCCCTCCCCCGCGGGCAGCACAAAGCGGCCGCGCGG
>VWPW01017930.1:59599-77328 GCA_013389825.1 Crypturellus undulatus | reverse complement strand
CGGGCGGCTGCGAGCGCGGCCGGCCCGCCGGCCCGCGGCGCCTACTCACCCCGTGTCACAGTCGCACGCAGCCCTCGCTCGGCCCACGAGCCCCAGAGACGCTAGCCCGGCCGCGCGCGCCGGCCCCCCAGTGCTGCCTGGGTCTCTATGTAGCCCAATGCACCGCAATGGCTGTGAGAGCGGGATCGATACGCAGCCTCCTCACACTCTCAGCGCTGGTAACATTACTCTCAACACAGGCCCGCGCCCATTGGCTGCCGCCAAGCCAGCCGCCGCGCCGATTGGCCGAGCTCCTTCCATTGTCCTGACCAGAGAGCCGCGCCGATTGGGCGCGCCGCGGGACACGTCACTGAGGATTGAAAGGGCGCGCAAATATAAAAGTGAGTGGAGGGAGCCGGGCGGCGGCGGGACGCAGAGTTCTGAGGCGGNGCTCTGCAGGGGGGGCGCGGGAAGGGCGGCGCGGCGAGGCCCGCGCCCCCACGCGCGCTTTCCCGCTCCTGCTCGTGGCCGCCGGGGCGCGCCGGCGGGCACGCGGGTGCGGCCACGCGCGGCTTGGCTGGGGGCTGCTGCGCGGGCAGAGGGGGGAATTGCTGGCGTGGGCTGCCCTGGGCGACACTTGTTTGCCCCCCTCCCCAAGGGTGGATAAATTATTCCAAGTCTGTAAGATTGAGAATCTTTATAACCCGCTATGCAACCCTTAATAGAAATGCACTGGTTGGGATTTTCAAGCGGCCCTCCAGGTTTTTGGTGTTTCTAGCATCATACCCAGCTTGGGCACCCAAGAGCAGTGACAGGCTAAACTAACAGAACCTCTGCATCCTATTTGTCCCCAATTTCCCTTTCTTTGTCTGCCTTTAACTCTTCATTGTCATTTGCACTGTACAAATCGCCTAGAGAAGCCTACAAAAGGAATGAGTAACTGTTCACATCCACCTCACTCTGGTGCAAGTAACCACGTGAAGAGCAAGGCTACAATAAATCCCAAAACTTTCCCTGGAAGGTCTCAGAATACTGCCTGAGCTAACAGGGAGAGCTAGACAGGTATACATAGGAAGAACTGTTATTCCTTCTTTTTAAACTATGTATGAGCAGTATGAATCTATACAATGCTCTATCCAGGCCTCAGAGTTTTGCAGGCTAAGTGTGAACACAGGATAAATCCTAGTGTTCTAGACAACAAACTCTTCAAAAACTTTACACATAAAAATAGACTACTAAGAATGGTAAGTAGGTTGTCAAAAATAACTACTTACATGTGAACATTTGTGACTGGTAATAAAACATAGGTATTATTGAAAAATACTGTGAAGCAAATAAGGTTAAGCAAAGAGTCATGATAAGCATTATCCTTGCACACAGAAATACAAAATAGTTGCAGTAAGATGAAATTGATTTTCCATATTATCATCTGTCAAAATAAACTTATTGATAAAGTTTTTTTTCTTTTTTCTTTTTTTCCTTTTTTATCAGGAGCATGGCAGGAAATAACTACACTAACAAGTGAATTATTCTTAAAATTCATCACAAGGTGCCTTTTAATTCTGTCTCATCCTTCTTGCATAATTCTCAATAAGAGAAAACCTTAGAGAATTCCAGTTTACTAGCTGTAAGCCTATACAGATGGGAAAGCTGTACAAATATTGAGAAGAAATAATAATAAAAAAAGCCCACATTGTACTCCTAATTATACCAATTTCCAGTGCTGCCAGGTCTAATTTCAATAACTTAGCATCCTTTGCATCCCCTTTCTTTAGATAAGGATGTGATTTTTAAAAGACAACAACATAATTACACTGGCACTAGTTCACTGGGTGCACTTCTACACCGGGATGCTTTTATTCTGTGCTTGTTTGTGCCCATATTAGGTGCATTGAATCATTTTAACTGCATCAGAGAAATCCCCTCATGAAATCCTGTGAACATTCACCCAAGTGCTCACTTCACACCCTTCTCCCCTCTTCCATAAGCCATGGAAGTCACTGAAAGAGTTGGCTTTGCTACAGACTTACTATTTGATGACTCTTGAGCAAGGCTTTGTGCTCATTCTTTCTCCTTTAAATGGGATAATAGTTCGCCAGTGTTTATGAAACAGTGTTACAACTGAAGTAAGTTGCAAATGAGCAAGTCCCTTGGTTGAGGAAATTAGGTGTTTATCTATTGGGAGCCATTTTCCTGGTAGAGTAAAGCAACATCCTTACCTCTGTGCTAAGTGTCAGTCCTGAGATAAACAGCAGTGACTGGTCTCTGTGTCACAGTGGGTGACATGACACACATGTTTCTTCCCTGGCTTAATTCTTGAGCAAAATGTGCTCTGGGGGACCCTGCTTGCCAAGCGAGGGTTAGACTAGATGGTCTCCAACCTCAAACCTTTGGTGATTCTGTGATCTGATCTCTGCAAATAGACTGGGACCAACAAGATCCAGGCCACTGACACTGGTCCAGATCCGACGCCTTCACCACTTGCTGTTGTTTGGTCCAGTTGTTGCCTCTGATTTCCTTTTTCTTCTTTAGTTGATGTTTCTTTTAAAATACTGCTTATGAAAAGACACATAAATCCCAAATTCTTCTTCGGAACTATTGTTTGTCATAGGAAAGAAGTGCTTTTTGGAAGTCAAAGACTGCTTAATAATTATTCTAATACTAAAACTGTCCTATTTGGGAAGAGTCTCATCAGGAAGACAGGCAGTTCTGAGCAACTCTGATATCTGAAAGCATGTGAAAATACACACAGTAAGGAATAGTAATAATTCTGTCTTAAGGAAAATTAATTTATCTGGTTTATATATTAGAATTTAAAGCTTGTACACAATATCTATAATAAAAGGTATTTATTTGGCCTAGCGTACAGTAGCTAATAACTCTGCTCACACTGAGTGTCTTCAAAGACTCTTCCTTGAAAATGAGGCTTGAAATGAAGGAAAGGGAAGGCATTTTTCCCCAGCAGTTGTCTAGAGCAAACAATTTAGAGAAAGGTAAGAGATAACCTTTAAGATGTCATTGTAAGGAGGGTGTGAATGTGGAGATTCTGACTACATGACATGTTCTTATAAAGCCTTTCCTCCACTTGCACTGTCTATAGTCTAAGGCCTGTAGGTTTCCACTGTCTGAGGGGTCTTCCTCTGCTGTCCTTGAATACAGAAATAAAAAGCATTTATTCATCAACTGCCAACTAGCATTTTTTAATGGAAGCAGTAGGTTTCTCTTCTTGTTCATGCTGTGCCACATCCCTTCTAGTACTTACAAACCTTCTTCTGAAAACTACATTGAAGTCAAAATCTGTTTGAAGTTACAGTCCATAGAACAGGTGCAGTCACTGAGATGACTTGGATAACATAAACTACCCTAGATTTCACACAAAGAGGTTAAGAGGCTTCGTCCACAGAGTCATTACAGTACAATATGACTGCTCAGGGAAAAAAAAAAAAAAAAAGAAAAGAAAAAAAAGTTTGTAGCTGCACAGGAAGTTTCAAAATCCCCATTTAGTAATTTTGTTGTTTTGCAGACTAGCGTATACTTTGGGAAAAGTCACATGGATTAGATGCTGCATTGCAGAGAAAGAATAGGACTACAGTATGTCTGTGTGTGTGTGTGTGTGTGTGTGTGTGTGTGTGGTTTTAATAGGTTTCTTCTTTTTTTTACAGTATCCTTTGTAATGACTTGCTTCAACACTACTAGTAGGAAAGTTTGGAAATTGTATTTTGCTTCAACTTCCTTTCTATGTCAGGCAGGCTGAACTTGGATGAAAATATCAACCATATATTTGTTTAAAGAACAAGTTCTTAATTTTCCATTTTCTTTAGCGATAGCAAGAATAAGGCCTCTCCAAAGACAGAATTGTTCTTCTAAATAATGTAGTTACTGAGTAGGTAACAAGGAAGTTCCAATTAAATGAAGATGAATATAGAGAACCTTTTTTTATGTATTTAAGATTATGCTCTTACTTCAGGATGTCCCGTTTCACTCATGACTGAAGACTTCTAACAAAGCAAACACTGATGGAGAGGAATTCAGGAATGGAAGGATGGAAGGAATTCAGGTCACAGAGACTGTCTGGGTGAAAGTGAAACCTAACCAAGAGAGAGATGCAGAGTGGGTATCTGCCGTCTTCGCAGCTTTCTGAAATAACCTAGCAAGATTCCTCTTTGTTCAACTGTATTCTCAAGGAAGCCAAGCCATATGACTTAGCAAGTCTCTGAGCTCGGGGATGGCTGACGGGTGAAGGGTGGAACTCACGTGAGGACACAGGAACTGTTCAGGACAGGGCAGCACATTCCTCTGGGACAAGGGGCTCACACGGCTATGCGGCCCCCTTCTCCTTGGCAGATCCTGCTTTCTGTGAAGAACGCTGCCTACTCCCCATCGTTCCTGTCTGGAAGTCAAATGATTTAATAGATTTCTTTGACAACAAAGAGAGTCATGGGAACTCTGGGTTTTGTCGCTCTGTGCTCTCTCCAGACGAAAGAGATTGTTGTTTCTTCAGGTTAAGATTAAGAGTGTATTATGGTGAAAATGGCACAGCAAAAAGTAGCTTGTCAGTCAAATCCACAAGCCACTACTAGGCTGTTCTGATGAGCTTTGAAAACTTTTCTCAACAAAAACATTACATTTTCATCTCAAAATGAGAGCAAAACCTCTGCGGAGAAAGGGCATTTGGCCACATGCCCTTATGATGGAGCAGCTGATGATTTAAATTGTCACTGTTGTTTTAGAGCACTTGCAGTCATGCACCCGGGTAGCTGGGTAGTGATGCTCTCAGAAAAAGCACTGTCTGTGCCTGCCCTTTTCCTGAGGCTGCAGTGCAATCCTGTACGCAGCCCATATGAGCACAATTCTCAGTTTCTTAACAGATAAAGATTTATGAACATGTTTTCTCCAGTGTCTAATTCAAAATCTTCAGAAGATACTTTTTCAAAAGTCTCCTTAAAAACATTTCTGAAAAAAAGAAAGACTGCTGTCAAAGAAATGAGACTTAGCAGGTCTCCTAGTAGTAAAAATGCATGGAATGTGCTTTGCTTTACCTTTCCAGCTGGATTTGTTCAGGTTGCATAAAGTAATCTGCATATATTGCTGACTCTCTTCCATAACTGAGCATTATCTGGAGAACGGGGTTCCAGAAGGCCACTTGTCCTTTCAACGTGGATGACTGCCTGGCTATTCTAGGTGTGTGAGTAAGCAGCAAGCAAAGAGAGGTAGCTGCCAAACAAGGTAACCTCAGAGGACTAAAGGAAGTGGTCGGGAGAGGCAGCTAGAGACCAGGGATGGGACTGGTGCTGCTGCCGTGATTTCTTCATCAGACTTCATCTGTGAACCAGCTGATTTTTGTTGACATGTGGGCCCTGCAGACAACTGTGTCATTTCTATAGCTTGCTGATATGCTCTTAAATCGGACTCAGTGTTCTGAGTGCTCTTATCTATGGAATAGATAACTGATATTTTTAAGGATGTAATGGATCTACAATAAAACATGTAGGAAAATATATTTTATACCAAAATATGCTCACACTGCTCAACTTAAAGTAGGTAAAACGATTGATGAAAGTACCTTACTATGGACTTTTCTTTGGATGTTCGTTGTTCCAGGAACTTTTTTTTCACAGTGAAAATGTATATAGTATTAATTTCATGGTAACACTAATGATAATTATTTACTATTATGACATGTGGTTCCTTCAACATTTTATTCCCTACATATAAGCACTTGAGTTCTTTGAGCGACTCTGTGAAGCTCTTCATGCAGAGTTTCAGACGGATGTGAATTGTGTTCAGCTCCAAAAGCAAACAGGAGTTCAAGAAATGTTCTTGAAGAACTGCACTATTTTTGAAATTGCTGACTTGTGAAGATGCTTGCTTTGTTGAGAATACCACATGTAGTGCAACATCTACTTGTTGGCTTTCTGGAAACACTGCATTCCGCTCCAAACCATTTCCTTTCCAAGATCTCCAAGCTGATTATGGCATTTTACACTCTACTTTGCCACCAAGAATAGAGATATCAGCTGTTGTGCCTCCTCCTGATGAATGCAAAATGCTGCTGGCCACCTTCCCTGACTCTCTTCTAAAGATATTACTACTCAGTTTTCCTCACTCCAGTCTAGAAGTAGGCGAGTCTCTGATGCTGACCCTGTTATTACACTTATACACCTGAACAGGCAGAATCCTATGAGGCCTCAGGTGATGTGAAAATATATGAGATTTCTTTTGTTCCTATTTTATGCACCCCAAAACATACATTCCCTCACCTCTGGAACTCCTTTAGAGAGCCTTCAATGCTTTATGATAATTTGGAAGATTCCTTGGGCAAGGTATAGTAGTAGGACACAGCTCATGTCCATTTTCTGAAAATATACCATATAGAAACATCACTCAGACCTGCACTCTGGTGCTTTTTACAGAACACTCTTCATATCTGCAGCACAGACTAAACCACCTAAATCATTCTATTTCTCAACAGATAGAAAATACCTTAGCACCAACAGTCCCAGGCATTAGAAATCCTAGAGCCTACTCCATGACTCGGTATAATCCACAGCTTGATTTGGTATTGTCTCTACAAGAGAAGAAAACAATGTGAATTTACAGGGTGTTGACAGATATCTGAAGAAATAGAAAATATAGTACACATCACTCTATCTGATAACAATATAAGATCTATTGTGATGTCTACACTGCACACAAGCAGTTCCAGAAACTGCTGGAGAAAATAACCATTGACTTACAGCTTCAAAAATGAACCATAGCAGTTTGACAGAAGGACAGTCTTGTCCTTTAGCTGAATGTAATTTCCACTGAACACTATCCACCTCATCCCTGATGACGCCACAGTAGGTGATGCAGCATTTCTCAGTCATTCAGAGAATTTTACGCATCTTCAGCAACATTAAGTTGCTAACTTCCCAATGAGATACAACACTCAAGAAAGTTTGTAAGAGCTAAAAATATTAAAAAGGGATCCTTACAGACAAGGTTGTGTTTGATCATATTTTAATGGATCTTTAGATACTCAGTGATCAATCATTAGGAATTTGTGGAATGCTATACAATATACAGTATTACAGCTCTACAATATTACTTAAGCATTTACTAAATTAATTGAAGGAGGTAGTCTTTGGTTGCCACAGTCTTTACTGGATAAGCACTAAGATCATCATGATTCTCCAGATACAACTCACTGGACTATTGGAAAAGTCAACTCTGGGGTCTACTCAAAGAATAACATTTTTCTCCTTTTTTTTTCAACTTGTCTCATGCTGAAGCTTTTCTACCAGAGAAAAGCATCTCAAAGTGGTCTTTAAGCATAGAAAAACACATATAAGAGAAATAAATCCACCTCTGCCCCAAATTCTCAAATGTTGTCATCTCACTTCTGTGACTATTCCAACCCACCTGAATTCTCAGAGTTTGCAAAATAAACTATTACCAGACATATTCTCTTACATGGATGATGAGTTTTTAGGAATAAATTTGTTAAGGAGGCAAATCCACCCAGTCTGCAAAATGCCTTGTAGAGACCATGCTGTACATTGCCTAAAGATTAAGTATCCAAGCCTCACACAGCAGGACAGGAGTCAGTATCAACAGTTTTTAAACCAGGGAGCTGGCCACATGAGGAGGGCACAAGAAGGGAGGGTGCAAGAAACATCATGAAAATGTTATCCTATGTTCACCTTTCTGATTTCTGTCCCCTTTCTTTTTTTCTTTCCACCTCATTTTCTCCATGCTACTGTGCAAATATAAGATGGAAAATGCACTTAGCTGTGCATGCTCACCACACGCTCACCATGAGCACTGTTTTAAAGAAGAGTCATTTTTCTGCCCTCTGCATCAGTGCCCATCCCCCAGTCTGCTCTAGTAAACTCCAGCTTACATCAGGGCATATTATACTAGTGGTGCTGCCTTGTTGCAATACTTATCAACAGTCTTCCCAGTTAAACAGGAATTAAAACGGGGGGTCACCTCTTACACTGAAGTTCAAAGAAGTGAAGTCACGCTGGGGATTCCTCCTGATGCTGTCTCCAGTTTCTATGATAGTCATTCAATATCTTCTGCTTTCTTCTTCCCCAGAGGTCTTTACTGAAGGTTTCTATTCCAGGATGTAGATACTCAGAGAAAACTGAGACAATCAAGAATGTAAGAAATTATATTCTTTATACTGGTCAAGCTTGCATTCAAAGTCAAGCCTCTTCTGCCATCTCTAACAACCAAGAGCTGTTTTTAAAAAGGGCTTTGTGGACATCATTGCATGGAGACAATGTCTACCCCAAGTCACTTTGTGCTACCAAAAGCTTAGGATTAATATTGTGATTAACACAACTGCAAAGTAGCCTTTTTAAATTCAGACTTTTCTTAACTAGAAATCACCTGCCTGTTTATTCTTTCTAGTTCTTCTAGTCTCCTTCACTCTCTTTTCAGACAATTTAAAGGATTTTAAATTCTTCTATGTTATTTAATTTTCCCTTTTTCCCCCTACATTTATCCAGTCTTCATGGGCTTTCATTTTGTTGAAACAAAATAAGTCTTTACTTTGAATATGCTCCAAGTTTCATTGAGGAAGTGTTGCCACAAAGGAGATACATATTCTTTGAAAGTAAAAAAAGGATGATAATTTGGACAAAGTCAGCTTGGCCACCTGAAAATTGTATAAAAAAATAGTAGAGAAACTTGTATTAGGCTCATCTGTAGCACTGAGAGCTTAAAGTCTTGTTCATTTTCACTAAAACGTGAAGGCTTTTGTGGATCAATGTAGATCTAAAAGCACAGATTCCATTTAGATGCTGATTTTCAAGTCTTCAGTAGGCCAATTTGGCCAGGATGTTTAGACCTTGCAGGCATATGGTTAGTCTACTTAAAGAAAAATTATTTTAACTTTTTTTGTCTTTTTTTTTTTCCCCCACAGTAGGGATCAAACTCAAAAGGAATAGCTTCCTTCTTTGGTAAAAAACCATAATGCAGTAGTGAACTTTCAAGAGGTTCTTTGAAATAGCAAGTCACAGATTTTAGTTGTGTGAACTCTTATGATGATTGCTTTTTATAAGAAAAGGATTCTTGATACTATCATATTTCCTCTACTACAGTATAACAACGCAACTGTTAAACTATGTAACTGCTCTTGGATTTCCAAATGTAAGCAAGTGACTACTCATTGGATTAAATGGATTCAAGGAATGCACACATTCACATTCATTCACAGTTTCTTTTTACAGTTGCCCAAATAGTTTCCTCCTAACAGGTTTTTTTTTTTTTTTTTGCATTCATTCCCACCATTTTTTTTCAATAAAAGCTATGTATTATGCACTTATGGTTTTGATGTATTTTTTTACAATTAAGATTTTTTTTTACTTTTATTTCGCTTCTATCTCCCTAAAAAACTCAGCACAAACAAATGCTCTTGCAAGCACTTCTACACACCATTCTTGCAGAATTGATAGTCCTTTTGAAGTTTATGAAGTATTGCAATGCTTTTAAAGAATTCCATCTTATTCTGTCCTCTAACAACTACATTAAATAAATGTTTATTTAATTGAACCTCACAAAAACATCAATTTATGAACATAAAAACACAGGAGTAACAGAGTAGTAAAGTAATTTTACTTTTATGTATGTTACTAGTAACATACAGTTTTATGTCTTTTTTTTTGCTTTTTAAATAGAGAAAAAAAAAATATAAAGAACACAAAAGAGCCACAAAATCACCTAAGAATATGGGGGGGGGGAAATGAGAGAACCATTAAAAGTTCCATCTGTTTAGCTTATCCAAAAAAAGAGGGAGAAGAAAAAAAAAAAAGAGGTAACTTGATTACAGGGTAAAAACATGTTCCTGGGGAGAAAATAGTGAGTACTAAACAGCTCTTTAATCTATCAGAGAAAGGCATAACAAGAATCAATGACTGGAAGCTGAAGGCAAACAAATACCAACAGAAATAAGGCAGAAAATTTTTAGCAGCAGGCGTGATTACTACTTGTATTATCTTAGTTCCAGGAAGCCAAGTCATGGATCAGGTCTCGCTCATGCTTGGTGCCGTTAAACAAAGAACAAACACACGAATTAAAGACAACCCCTGCCAAAAGGTTACATTCAGTGTAAGATGAAATATCACAATAAATCAATGACATAATATCATTCAATAAGACAGGCAGCAGTTTCAAGACACAGTTTCACAATACAAGCTGCTGGGTTGAGACACTAGCTTAAGGTATTTCTGCTCTGTCAAGACTGATTCTTCTTACTCTCAAAACCTACCCACAGCAGTGAAACAACTTTGAAAAACGATCCATAAAAAAAGAAAAACAAAGTGTTAAAACAGGAGTTCACTTTTTTTTTTCTCATAACAAAACACTGGTAGAATTGACATAATTTTTCAAGGGATTTCAAGACTTCAATGAGTCCTAAAGAATGGCTTGAATGAAATTTCCCTATTTCTCAATTTCCCTATTTCTATTTCTCAATATCAACTTCAATGATGTCTGCAGGACATCTGAGTTTGCTGCCTTACTTGTGGAAAAAAAAAAAAAAAAAAGATTGTGCATAATGCCCAAGGGAAGTATATGGCTGTTTTGTTTTTCTCACTGAAATCTCTAGCTCAGCCACTAAAGCTCAGGCTAAGAGAGATAAGAGAGAACATCAACAAGAAATAAAACTTAGACCATGATTTATTAAAGATTCCCCCTCACCCCTGCAGAACGACCATCACCATAATCAACTCTAGCTTAAAAATACAGATATTAGCTAGTGACTCTTGATACCACAGCTCTGTCACTAGATGCTAGGCACCGTGGTAGCTTATAGCAGGGAGGAAACAGCGAAGCCTGAGGAGTGCTTTATTTATTTCCATTCCATTACTTACACTATTAGCAGATTATGTCAACGCACCAAACATCCCCAAGTGATGGTGAACAACTCTCTGGGAAGCTGGGACCATCATGCAACACATATTGCAACAGGAATCTTCAGAAAAGGTAACTTCTGCGGTTGGGAATGCTGAGGAGGAGAGAAAAGGTAGGGTGAACATTCACAGACAGTTCCTGAGATTTGGGGGCAAAGCAGGTGGATCTATTTTGTTTATTACACAGACTTCTATCTCCCTCCCCTCCCTTGGAGAGGATTCACATTCAGATGCTACATAAGGAAATAGCTGCAACTACATAAAATAACACTTGCTTCTTCTCTTATTTCTTGTTAAAAACATTTCAAACTATAGCTTAGTGAGCTACATTATTGTAAGGCTATTTCTCTACGAAGTTTAACTATGTAATGGCCACCGCATTCAGCCTCATGTGTTGATCCATTGCATCAACTTTTCCCCCAGGACTGTGGCCTCCTGTGTGTGCCGGCCGTACGCTGCTCAGGAAATGAATAAGGGTTGTGCATCAAATTAGATTATTTATAGGTTCCTATATGGGCTTGCTCTAAAAATTGTGTGGAGAACAAGACAGACAACTACAGGAAGAAAGCAGAGGGCCTGTGGTTAAGGCAGTTGAACGCCACACAGGAACATTTGGTTCTGCCTCTGTCTTTGCCATAGCGCTCTATGAATGAGGAGCAAGTCAGATCAAACATCTTGGCAGAAGGCCACCAACTCTGTGTTCCTCATTTTCCGGGAGTCCAAACCAAAGCACCTTAGGCCTTTTATGTAGAAATATCAACATCTGATTGTAATGTAAGCTTTGGCTTTCAATGGAGAAACTGAGCTGGAGGCACGTGGTTAAAAGGCAGGAGGACCCAGCTGACCAGGTTGATCACTACTGACCCGGAGCTCTGTTCTCCCCTTGGTGAAACAGGACAACAGTGCTCTCCTCTTGTGGAAATTGGCAAAATACTGTGAACCCATAGATAACATTTTAACAAGCTTACAATAATAAAAAGAAAATACTTGATTTTCTATATACAAGACAATTTGGGATATTTTCATCTACTTATTATACTGATTTATGATTTATTATACTGATTTATGCTTTTTTTCCATTTACAACATTGCTATTTGATTTTAGTACTCAATGAAACTGCAGGACAGTCAAATAGAATAGGACAGGCAACAATATTCAGTGTA
Source organism: Crypturellus undulatus (assembly GCA_013389825.1). Taxonomy (NCBI): domain Eukaryota; kingdom Metazoa; phylum Chordata; class Aves; order Tinamiformes; family Tinamidae; genus Crypturellus; species Crypturellus undulatus. The sequence goes on along the minus strand of VWPW01017930.1, from coordinate 65,284 downwards.
AACCAAAGATATGCTTTGATTCATAAATATAATATGTCCAAAAAAATCCCCAAAAAACAAGAGAGTTAGTAAAAGCTAATGTCCTTTTGTACTTATGTTATTGGTGCACCTACCACCAAATGAAATATTCTAGTAATAGTAAGCTACTAAGAAAATAGAACACTGCAAAATAAAATAAATGTACGTTGTATCCAAAGAATAACAAAATCTACCAACATCTTTAAAAAATGTTCTGAACAAAGTTCCAATAGTTACTGTGACTTCAAAATCTGAATTAAGAGAAACTTTCATACTACAGCTATGGAAAACAAGTGATTATCTCTTCCCTTTTAGGTAGGAAGTCATTAAATGTGAAAACATAACACAATAATGACAGCAATCAAGAGTTTTTTGGCAAGTGAGACAACACAAATATTTTAACCATGACTGACAGTATCCAGGGTTCACAGTATACGAATGATACTAAAGTACATAAGGAAAAGATGCTGAGACAGTTCCATTTTATAAGGCAATTCTCATGAGTAAGAAGTGAACATAGGGGACTGCTAGAATAGCAAATATAGATAAAGGAGAAAAATTAAAAAAAATAAGTTTGGGTCTGTAGTAAGATCTTCAGGGTAAATGCTTCAGTCTTTCAGAGCTTCCTTATTTCAGTCAGACCCTTTGGATATAAAGCTCCATTTGAACAATACAGTGACAGGATTAGGGCCTAAATATGTAAACAAAAATCAGGTAAATGCAGTGCACAACTGTAATTAGATACCAAACTAGTCACAGAAAAATAATCTGAGTGTCTAGAATGTTGCAAAATTTACATTTTTTTATTGTAACACTCTGCAGTCATAGAGAACAGCTACCAAAATACATCAAGAGGATTAACAGATCACGGCATGTTCTCCTTCAGGCAAACATGAGTACCTGCAGTCCTTTTGCTCACCTCTAGTGTGCTGCTGTTTTTTTTTCATACATACACATAATTTATTATTTTAAGAGTCACCTAAAATCAATAAGAGGGTATTTTTATCTTAATTATCAACCCCTCAGTCTTAGACATGCAGATTTTTAGCCTCCTCACAATAGGATGGCAACAACTAAAATGATGTAATCTTACCGTATTTTAAAATACTAAAATAGAAAGAAAGCAATATCACTACCATAAAAATATTCACTTTCTTGCTCATCTGAAGGTGGTAAGGATTTCTATCTTGGTAGTGTGTTAGATGAAGTCACTTCTTTATGCTGATGTTTTCTCATTGACATACTGATAATATCCCACTGTACTATATATCTAGAATACATATTTGCCAATGAGAAAATATTTTCTCTCGCCCTCACACGTACATTTGTGTGTGAGTGTGTATGTAAGTTATAAGTAGAGTAGTCCACGCTGAAATATATGCTTTACTATAACTAGAACATTTAACAGTGGCAGTGGAAGCAGAAAAGTAATACCAGTTTTATGATAGAACAATTTGTCTGGATAGCCTGGGTGCTGTGCAATATCCTATATTCCAAGTTTGGGAGCAGTCCTTACCATCTGTTGGAAACAGAAAGGGATCTATGATTTCTGCCTGCCTATGACCTTTCCATAGATTCATCAGCTTTGAAGGGTGTAATGGTCCGATCTGTTGAGGCGTCAACAGATTTTTTTGCCTGTAAATGTTGAGCACCTCTTTGAGAGTGTCTAGGAGTACAAAACTGTTCCTCCCTTTACTACAGTACAGTTATGTCTTCAGAGATCAGCAGCAAAACATGACAAATCAACATAAATACATTGTCTGACCAAAAAACTGTTTAGAGAATCAGCTACCTCTAATTAATTTTAGTTTTTCTACCTAGTGTTTTCAGATCCACCAAGAACCTTCATATGAAAAAAATAATAGGCTTAAAAATTTTTCCAAGATATCTACACAAGGACACAAACGTCTGAAGTTCATTCAAGGTAGATGTTGGTTTGTATATACTATTCATGGAGAGGTAGCGTCAAATTATAACACACGTTTGGATTATGGGGTCCAAGTTTGGCTACTTTGTCTCGTGACAGATGTTCCTCTCTGCCTTGCCCTGCTCCCACGAGGCCCCGGGCGCTGCTCTACGCCTGTTTGTGCTGTGCGCAGGGAGGCCGGTGCCTGGCGCTGCGCCTGTCCGTGCTGTGCATGGGGAAGCCGGGGCCTGGGCTGCTCTCCTGGCAGGCAGTGCATGCCGCAGCAGCGAGGCCTGGAAGGAGCGCGGCCGCAGGACCGGCCTGCGGCAGCCTGGCCCTCGCCGCTCCTTCCCTGAGCTGCTGGAATCACTGCAGGGACATCAGTATCAAAGTCCTTTTCAGAAAGTCACATTTGTGAGCAACATCATTTTAAAATTTCTCTTTGCCATGAACATACTGTACATTTTAATGCTTTCATCTGGACTCTTGACATCTCTTCCTGTCTTGCAAAAAAGCATTATCAGTTTTATTTCTACAACTAGTGATGTGTAGGGCATCAATCTACTTAAAAATTAACAAGAAAAAAAAATCACAAAGCTCTTTTTCTTTCAGGTTATGCCTCCCTGATACCACAGTTGCCTGATCTCTGTTTCACATCAGACAAGTCTAGAAAAAAATCTAATTCGCACCTGTCTGTTATTAACCCTGGCAGACTTAAGCCAATGGAAAATTAGTAAAGCACAGATACATTTCCTCCAGCCAGATGTACCCTTTTCAACCTGTGAATTCCAGCACATGCTGAATAAGGAAGGAAGAGGACCAATGCAATTGGTATAGAAACTGGTTGCAAGGGCCTCGTGCAAACTGAGCACTTCCTCCTCCTCCTAGCAAGAATTCTTACATAACCAAACAGGACACAGAGCAAGGAACTGAATCAATTAATTATATTACTAAGGTATTATGGAATATAGCTTTTGGAAACTTGAATTACTAATTTAATTGTGAAGAAATGACCGTACTTGGTGCTCATTGTTACTATGAGCCAAATACACCCATCAGTGCATTTACAGCAAAGGTTTAAAAAAAAAAAAAAAAAAAAAACCCTTTTCATGGTAACCATCCTACTGCAACCTTGCAAATCAAACTAAACAATCAAATGCAGCACAGTCCTTGGGGGCAAGTTGGAAAATAATCTAAGCTGGGTTATCTGGGAAGCCATCATAAGCATAGGGCAGAACACCCAATAATAAGTAATACAACTATATTTGAAAAATTATTTTAAGGTTTTCATTTTAATGACAATTACTAGTAGCATATAAGCACCTGCACAGCTACATCATCTTCCTGCCTGTTGCTCAGACCAGTAACTTGAGCATCCCCTTAGACCCAGCATTTACTTCAGATCCTAAGATTCAGTGTTCATACCTGGCAGATACTTTCAGCATAACATTTTCAGGACAGTACTTTTCTTCATTCTTCCAATGAACTAAAAGTTTGTTAGAGTCTCATCATCATATTTTGATTCAGCAGCATTTGTGAGCAATTGCTCTTAAGACGCTGCTCTCCCTCATACTCATTCAGAATAAATACTGCTGCAAAGACTTTTCCACTTTGAGAGCACGTCACTGTCTTCACAGCTTTCCCACTTTCCTTTAATGTTTTCCTTTCACACTTTTCCTTTCATGTTTACTATGTTATACATCTCCACTTTCAAGGCCCTTCCTGGCTATCACTGCTGTATCTATTGTTCCTTAATCTTCATCAGGAAGTCAGCTCTGTTTTGTTCATAGTTGAAGACAGGCCAATTTTCACAAAAGAGTAAGGCCAAGAAAACCATTAGATCACCCAGTCTGAATTATCTATTGTTTGACTGAAGTACTTCAACAACTCTAGGTTATTATTTCAATTTTTTCTTAGAGATGTGTCTCCTATATTTCATGCAGTACCCAGAGTCCAGCTTCTGGCCCTTTGTTCACTCACAATAATTTTTAAACAAGTCTCTAGGGTCTTCTCCTATTTTACTCCATGCACTTGAAGGAAATGGCCTTCAACATTTGAAACACACTTCACTGCTTTTCGTCAAATCTCTGTCTGAAAGTCAGCTTACTAAGATACTCATAAGAAAGCAAGATTAACAACTGAACTATCATGGTAATCAGGCTACTGCCTTTCATCAAGCGGTGTGATAAAAGGTAGATATACACACCACTAAGTGGACAAGTAGTTGATGGAGAAGATGGATCTGCTTATATAATAAACGGAGGAGGGCTCCATGGAGGGAAGGGCATTTTTTCCATTAACTACGGAGACACCCTAATCAGATTAGGCAGGCTAAGATTGAGGGAGTTAAGTTATGTATGGGATGTGAGCATTATCCCTCAACTTTTCTTATTTCCCTTTTCATCCACGTATTTTTTGTTTTCAACTCTGTTATATTTAAAGTGCAAGTTTTTAGGGTGGCAGACAGTTCTAATTCACTATTACTGTTTTGTTTATGCTTGTGTAGCCCAGCATCACAGGAATGTGGATGCCTAAATAACACTTTAAAGTAATACAAACCATCTTATAACTCCAGAGAGTATTTTATTAAATAGCATCTGACTTTGTAATTCTTGTATAATTATACACACACACACCAGGTAGAAGGTGTACAGTCTTGCAAAAATCTTAATTTTGAAATTTTCTAGCTTCCTTAATTCTATAACAAAGAGCTGGAAATGTGTTTGTAAGAAAAAAGCAGCCGGTGCCAGCCCAGGCTAAATGTCAGGCAAAACACCAATAAAATGTGAAAATCTAACACTCTGAAAGAGGGAGGAGAGTACGAATGATGGGAAGGTACATGCGGGCCCAGGATGCACACACACTTTTTGGCAGAGAAGGGGAGGGCAAGGGGCAAAATACACCATGGAAACTCTTGTCACGTGAGAGACATGTTGTAATAATCTGCTGAGAGTTTTCTGAAACATTTGATTAAAAAAAAAAAGACTTGTAAAATAAAATTAAGGAATATAAGTAGTCCCTTGGTATATGCAAGAGTCCAGATCCTACAAGCTTGCTTCTCTGTCCTGTCTTTATTGTACTTTAAATATACCCCTTTAAAAGGGGGATTGCAGTAAGAGGAAGAAGGTCCTTAAAGTCCAAAATAAGGAAGCAAAATCCCTAGATAGATTTTGGATGATACTAAGAAAAATTGTGAGTTTCCAAAAATATGTTTATTGCTGGGAAAAAAAGGAGAATAAAATATTATGAGAAAACAGTGAGCTTCGAGAGATTATTTGAATCAAATAGGAGTCCTTTACACAAATTTTGAAATCTAATCCTAGTGCAAACAATAAGCAAGAGCAAAAGTCATGGCAGGATTGATTTACAAAAGAAACAGAATAAAACGTCTAAGACTGCTGAAGATGTTCTTGCTCTGGATCTGTTCTGCCCAGGAATAAGAAACAACTTTTTTCAAAACCCAAAGTGAGATAAAAGTTGCTGCTAAAGCAAATTAGCAGAAAAAAAAAAAAAAAAAAAAAAAAAAAAAAAAAAAAAAANAAGAGAGACAAAAAACAGCTCTAAAATGTCGAGTATGTGTAATATCTGCAATTTCTCCTTACAAAAAGAGACACATCATTCCAGAATTTCTAAAAAGTCACAAATTACATATCCACGTCCAAAAACTGGTGAAAATCAAGGTTAAAAGCGTTTCGCTTAAAACAAAAACACACACAAAAGCACCAATATAACCACAACACAAACAGGCCAAAAAAAAAAAA
>VWPW01017930.1:17500-59587 GCA_013389825.1 Crypturellus undulatus | reverse complement strand
AAAAAAAAAAAAAAGAAAATCATCGCTGGGTAGAGTTTTAACTAATTTGGACTCAGCAAAATTGTTCTATTTCTATGCAAGTCGCACACAAGATGCTACTAGGCAGACGCTGATCACACACTCCTCCAGATCCAGCCACGTGAAGAGATGACTGTCCCTTTCACTCCTAACTCTCCCCTTTCCTTCATCTACCGGTCCTCAATACGCCAGTTGATCATGTGAGCACTTAAATACTGGTTAATTGCTAGTCCACCTCACTTGGACTGAAACAAGTGAAGTGCAATAACACAAGCAATTCACACAGCAAGCTGAAACAGAGGGTGTTTTTTTTCCAGGAAAGACTGTAACAAATAGCTAAGAGACATAATGTCAACTAGTAGAGCTTCTATTATAAAAGGATGGGTACTGCTTCATCATCAAAATTTGATAAGAAACAAGGTAAAATATCAGAGTAAATCATCAATATAATTACAATCATTTTTATTTGCAGCAAAGCATGAGCAGCCAAGTGTTACAAATTAATGGATTTTATCCTGTGTTATTAGGGCATTTATCAGCTATCCAGAAACTGGGGCGACCAAGGACCATGATATTGAATCTGCAGTTTAGATTAGTCACAGAAAACTGAGTAAATTAATCAAAATGCACCAGGTAGTGTTCTGCCCCAGAATCATGCCTACCTCAGCGTCCATAAGTTCGGCCAAGCTGCTGTCCCTTGTCTGTCCTCCCTCGTGTGGGCTAGCTCTGAAATGCCTGTCTGCAGGGTCTTCTCCTATTCAGCAACAGGAAAAGGAGGGCAAAATTGATACACTACAACGTGCTGTCATCTTCCGAGCCTGAGGATGACACGTATTCCGCTGTGTAACACGGATAATGGTGGGAATAGTGCTTGGTGACAGTGTACTTTATCAGTACTCCCCCCATCCTTTAGCCTTTTCTTTGGCTGATTCTCCTGCTGCTTATATGCACACACACACTTCCCTTCATACTGCATTCATAACAACCTAAATATTTGTCACATATCTTGGCAGTTTTATGTTAGTTAGGCTGATCTGATGACTAGTCAACACAGAAAGGACAACTCTTGCGCTTCTATTGCCTCCTTCTTTCACCACATGCTCCAAGGGTGTCCTTGCAAGAGCGGCAGCCATCACGCTGCAAGGGCGGCACAATCACAGTGCAGGGAGATGGAGCTGCTGGTGGAAGCAACATGCTGCTTCCATCAAAATAAAAACAGGTTTTTATATATATATATGTGTGTGTGTGTGTGTGTGTGTGTTTAAATAAAACAAACAAAAAAACCCCACCAAAACAGACACACAACCAAACACACAAAACGCTGTGGTCTTGTAAGGGAAACCACAGGTACCCTTTCTCCAAAAGGGCACTAAAGAACTAGAAAGGGTTCAAAGGTGAACAACAAGAAGCAGTGAAACTATCATATAAAGAGAAATGGTCAAGTTTTAAATCAAGTGAGTTATGAGTAGACATCATGTAAAATAAATGCTTTAGATAGAAACTGCTGATCAGACATAGGCTTGCTGTTTTGAGAAAAAAAAAAATGTTTGCAAAATTCAAAACTGATCAGAAGAAATATTTATGTCCCAAATAATCTATCCATGAAATTCACTACCACAAGAGGTGATAGAGTCCAGTAACAGAGCAGACTACCAAGAAAATTCGGAGTTACTAATATAAATATAATGCCTCATCAAAGTATTGTTATTACAGACTACAGACTAAACCATTCACTGCATAAAGAAATCAGGAAGAAAGTTAAATCATAGTTAACATTAGCTTCAGCACCAGTATGTAGTTACTAGTGAAACAGGAAACTATATTATGGTTTAAGCCAGTATGGCAATTCATATGTAAAAATATCAAGAGAAGGAACAGCAACTTGATTTCATTGTTCAGAGTATCAGGCTAACTTTTCCTACAGTTTATATTAAATACTATTAAAAGCACATAAACTAGTATAGTCATAGTTCGAATTTTTGAAATAGCCACTTCTAAAGTTTGGCTACATTAAGCTCTTCTGCATGCAATAAAAATACATTAAAAAAAGAAAAACCAACATGTAAGTGATTATAAACTCATTTTCTTTAGCACTGCACTCTTCTCCCTGATCACAGCCATTTCCTAAAAGTTTATCTGAAATTGAACACTTTTGCCCGTAACAAACTCCTCCCTGGACACCTACTTTCTTGTTCAATTTTCCAGATGGCTTTCAATTTGGTAACTTAAACATGAGCTTGACTTTTTTTAGGATTATTTTAAAAGAACTCCCATCACAAGTAATGTCAAAAGGCACCAAAGAGTGACTAGTTACCAATCACTTACAAACATGGAAGCTAGAAATACCGAGTTTCTTAGACACGTGTTGTACCTTCACTAAACTCCTTTTTCATTCCGATTAGAGCATTCTGTTTAAGTTTGAATTACATACTGAAACGTATAGCACATACAGAAAATCACTAGCCAGTTGCACTGTTCATTACATAGACATATAGCAAAATGGCAATTATTTCTCAAAGAACAAAGAGTCTTAATATGTTTTTTAAAAACATAAGACACAAGAAAGAGAAGCAAAAGACAGAACATAAGGAAGGAGCTTTATGCATTTTGCGGATTTTTCCCCCTCTGTGTCAGGGAGTGTAAAGAACAAGAGAATATAGTAGCATCTAAGTGTTTAGAAAGAAGGAGCAGCTGCCAGCAATGCCAAAGCAAAGGGAGGGCTCCATGTTTTGATAAATGCATAGATCAGGTTAAACATGTCTGGAATAAGTGGCAGAAGCATCATGTAGAAGAACAGAGGGAACAAATGAAAACTCACACAGTCAATAATATAGACAGCACAGAGAATGAGGAAGATGGGCTGGTAACTCCTTCTTGGGCAGAGAGAATAAAGGGGATACTAAGGCCAAGGAAACTTTGAAATTTAAAAAACTAAATAATCTTTAAGTAGTGGCATACATTCAAGTGTCAGGGCAGTAATTCTGTTGGAAAAAGAAATTTAAGTTGATGGTTAGCTGCAAATCTGAGAAGACCATGCTTACCGCAGTGATAGAGAAATTGTTCTGCATAAAAGACAGACAAGTTTTCAGAGAAGCATCACACTTGCTGAATCCAAAAGGCAACATACCTTGCATCTGTGTTCCAAATGTAACACCAGGATATCTGAATGCTACATTTATTCCTTTTAACTTATTCGGTTCTGCAAATCACAAAAAATATGAATTTGTGAGTAAAAGAATGATCACTTGCCAGATTTCTTTGTGTTAATAGACTTCCTTTATCATTTTAATAGTTTCCTTGATCACTTTCTAAAATAAAACGGGCATTTTGCTTTTACATGCAAAGCTATTTTATTATATTCTTGAAAATACGTAATAAATATACATAAATAATATACAACACCATAAGTTTTGTCATAAACTTGCCATACTCCTCTTTTTTTCTTTCCTTTTTAAAGAGAAGATGACAATTACAATAAAATAAACTAATTGTGAAAGAGGTGTAAAATAACTTTGATTGAATGTGAAGGAGTCTCTTGCTAAAGATGCTTATCTACTTGTTCCAGTATTATGAAAGCTATTTATTTGGTAATAAAAACTGAGCTTGAAACAGGCATTTCTGAACTTCCTGTTGATGATTAATGTACAGATTAAGAGAGCCATTACTTTGTGAGGAGCACTAAGAAGTGTCAGATTACAGATCATCTTGTACTGCACATCCATTCCAGTTTAACAGTAAGAACTCTTTTATCCTTCATTTCTTGTTTTGAAATTAAACAGCCAAGAGTCCATCAAGATATGCTGCCATAAGAGTAAAGCACCTATTTTGAAGTGTGAACATCATGTCAGCACTAAGCAGAAGATATTTTACTATAAACTAGAAAATATTTGTGAACATAAAGGTTTGGTACAATCTTCCTGTTCAGTATTGTTTGGTACAATATTTGGTACATATCAACTGAACATCTAAGCTTACACTATATATACACAAAATTAGTATCAATAACAAAGTAGTAAAATTACTATAACTCATGTAGTAAGCTTTTGGACTATACTTACATTTGGTTCGTGTACTATTTACTGTACAAGTTATTTTCCTGAAGCAAATGAAATATTTCTTGTCATTTTCAATATTTTCATCTTATTATCTAGGCATATACCTCAGAGACACACCAGGTTGTGGGCAGGATGACATCTCCATTCTACATGGTACAGAGCAATTTAGAAAGACCAAAGAGCTCAAAGCACAGCCTCGCTTGCCTTAGGATAACACATGGTGTCACTAGAAATGTTACAGGAGTACAAACAGATCCAGACCACAAGTTTGCTGATCAAACTGCACAGTTGAAGTTCGCTGTAAAATGGGTAGGAGGGACATGGGACAAGAAAAGGGGGAATTATAGCAACGAAGAGCCTCCTTGTCGAGGCGCGGGTATGGAGCTCTCCTGATGGTGATCATAAAGCTCATCAATAAAGCGGAAAACACGACCTGAGCAGAACAGGCCAGAAGCAGCAACAAGCTGAAGGAGTACTTGGAAACACAAGATAGCCAAGGAGCAGAGCAGAGGCCAAGGCACCAAGGAGCAGCAGGCTGTAGATGCAGCAAGGGTCCGCCCGGCTGCCGCTCCAGCTGTCTCCTCAGGGCACCCGTCTCCCCAAGGCCACGGGAGCGAGAGCGGTGAGCCAGGTCCGCAGGTCCTGGTGCCCGGGGAGCAGTTTGCCTCGCACCGAGTACATTTTATTCCCTGCCTCTTGCTGCTGCAGTCCCTGTGTTAGTGCTTCTGCAGCTACTTCCCCTGGCTGCAGTCACAGAAGTGATGTTTTTATCATCTTAATGGGGACAATTTTATGATCATGCTGCTAGCCGGCCCAAGGCAACATTTGACTCTTGTATTGATTTAACAAAAAAAAAAAAAACAAAAAAAACAAAAAAAAAACTAAGGCCACTTGAACTTAGTCATACACAATACCCTAGTGTATTGGGGGACTGGCAGAAGTGTGTATAGCCAGGGGTGAAACCACTGCCCCAAGGTAAAAGGACAAATGATTCAATGCAAAGAGGAAAAGGTCAGTATATTAAGCACCTAACATAAAACATGTTTATAAGAAACAAATTTAGTCTCCAAACCAGCCCTGAACAGCCTTACAGCTTTTTATCTTCACCATACAGTATAAAAAAAAGAAGGTAAGTGCTTTGAAACAGGTGGAAAAGTGAAACACGAAGCCAGGGATACTGTGCTCTACTGACCCACACTCCCAAACAGGCAGCCTAGCTCCAGCAGCAGCTCCAGATCTAGTTCCCTTTTGCGGCCTCCTTCTTCCCTTCACTTATAGTTGAGCGCCACTTGAACACAACACAGTGGTCCTCAAATACAACCTTATATCAATTCTTTTACTTAAACATCCTGAAATGACTTGAGAATAGGTGCTGGAATGTGAAACAGGATCAAAATTGATACTTTTATCATCCTACAGAATATTCTGTGGGAATCTCAATTAATTTTATTAATATTTAGGTTTCATTAACATGCCAAGTCTTGCAGCTCAAACCAAACAAGGGATGGATGAATCAGCACCATTAAGTGAGCACAATTTACTTCTGAGCAGGGATATAGGCAGGAAATGCACACACAATACATGCTAAGAACAGTGAAGTGAAAAAATATGGAAATACTATGTAGTATGAATGTATCTGTTCACTTTGGTATAAGCTATTTCACTCCAAATTATGCATAACAAGACAGCTATTGCAAAGCCAAAACACTTGATTCGTGATGTCCTACTAACTCCACAACAACAATCTGTCCTATTACCATCAAAACCAAAGTCCACCATCCAGAGAACAAAAAAAATCTGGAGATAATAGAAGTTTATAACTAATCCTGCTATATAGTACACAAAAAAAAAGAAAAAGAAAAAACCTCTAATGATACAAATACAAAACAATAACTGAAGAGTTTTACTGTTACTTTTCAATACACTTCCTCTCAGCCTGACACTGTGAGTACATGTCTGTATTCATATTACAATAGAGATAAAAGTATAGGATATTTTAAGAGATACTTCAAGAGAGCAATGTAGAACTGTAACCCTGAAACGGTTTTAGGCCTGCTTCTTCCATAGCTCCACTACTACTGTATTACAAATGATAAGTTATGCAACTTGTTGTCAATAGACAAACCTGTTTTATTTCTGCCATTTTTAATAAACAATGAAAAATTAAGTCAGTAAGAAAATCAAAATTCAAGAACATCTAAGACAACCAGAGGCCTGGTTGACTCTGGTAGCTGTTTTCACAATATGGAGAGCATTGTATCTGTGCTATCAACTTGCCAAATAGAAAAATTCGTAAGTATTTTTAGGTTGTTACAAAATTATACAGGTTGTAACAAAAAAATACCTTTAGTCTCTCATCAAATAGTCTGGAAATTTATATACATAACTATACCACTTTGNNNGGAAAAAAAAGAAAGTTAGGATTTCTTGATTTATATTGTCCTTCAGAATTTGATGTTTTCTTTAAATTGAAGAGGACTTGCCTCCTCCTTTCCTCTAAAGACAACTTTAAAATATGAACAGATCAAATAAACAAACAAACACCTGTTAAGCAATGAACCAAAGAGAAAGATTAGCACTGAGAAAAAAAATAAATTAAAAAAAAGGCTGCCGTGAGTAGCCTAACCTCTTTCTTCCAAGTTACTATGACAGCCTTTGGAATCATAACAATTTGCAAAATTATAATAAAAATATATCTAGCACAACAACTTGTCCAGTGCAGCTTGAGGAATCCAGTAATGCCCTTACACTAGGGCTGCTGATACATATTCTATATTTTGGCACTGGAGTGAGTACATAGCACTTTGAAGGCTAGATTGTCTCTTCAACCCACCTAGAAAGTGTAAACGAAAAACTGAGTGTTGCAGAAAGGAATGTAAAATCAGAGCCACCATTGGCCACTTTCAAATTGATCTGCTTTCAAACAAGACTGCTTGCTACAATTTGTTCAGAGACTGTCTTAAAGCACTGCAGGCCTTCAGGGTATCAAATCCACCTCACACATACTCCTCAGACCTCCTTTCCTCGTCTCTCAGTGAGAACCCTCCGTTTGGATCAATGCTGCCATAGGCATCTGTGTGCCGATGCAGTGCAAGCGGGAAGAGAGCAGCCCAAGCTGCCTGTGCAAGGCAGACCAGTTCTCCTTTCCTGCTAACTCCGCACCAGACGCCATCCAGCCCAGCTGCATGTGCACAGCAACGGGCCTGAGCTCACCATTCTGCCCTTTAACAAGGCTAAGGGTTCTGACAGACACATGGTGGCTGGTAGCAAAGGTGGGGGGAAGGTACGGAACACTCTCAGATATAACCCCTCATCCTGAACTGATAGTGTCCACCCTACAATGCCTTGATGCTGCTCATGAATAGCTCCTGAACCACGACAGTTTTCAGCCTGGCCCATAGGAAGAAAAGAAAGAGTTCTTGAGGCTGTCAGAAAGATCCCCAACTTAATGGCGAGCCGCTTGCTCCTTGCCAGCCACCTCAGCTCTGCTACCAGCTCATCAGAAGGATGCTCAGTCGGAACCTGCACTGCTCTTCACTGCATACGACATTCATACCCAACGTCTCAAAAAACCTTTAAGGGGAATCCTAAAGAACTGCCAGCTGGTATCACAGCAGCTCTACTGCATCAACAAATCCCCAGGCGAATGCAAAGAGGAGGAAGAAAAACAAAAGCACAACTTCTTTAGGAATTTCAAGATCTCAATATACACAAACAAGATGATGATTGACTTTGAAAACAAGAATTTTGCTTAAAGCTTTGTGGCCCGAAGTTTTTCAAAGACTAAATTAAAAGGAATCACTTCTACTGTAGTGGATTTTAGTTACAATAAAGCTTCCACTGATATATCTAATTGCACCTGCTAGAGTATATGTTATTTAAATGGTGTGAAACTACCAACAAAGTAGTGTACCAATGTAATAATGTAGCATGTTATAGTTATGACTTTTTTTTTTAATCTATAGGAAGACAGAAAGTTTCCAGATATGATTCATTTGTCAATAAATACGTGTTTCCTATATTCTACAAAGTTAGATTGTTTCTTATAACGTTTGTTAGACCAGCTGAATGTATATTGGTGAAATGTTTTTGCTGTAGGCACTACGTAGTTTGAGTGCTAAAATTCTTTTATTTTTGAACTGTCAAAAAAGAAACCCATCTTCTAAGTACTCAGAGAAGCAGGCTTACAGTGAGCCATAAACGGCCACTGACTACTTTTCTCAAAGAGCTTGCTTTTCCAAAAAGGTAGCCTCAAATCACATAGCAGTGACTTCTTATGCACAGAAGAGTGAAAAATTGGAACACTGGCTCAGAGTTTAGAATAGTTAAAATTTCTTTCTTTTGATATTTTATATGAAATACTTTTATTATGTGATCGGACAGTCCTCAGGGAGAGGTACAAATATATTTGATTTAGAACCATCACCTTTTGTTTAACATATTACATTCAGATTCTTACCAGAGTGTCACACTGTGAAGATGCCATATCCATTCTCTGTCACCAGTACCCTTGCTGTTTCACACTCAGTCCTCGAAGCACTTTTCAGACACACAACCCCCGCCTATCAGACATTTGCTTCTAGAAAGCAAATGTAAAGGCTGTAACACATGGACAAACAGCTAACAATTTTCAAACTACTGCAAGAGCAATACAAACACAGTCAATAGGAAATTAAATCCAAAATGTTCATCCTATTATTTTGAACTGTAACATAACTACCATTATAACATCTGTACTTTTAAATCAAGAGATCACTTGCAGAAAAACTGCAAGAGCAAAGCTCCTCTTACATAGTTCATCTTGTACACCCCATCTCATTATAAAGGTAGTCATTTACCTAGAAGTGATTTCTTATTAAAAATAACAAAGACAGGATAAAGGAATGTTAATCATATTTATTACAGCTACTTCTAAGGACTAATGAAAATTGAAGTTCCATTATGTTGGACAGAACATGAACACAGAACAGTAAAAGGTCCCAGATTAAAAAACTTACAGACTAAACAGATAAGACAGACAACACGGGGGAAAAGTTCACACACAGCACAAACAGTACGACCATGGTAAATGCAGCAGTAATTCCATTTTGCAGGCTGCTTTTACTTGCAAATAAAATGGAAGCAGAGTCAGAGTAAGGAGGGCAGAAGCTGGGAAGGGGAGAAGGAGTACATGAAGTAAGCAAATCTCAAAGCAGAAATGAAGAGGCAGAATGGAAGGAAAGAGCAGAGCAAACAGTCCCTGAACACAGGACAGGGAACAGCTAATCAAAACTAGTCAAGTGTTCTCTGGGTGGCCAAAGGTCCCCGCCTTTTGGCTCTCACTGTTTCTGTTAGCTAGTCCCTGTCAGAGTCCTCTCTTCACCGCTTCCAGGCTTACTGCAGGAGGATTATTCAGACTCTCAGTCTCTTCCCTATCAAGATCCCATATTAAAAGAAAAAAAGGGGGGCAGGAGGGAAATCAAGACTGCACTCTCATCTGTGGTTTTAAAACAAAATCATCAGGACCCGTTCAACTCTATTTTTAGGATGCATGTATGTAGACTATCCATATTTGCAAGGTGTCCATGTTCTGACATTCAGACTTCCACTTTCTAAATTCTTACTTGGAAAACACACATTGGACAAGGTACAGTTTATACAAAGCAGCAGTGAAGGTTTGGTCAGAGTGTATAAAACATCATTTTTCAAGGCGAACAATGGAGAGTTAAGTTAGGACTCAGAGCAACAGCTGTAGGTTCTGGCAATACGTCGCCAGGTAGAAATATTCTAACCAGTCACAGTAAACAGCTTTTTCCAGTATAAGTCTACTAAGATAGGCTTATATCAGAGACAATTTTATTATTTTTATTATGAAAGTATTGATCATTTGGATCCTGTAACACAGCTACAGTAAAGGGCATATCAGTAAAGGGTAGATTTGCCCATAAAGGCAAATTGAACCTCCAAAACTACTTTGGCATCACTTGTTACACAGACTCCATGGAAGAGAACAAAGGAACCAAAATGAAAACTCTTTTTTGCTCTTGTATAGTATCTCCACACAAGCCATTTATAGCATAGCAATAGCTATACAATTAAGAACAATTTCTGGAATCCAGCCAGCCCTCCCAGGTTATTTCCTCCTATATAGAAATAAGCTGTCAATAAACACTGCTTAATTTTGTGAAGGCTGTATTCAAACCAGGGGGAAGAAAGAGCTGCTACTTAAATTACAGTGGTACAGACAAAGTGGCAAGATGCATGAATGAAGAAAGCACTGCTCTGTTTAGACAAAGCCTTAAAAAGTCTTGTGTACAGTACAAGTATACAGTGCAAGATAGCTGCAATATTTCTAGCACAGCTAGGGCTTTAGAACACTAATTCTTAACTTAAAAAATAATCCCTCCCATGCAACTCCCAGAGCATGATCAACCTTTGAAATGTTAATGGAATTACTAGAAACAAACCATACTTTGAATTGCTGCCAGGTTTTGTCAGGAGTTCAGCTGATGAGAGTTTTCTGCATGCCACTATTCTTTTCAAAATACTCTTTCTTTCAAAGATGACTTGCTTCAACAACAACTCTGTGATAATTTTGAATCTTGGTGAAAACACTTGATCCTGACAAAGTGTGTGTTTTGGCTTGAAACACAGAGAAAAGCATCAACCACAACGGAACTTTGGAAACGACCACTGTTTTATCTCTATCTTGTCAATGAAAATAACAGGCAAGTGGTTGTCTAAAAAAAATTCCTTCAGCTTGGTTGCACAATAGTGTTTCCACTACTATCTACTTTATTTGGCTGTTTTAAACATCATCTGCAAATTCTGACTGGGCTGTTACAGTAACCCTTTCTGCTTCTACAGGAACTAACTCTAGTTGCTAACACAAGTATTTCCTAAAGGAGAAATAGCTAAGAAATGTTTAACTAATATATTGCCCTTAGGACAATTTGAGTAGTAGCTCACAGACTACTGACTCAAGGCACTAGAATTACCTGATAAAACAAAGATGCTTTTTTCCTCCTGATTTATTGCTTATACTACAATAGTGTCCAAAATAGACCTAACATAAACACATATATGCAGAGATAGTAATTCAGCAACTGCAAGTAAGTTATCATGCCCAAGTCCAGAATGTTTACCCATTACACTTCCTTAATCCAGGAAAAAACGTGTCAAGCACAGAAAGTTTTTTTTTTTTTTTTTGGTCTCCTAAACTCCCTCATCTTTCCCTCTAACCCCAGACAGCCCCAGTTTCCAAGAAATCTCTGAACTAAGCAAAATATCTACAGTAGTAACTTGCTTATCAAAACTTAACTGCAGGTGTGTATTTAAGAATGAGAATTGTATCAAGCATAACCTAGAGAGCACATCGAAAACATTGGTAATGAATTAGTTATTATTATTAAAACAAAATGTAAAATATATATTTTGTAAGAGATGGATCTGTGTTGCAAACTACTGTACTTAAACTGTGCGAGGGGTTGCCACTTGGCCAACCTAAGCAAAAACAAGAGAAACAAACATAAAAATCAACAATACAATCCTAATAATAGTAACAATGTATCATAAATGTAAGGCAAACGCATATCTCTATAGGAAATCTCGCTAAACACGACTTCACTGCATAGAGGATCACATCATTATAACAGCTAACAGAACATTTAATGCCCAAACAGCAAATGTAGTCTACAATATATCACACTTCCTTAATGCTATTGAATTATGTACCAAAAGTAACTTTATCTGAAATGTTATCTATAGAAAGCATTATGAAGGATGCACATGTAGCAGGAACGTCACAAATTTTAAGTAACTTTCACTGTTCATTTTGAGATGTGCTATGTGCATATTTTTCTCCATTTTTTTTTCCCACAGTTGTATATAGAAACTCACTCTTTCTTACACATCCCAAACCTGAAATCTACAGCTGGAATTTTGGTTATATCTATCCCACTAAATAAAACAAGGATGGGAATTCACTCCACAGAGCACTTATCTCTGGGGCCCATCTTGTAACCCTGGAGCACTAAAATACTATTCATTACTCTGTATTATGTGAAGGATAATTGTAGAGAAAAGGCTGAAAGGTGAGAATGCTTATGACCAACGTCTTCCCTATGAAGTGGTCCAGCAGGAAGTTAGTACACGGTGAGCTGAAATTAAAGGGGCTCTAAAGGAGGTGGAGTAAGGAAACAGTAGCAGAAACAGGTCAGGCTCTAAAATAAGCACCCACACCTAGTACTTAAAAGCAGAAAGCTCTGCCAAGGCAAGCAAGGTTTAAAGAATCACAAGTGTCTTCACTGACAAGCTAAGTACTAACTCAATTCTGGAACAGTTGTAAAAACAACTGGTATAACTTGGTGAACGAACAGGTCTCTAAACCATGGAGTTTACCCAGCTGCAAGATGAAATATTTAATATAAGAGGGTGATTAATATAACTGAACCAGTTGTCCCTTTTGAGGTATTGTATAGATAAATGTTTGCTCTATCTTTGGAATTACCTATCCTGATCATTGGGTGCTGCTAAACCAAGCAAGCAGGGACCCGTAGTGCCTGACACACAGTTGTGGTAGAAAAACGTAGCTCAGCTTCAAGGCACTACAAAGGTTTCATCATCTCCTCTTGAGGTGCAGGTCAGGAATGAGAGAGTTTCTCTTGGAAGACCTTGAAACCATCACAGCCAGACTGCAGATCAGGGAGAACAGTCTCATTCTTCAATAAATAAAGAACCTACTAGCCCAATATGGCAGTACTAAAGGAGTGGGATCCAAGAGCAGTTTATTTAAGCTGGATTGTCCAGTTTCAAATAAGACAGTTTTAAATAGAGGACAATACGTTTTTTTTTTGGCTTAGCTCTCAGAAGAGTATCATGATGGTGGGAACAAAAATCTGCCTATTATGTCACTTACCTTAGGGTCTAACATTCAATCTTCTAGGCAATGAACCCTCTGCTCGGACATGCTCAGATCATAAGCCTCAAGAAGGTAGAATATATCTCTGATATGGGGAGAAGTAAAATGAGGTTCAAAGAGGATGGTCCGTAATAATCTCCAACGTATTAATGTGTTAAGCACAAAAAGAGCTAAGCACAAAAAGAGCTATGTGCACAACTTACGCTCAGCTATCACGCTTCCAAATTAAAATACTAATGGCACATACTTATCTACAATGATATGAACTGCCTCTAAATATATGTCCCTTTTCTCTAAAATTGAAGATGCTGCCCTGTAAGTGGTATTTGACTAGTTTTCATTAACTGTTAGTAATTGCTACTCAGATTTTATATTTCAAGTAGAACACAGAATTGTAATACTGTTTGGCTCTAACTGTTTATATGTGTGTGACAAGAATTATGGGAATTACTGAATCATCTGGGAGAGAACTATTTTACATCACCACTGAAGACATGTAATACCTTTTAACTTACAACAAATGCTGTGATATTTTTTGTTGATGATATTTGATGATATCTGTGCTGTGATAAACTTGTAACAAATGGATGATATTTCTTCAGCTTAGCTAACTAAATTAATGAACTATCATAAGGACACTCATATCTTAATATCTTTGTTTACCCCATTGGTTGGCTGGAAAAGTTGTTTGCTTTCTTATACTAGATGATCAATTGATACATCTGTTCCTCTAGTCTATATTCTCTATAGAACTGAATATAGAAAATCCTAAACATTTCATTGATGACAGAACCTAAGTATTTTTAAAAGGCATCACACACACTTCACGTTGCATCGTAGCAACATGAAATACCTCTTTTCTTAAAATACCTTTTTTCTTCTTCTTCTTGATTTTCATCTCCAATTATTGATCTATCACAGCCTTCCTCACCCTGCAAAGGGAGCACTTTGGGTGATTAAGCTAATGCAGATGGTGATGGCTACAACAGTTCAAATTCTCACTGCCTGCCTGTTCTCCTGAGTTTTCTTCCTTTGCTACTGAGGTTGCAGTACCTTCCGCACCACTGTACTTCACAAAAACACACACAGAAAAGTAAAATGGCATCCATTCAAGGTAACTTTAAGGCTCTACGTTACAAGTTACATCGGGTTGTTGCACAAAGAACAGAGGTGCTCTTTCTCTGGAGAACAGGGGGACTAGCTGGAGCAAGAAAAACTAAATTAATTATGGGATGTGTACAGTCCCTAACACCTTCCAATATGGAAGCTGGTACTTCTGAATTTTGCAAGAATTACCAAAATACATCTGTCTTTGAAAAATGGAAGTTACAGTAGCTGAATCAGAATCTCACTCATAGCTACACACACACTAGAAAACCAGATAAAAAGCTGCTGGGAACAGAACTAGGCAGTCCTGTGCTGTTAAGGAAATCCTCTTTAGAAACAGTATTGCTGAAGAGTTAGGCAACTATGTAATGCTCAAACTGTAACCAACAAATGCTCTCAAAAATATAAATATATTTATATATTTATTTATAAATATTTTCTTCTCACATTTAAGTTGTACCCTTTGCTACTTAATTATAAAAATTAATGAAAAAAGAAATCTTTAAGTTCCTCCTCCAAATAAGTTATTTACTTAAAGCTGTAGCTTGGGAGTCCCCACTATCAGTCTGTTCTGAGATTTTCATCCCACTGAATGTCAGAGATCTGATATTCCATATGGGATCTATTAAAAAAAAAAAAAAAAAAAAAAAAAAAGCCTTAGTGATTACTTAACTTTGCCTCAGCAAAGATAAACCAGTCTTCATCCCCACTCAGGTCAACTCACTGGTCTTGGGGAAAACATATTTAGAAAGCAGAGCTGAACACTTACACTTTCAAAAGATAAAAAGAAAAATAACAGAATATGATGCACGATAATAGGCAAGCATTTTTCCAAGATGGGTATGCTTTCACTATTGAAATTACTTTTAACTGCTCCCTGAAATAACATAATGTCAAAGGTCTTACCTTCTTATTCTTTTGGTAGATGACTTTTAGTCATTCCTTTAGGAAGAGGTTTGGCCATGTCCTGGAGATTGTGCTAGGTACAATAACAGTTCTGATGAATGATTTAGGGAAAAAAAAAAAAAAAACACACACACACACACATATATAAATATACACAATTTTCTTCACTGTAATTTGTCACCTTAAGCTATATTGCCGAATCATACTGAACTTGGTTTATGTTTTATTCCTGTCTTGCTTTGGCTTTTACTGTGTTCAAAAGAGTTTTCCTTCATCTATATCAAGAATCTGCTCTCACCAAAAAGAAAATCTTAATAAACTAATTCATAATAATTAAATAATAAAGTAAATAAAAAATTAGTTATTTTTCTTCAAATATTTAAAAAATAAGTCAAATATATTATTTGCTCAGATTTTATAGTGTTTTGGGTTTATAAATAGTCTTTTTGTAAGGATTTTGATTTTGGTGGACCTTATTCATATGCCTGTTGCAAAATACAATCAGAAAATTTAAGATGCATCTCCAGATGAAATCTCCTTTGCAATGATTTTACTTAACTTTCAATTTTTATAGTTTCAGTGAAAACAAGTCTCTTTTCTACTGAGTCTTGTTTGTACTTGAGTAACTTACTAACAGTTCAAAATCTTTCTTAACTAGTTTCTAATTTTCAGTCATCCATTACATTAATAAAGCATTTAAGACACTGCATTTTTTTTCTTCTAAATATAAAAAGAGTAACATAAGTGTTTGCATGGAGTACTGCTCTTTCTCTGCCGGTGTATCTTTTAGGCATCACTGTTGCCCCAGGATGATGCTGATAATAAAGCTAAGTACCTGCACAAAAACATGCAAAACAGAAACCTCTATTTCTGGAGTCAAACGATACAATAGTATCAAATCTTAGAAGTCTGGTACTTAACATGCTGTGGGCTTGTTAGCAAGACAAACGCTATTGTCAAGACTTTTCAGTTAATATATGTATCCATAAATATATACTTTAACATATGAAAGTGATACAATAATTTAGCAACAAAGCACACTCACGTCATAAGCAGGTTTTAGATTTAGGTGCATCACTGGCAAACTATACTCTGCCACTCTAATAAGAATAAACTTGCTATTGTTTGCAGATTATCCCTTTTTGGACTGATGGTTGGAACACCAAACCTATAAATAGTTAGAAAATTCTCACAGTGTACAATGAAAGCAAAGGGAAAGACATTCAAGTGCCTTTCTAAATATTCATAAATATTTTACTGTTCAGCTGCCAACACTTCTCATTGGATATACATTACATACAGTGTTCATATAGAATACTAGTACTATTTGTCAAACTACTTGCATGAAAGTCAATATTATGTTATAAAAATGTTTCAAATAGACGTCTAGAAAAATAAATGCATCAGGTATAGCAACAATTCACTTAAATTTTGGGATGAACTGGATTTGATCTGGATTTTAAGAATTCAATTTTTTTCTGACAGAAAATTCAAAAGATTTTTTAAACATTAGAAAACATGAAGATGTTCCAAGACGTGAAAACATGACTTTTACTTCCTTCTTTTTTCCCCCCCTCTGTAATTTGAAACCTAATTATTAACTCTAACATCAGCAATAACTACTCTGCCATAGCAAAATACTGAATATAGAAAATAAAGAAACAGGTAAGAAAAACCCAGGAAAATAATTCTTAGCAATAGAATAATTGTATCATTATGAAGAGATAATCTCCATCCTCACCAGGTAGTCCAAATATTGGAAGTTATACTAAAATCACTTTCTAGACAACAGTTTCCTTCCATGCATCTCCTCAGTATTCATGCTACAACGTGTGCCCTTTCATGTGTCAAATGACCAACACAAAGGCTGACAGCCCCAACACGACACTGCATGTATGCAGAATATTCACATACCAAACAAGTAAGTATAATTTAAAAAATAACAGACAAAGCACTTACCTGGACTTGACAAAGCACCTCTTTACGATATCAGCACCATTTCCCAAATGAAGTCTCTGCAAATAAGCTAACCTTCTTCACATCATTATTCTGGGGCACAGGCTCCTCCAAATGGCAGAATGAATGTATTGCCATTACTGAAAAGTACAGACAATCCAAAGAAAATTAACTGAAAGAAAAAGAGCAGTTTTATTTTAATTATGCAAACTTCCTGCAAAAAAACTTCATTTATTTTTTTAAAAGTCCTTGTAAATACAATTTGTAATTTTACAACTCGTAAATACAATTTTAGAACAAACAGAGGAAACAATTTCTCTGTAAAAAGGAAGCACCAATTCATAAAGTTAGTATAAATTACTGTAGGAATTCAACTAGATGGACAGTTAATATAATTTGCTGCATTTCCTGCATCATAACTCACCACTCTCAATTACCCCAAAAATCAGTGCTTGGAGGATCACTCGAAAACAATTTGGTACACAGTTTTAAAAAAAATCTATACCTTGAAAATTTAATAATTTCATGGAATGAACTGCATGCTGAGGGTGGATATATGAATACATATATGGCTGTGCCTTTCTTTTGCACTACCAACAGAAGCAATTTAGACACGACAATCACTGTTAGACAGCTAAAGATGGTAGAAATCAACATTGTTCCATACCTCTAGCAAGATTTTACCTGACCCTTTATAACTTGAATCCTTTAACTGACTTCACCCAAATCTATCAATTGAAGATTCAAAAGTCATTCACAGTTTGGATAAAGATTCAAACATTCCAAAATTTCAAGTGCTAGGTAGACGAATAAACAAGATAAATCCACAACTGTCCGTACTGAATTAAAGGCTGCAATGTAAGCCCACACGTTATTAGCGAAACATGAAAAACAAGATGCTTGTACTTACCTGCAAGATATAACTATAGAGGGTTACAATTTTAAATACAGACTTTTTTGCTCACATGCACACAAACACAATTGCGTTACAATCAACAATTGTGATGTTTCCTCCCTCATCATCAATTTACCTAAAAGGCCAAATAACTAAAAATAATCAATAGATGCAAATTTTAGTCTAAAGTCTTTAGTCTTTAGGAAGACAATCTACATATATCTTGGTAATGGATCATACAACTGTTCAGTGAAATATTATTTCTAAATTAACAGCAAGCACCATTCATCTTAAAATATATTTAAAAATAATTATTAAATTCAGACAATTTTGGCAACATCTATAAATATTCAGAAACTACATAGTAGGTTCCCTTACTCTTTTTCCCCCCACCTCCTGTTTTGAAGTATAGTAATTCTACCTCACATTCCACATCTTCACTTCGGAAATATTTTAGAGCCTTACAGAGCAGTACAGCGCCTTCCAAACCATGCCATGATTTGTGTGGGGTTTTCTTTTAAACCCAAGTCATTATTGTTATCAGTTTATCAATGACATCTTCTAGTATGCACCATTTCACTCACAAGTTTCATCCAGAAACAAGTTATTCAGGGAAGTCTATACAAGCCTTCCTTACTCAGACTGTTAATATGCACCAATGTTTTTGCTATTAAAACCTCAGTGCTGGCAGTACCTCAAAGCATCCGAATATGCTTAGAGACACCTTGTACATCTCACTGACCTACACATAAAGCATCAAAATTTCAGGCCCTCTGCATAAGCTACAGCACCAAAACTAGGTAAACTATATACCATCAGATGTGAAGGAATTTAATTTAATATACAAAAAAGTATAGTGCATTTCTCTTACTGTTTTAAATCTTAAACTTGGGCCAAATTATCATCTCCACATCTCCACTGCAACATGATGCAATGAATAAAAATATTTGCAGCAATTTGCCAGGGCTTAGTTTATTTCATTTAAATAAATGGAATAACTGTTTGCACAACAGAAGTGGGTTAAACACAGAGTCATTCTGCACGGAAAGGATCTGAGAGGTCGTCTAGTTCAAAATGCGGCTCAAGGCAGGGTCAATATCCAAACACTAATTAATGATACAGGCCATATTCCTAACCTTGCAGGCCACTAATCACACATAATCCTTAATCAGAGCCACTCAACTGACTGATGGGATTACTCCTGTGCAGAAAGGTTTGTGGCACCACTTATTTGCTGCACATATTCACAGGTACTTCAATGTTGTTTCCAACTATGCCTGTGAACAGTATCATGTTAAACATCTTTTGAGCAGGCACAGTTTGAAAGCAATTTTGGAAGTGAGCCAGCTATACATGAGTAGAATTTGGTACGTGAGAATAGGATGGAGCGAAGTAGAGAGCAAAAGATCATTAAGTGAGACAGGGAACAGAGCTGGGACCTGGTTCCAGTTTTGTTTCAAAGGTTGACAGAGATACAGTAAAAGTCATGATTTGAGAAATACTTATACAGCTGAAGAAACTGGAGACTCTTCGTACCAATGCCATTAATCATCCATGTCAGTGACTGAACCTCAACAAAATAAATTTGGGAACCTCTATTTTTGTACTGTGGTTTTGTTTAGATTCTCTCATATTACTATGAAAGGGATTTCCATTTTATTCAGTTTTATATCATTTTCTTCCAATGATATTCAGTTTTATATCTTTTTATTTCACACATGAAGAAATAATTTAACACAGTACAGCACTACTCATCAAAAAAGATCAAGAAAACCTAAAAGAAATCTAAAAAGAAAAAAAAAGTTAGAAGCATTTAGAAAGGTCACGAATATCCAACAAACAAAAACACTAAGTAGAAAAGAAACCTACCTTATTCAGTAACATCTTTCTATTCTGAAGGATGACATACAGTAACAATTTATCAATGCTGCAAGGTGATACATTAACTCTACTACACTAATTAAATAAAAACAAAAATTCACCTTGTAAACAATGATTTTAAAAGTTATTACTTGCTAATATAACTTCAGATATTAAGTACAACTTATTTAAAAATAATTTAATGTAATCAAGAAAGTAAAAAATGCTTTATTTGGTTAATTTCTTAGGACTTTATGGTCATTTATACAATAAAGCACTCGCCCTCAACTTACCAGAAATGATCTTTAAAAGATTACAACAGTAACAAGAAACTAACAGCAGCAAGACACAAAGAAAACGATTAGTTTAGCAGATTTGATAGTGTTCTGAGGGGGCATTTTAAAATATCAGCAGCTGAGAAGGTTTTAAGCATATGCTTGAACTATTTGACAGTTCAGGACATTATTTATCCATCCTCCCAAGCATTCACTGATCGCCATTACTGTGAACAGGACACTAGGCTGCATTGAGGGTCTGTCCTGATTTGATCATTTGCACCAGGTCTTAAAGTACAGTGTACTGCAAGAAATCTTATTTGCAGTTGTCCAGTAAAGAAATAGGAGACAGACTTTTCAACAAACTTTTCTGTCGTGTAAGATGCACCATGTGATGCATCAGCCACACAATCCATGAAAGAGCCGCAGTTCGAAGATGAAGGATGAAGCTATTGTTACAAAACACCTTCCTACAACAGTCTGCAAATCGGTCTGACCACTAAATTCTGTCTGTAGTCCTAAAGTAGAGCAGAAGTGACAGCCCTGAACACACGTACGAGGTAGCCCTACTGCTGAACGAGAGGGAAGTGAGCAAATGAGGAGGAGATCACACTGATGCACAAACTGACAGAGAATCTTCAACAATCAAATTTCAAGCTTAATATCAATTTTGTTTTACAGCTATATAAATAATAACAATAATAGAGTTGCTGGTTAATGAAGATAAATATTCTACTAGAAGACAGATTTGAGTGGAGAGTAGACTCTAGATGCAAGGGGTTTGCTTTCTGATGGTGAAGAACCACTTATGTTCTTACAGCAACCAGCATAATGATATAAGCAGGCCAGCAGCCAACAAAGAAAGAACCTGGTCCTGTGCTTTGGCTAGTGATTTTATAATATATGTCTCAGAAAGAAAAAAGTTCCTTTCTCTACTTAAAATATTACAGTGGAATAGTCAAGGGATACTGCATGTGCAGTTCAAATTCAGTAATGTTCGCAGTAACGTAATATTCTAGTCTGTGGACTCAAAGCTAGTTATGAAAAGACAAGAAGGTTTACAATTAATCTTGACTTTATAACAGACAGAAATATCAAAGCTATGATTATTGTAACTGTAAATCTTTTTGCAGTATGTTATATATATATATAATAAAAATGTTGCTTGTATAACATCAATAAAGTATTATGTATGTAAGTATATTTAAAAATGTATAATTATAATATTCCTGTTACACTTCCAAAAAGATGCTTTGCAGTTTTAGATTTTAATCTCCCTTTGTTAGCCTAAAAAAAAAAAAAAAAAAAAAAGAGCCAAGCAAACAAACCTTGGGAAACGAAACCTTCAGAGCAAAAGTCTTCAGATGGCACCTCCCACTCCCTGTTCAACTTCTCAGGGACCACTGCACAGAGACAGTCTGGCTCAGAGTCAGCTGCCAAAGGGTATGGGATTTGCATGCACAAATACTCCTAGAAGACACACATAAATAGCATATGCTCTCTGCCTGAGCACAATCTTTTAACTGCAATATTATTTTCCCAGTGTTCATAATTATTTTCCAGATAATGCTTCCTGATACCAATGTTATTCTTTGAGAACAACGCATATATTGAATCTTAAATGTCATGCATTTTAGAGTGTTTTCTCTCTCTCCCTCTCTCTCTCTCTATATATATAAATAAATATATACGTATAAAGTCTCTATACAGCATTTTTTATACCTTATATCCAAAAATTCTACCTTTCTTCCCTAAAAGAAGAGAGGGATTTTTGTTCTACCTTCCCACTATTATGCTACATGTTCTACTCAAGCCAAAAGGCTTCAGCCATGGGAAGTTTCCATTCCAGATTCCCTTCTAGAAAGGTAATAATGCATGGAAACAAATTAATATTTAAATTGTTTTAGAATCTTTACAGAGGAAGCAATTCCTAAGTATAGAAATAGTTGAATATAGAATGTAACAATTAGAGACCCCCATTCAGAAAGTTAAATAGCACTGAAACATAGTGTATTCGCCTGATTTGCCCAAATCAGCACAGTTTCAAAATCACATCAGAAAACTCTTCTGCTCTTCCCATGTTAACTAAAAATAAGTTAAAAAAAATGATGAATCAGTAAGACCAGTAATAAACCATGTGCAAATATATGGTTAGCCAATTCACACTAAAACAAACTAATCAAATAAACACAATATGTCAGAGAAAACAACATTTATCATCACCAGTCCATACCTGCCCAAATCAAGCCCTAGTGACTCTGGAGTTTGAATCATGTAGAAACATGGCTATACTTCCTATGTCAGGACTATTCTGTTCATGCTAAATGAGGTTTTATTGTTTTAGGACTTAAAACCCTTAGTTTCTTTTCCTCACATCTTTATGAATTTGCACATACATGAGAAGTTCTCCCTCTATATGGAAAAGCTCATGCATGTCTGCCATCCTTCTCTGGCCCAAGCTTTACTTTATGCAATTTAGATATCAGGAAGGAAAGAACAAGGAACACCAGCAAAGTATCCTCTGGCTCTTCATAGTATATAAAACAAAACAAAAAATGACAAATAAATTTATTTACCCCCAAAATCAGTTAAAAGAGACAAGAAAACAGAGAGTGGAGGCATTGGCCAGCTTTAAAATGTTATCACCTTTAGGCCATGAATTCTAACTAATCAGAAAACTGAAGTCTAGATTGGAGATTTTTTTCAATTTTTTTCTACACTAACAAAGAGGGAACAGGCCTACTTCAGTCAAGCAAGATCACTTGCAAGCAGCTTTTACCACAGCATCTATTAGGCAGCGTACACTTCAAATAAGAGTGTATGTTTGATAGAAGTTTAGAACAAAACAGTGGATTCTACTCAGCCCTGGGAAAATAAAAAAATAAGTTATAACCAAAAAAGTTTTTTTAAATACTGCATAAATACTGAGTAATACTGTAAATTAAAATATAGAGTATATGTTAATTTTCACACATCTGGGCCCAGTAATTTAACCACAGAAAACTAAAATGCACAGGGAAAACACCATCATATATGACTCTCTACCCATTGAAACTACTGAAGAACATTATTCAATATATTTTATTATTCTCCCAGTTCTAACAGTCATCTGCATCAACAGAAAAAGAGTCAAAATGCATGTGCTTTATTTCATGTACTATGGATATAGAAAGGTGGAGTCACTCATTTCCCTCTCCTACTGATGGGAGCACACAGAAAAAACACCTTCTCCACACTAAAGAGCAGTAATGCATCAAACCTCAAGACCCAATAAAAAATCCTCTTTGCAAAATTATTACCGAATTTCATTGCAGCTTGCCACCAGATGGGTAAACAACTTCTTCCTCCAACAGATGAAAACATCCCAAAATATTATCTCAAACTTCAAGACATTGCCAAAGCAATAAAAAGAATAACTACAAATATATATATATATATACACCCATTATACTAGCAAATTATTTTACAATGCAAAGCATAAGAAGTTAAACATTTTTAAAAAATCCAATCGAGAATACAGGGCATTTCCCATGGCATCTCCGATACAACTCCCTGAGTCATCCAGGCACCAGAGCCCGCACTAACCTCGTGCTCCTGCCACGGAGCTGCCTGCAGCGCGCGCTGGAGGAACTGGGCCGGGAGGGATTTACGAACTCGCAAGAAACACTTTCAGCCTGAAGCTGCTGGGGCAGAAATAATAGGTGAAACAGCCTTAAACTGCCTTAGCCTCCGGAGACTGAAACCTCCGGAAACGACTGCAAGAAATAGTCTAAGATACCCAGTCATGCGATTTAAAAATAAAAATAAAAAAGCCCGAGATGGCACAACGCTTCGGTAGAGACAAATTTGCCCGAAGCTGCCCCTCGGGACTAGGAGAGAAGCGGTGAGGCTCAGGCCAACGGCTCCGCACCCAGGGCCTTACGCGGGAACGGAGCCGTTGGCCTGAGACTCAGTGCGGACCCGGGGGCAGCGCGGCACCCCGCGCCGCAAGGCAGCGCCCTCCGCGCGGGGGCGGGCGGCGCCTCTGCCCGCCCTTCGCTCCGCCCGGCTGAGCGGCGGGGAATGGAGGGAGAAAGGAAAGAGAGAGGGAGGGAAAATCCCTGCGGCGCCGCAGCCGTTGGCTGCCGGGAGCGGGGCGGGACGCAACGGGACGGGCATGGCGGCGGCGGCGGCGCGCGCGCGCCGGAAGCTGCGCAGCAGTCGGGCCGCGCGGTAGCAGTAACGGCCGGTAGGTAACGGCCGCGCAGTAACGGCTGCTGCGTAACGGCTGCGCAACGAGGCTGTTGCGCCTGCGCAGCCGCGACGCGCGCACGTGCGTCGCAGGGAGGCCGAGCCGGGCCGGGCGTGTGGATCGGAGCAGACCGGAGCGAGCCGGAACGGATCGGACCGGACGGGAGCGGAGAGGAGCGGCGGGGCCGGCGCGGAGCCACCCGCAGGTGAGAGGAGCTCTGGGGCGCCCCAGTGCCCCCGGGCTCGCCGCGGATCTACCTCTCCGGGGCGGCGTGGAGCCCCGTACCTCGTTCCTCGGTTGTCTGTTCCGTAGCTTGTGTGGAAATAAAACGCGTTTTGCGCAGTTCTAAATGCCGACCTAGTATTTCTTGTCAACGCCTGCACATTCGAGGTCTTGTTCTTTTTACTTAGGCAACTTTAGGCAAAACGGTGTCTGATACCAGATTTATGTGGTGGGGTACTAGTGTGTGTTTCTTTTCCCTTGCACAGGTTTCTGATGTCGCAGTAATAAACTGTATGTATTTATATTTTCTTTCAGTAGTCTTTCTGTAGTGTGTGGATCACTCTGGACATGGGGAAAAAACAGATAATTAAAAAAAAAAAAAAACAGATAAGGATGCTGTTTATGCGTAGGTTTATCAGGAAGCCCTGGAACACTCCTTGGTGTTGGAGCAAGGGCAGCAACAGGGACGGTGCCAGCCAGCCAGGCAGCTGCAGCATCCAGGGTCCTTCACTGCCACTGCCTCGGGTTAGGGGCTGAGGCTTTGCCTGCACCAGGGCCCCTTAGGAGATCTTGTGTCTGTTGGCTGCAGCTGTACTAAGCACTAATGGAAGGTATTTTTTTGCATACTAGCTTTCTTTCAAAGGCCTCACCAGCAAGATGCTTAGTCCTCATTACCTTCAGGCATTTAATGTGAGGACATTTGGACATTTAAGATAAGTCTGAGTAGAGAAGAAGATTTTAGAGCAACTTAATAATCATGTTGCAGTCTAATTTACTTCACAACATGATGCATTTCAACTTCATCATTTTCTTTTTCTTTATTAGGCTATTTGCAGGAAAGAATCTTGCATTTGTCCCTGTAGGACACAGAGCTGTAATTCTGCCTTGCATTTATGGCTTGTGGCATAGGAGTAGATACCAGCTGACATCAGCCATGTCTCTTGAATGTGATATGTACAGTAATATACTTTTGGGACCAAAGTTGTAATTTTTTCATGATCCATGATTTGAATGTTAATGGTTATTAATAGTTGTAGCTGGAGATAAAAGAAAAAAGAGTGTCCTCTTGCATAAGCAATGCACACATATCTAATAACATGGTTAATGTAAATGTGTGTGGCTTCTCAGACTTTGGGGTTTTTTATGCTTCCTTTGTCATTTCCCTTTGAAGAAGACTTACGATTTACAAGAATTTTTTTCTCAAGTGTCCCTTTAACCTTTAAATTGAGGAAAGAGGTTCACTCTAGTGTAATCGCTGTTCTGCCACCTGCTTACTGGAGTTAACTGATTTTGTTTCACAAGACACTGAAAGACAGAGTTCACCTTTATCAAAAGCCTTTCTGACGTATCAATTCTCTGCCTCTTACCAGCTTTCTGACTTCCGCCTTGTTGTCTCTGAAGCTCATCAGACCTTTTCATAAACCAGTTTAGCTCATGAGAAGAGCAAAAAAAAGATCTGAATTTTCTGGTGTTTCATGAGTTCAGTTTCAAGGAAGCGAACAAGGAAGCGAACTGTGGGGTTAGTGATGGAGTAAGAAAGAGGAGAAAAGACCTCCCTATTATGCAGCTAGCAGTTACCTGATGGATCGTAAGTTTCTGGATCATAAGTTACTTTAGCCTAGTAATTATATCTGATCGGTATCTTGTTTTGCGTTACGTTTTACAGATGTCTAACATGAAAAAAGGGAAAGGAGCATAAATATTTTAAAATGTGACCTAGTAAACTTGAAAGCAAATTGTCATGTACCTTCTGATATTTAATATTGGTGGTATATGCTGCTACAATAGGTCATTTTAGTAGTACATAAAGCATCTTAGTTATTTGTTTTTCTTGAAATTCTCTTATTTCTTATGCATGTTACAAAGACCACAAATAGCTTGCAGTAATTTTACACGTACAGAAATGTACAGATTGGTCACTTAGCACCACTGTAACTTAAAAACAACTTAAAAAGTTGATTAAGAATGTTATAAACATCTACAAAAGGATTGATTGCAATAAGTGGTATGGGCTGCAACATTATAATGCTGTTGCCTGGTGAATGTATTTGAGAAGGCATGGTACATCTCAAAACGTTATTCAAGCTTAAAGAGAAATAACAGATAAGGATCGTAGGAAAAAAAAGGAAGAATATCTGCTCTCCTTTTGAGAGGAATGAGAGGATAGTAATGATTTGCACAGAAGTAAGTATTCTTTATAAAATCAAAAAATAATTAGAAAAGTATTTTATAGGTTGTCAGTGTTCTTAATGCATTCCAGTACGGGCAGAGGATTTGTATTTGTGCAATGAGAAATTCCTTAAATACGTAGATGTGTATATACTCTGGAGACATGAGACTACAGCAGATGAAGGAATTGCATAAAAGTTCCCTGAACATCTTAGAAACATCTTACTAGCTATAACATGAAGAGCAATGTCATTCTGTGCTTTAGAGTGGTTGACATTTGCAGAACTTTAATGTTACATTAAAAAGTCAAATTGTGAACTAGATTAAATGTGTGATAACAGAGTCGATGCACTGTGATAGTGTGATTGGCACTGTGTAAAAAAATGGAGAACTTGGCTTTGCTTTATAGTGCAGGAGAATTACACAGTTTGAGCTAATTCTTTAGGTTTTACCTTGGGTGAGCCTGGGACCTTATTGTTTCTTGTATACCTTCCAAATATGAAAAAACAGTCGTGCTCCCTAAGGAGGTTTATATTTGTTAATAAATCTCAGATAAACTTTTTGTTCTTATGGGCCATTATAACCATTAGTTTTAGAAGTCCCAGTATTCTACCTCTTCATCTTGCAACCTGCATTATTCTGAATAAAGCTTTGTACATGCTAAAGTATCAGTAGGGCAGGTCATCAACTTAAGTTGTCTTTGGGATTGAGATGGAATTATGAGTTGTTATAGTTTGCTGCTGCGCTCCTGTAATTTTCTGTACATTTTTAATAGTCTGTCCAGTTTTGTCAGATCTCTTCCTGCTTAGTATTGTAAATGGGTTTGGTTGAACTGATCTCTATGCAGGTCTCCAAAAATGCTTTGGAAAGTTGAGTTCTTGATTAAAAGCGGCTTGTCTTTTAATCTTGAGTTAATGCTATAGTGTAGGAGTTGAGTAGGACTGTGCTGTGAGAGAGGTTCTTGTATTGAAAAAGAAAGTACTGGCTGCTCAAGGAAAGATAGTAGCTTTTATGACTTTGCTGCTTTTCAATTAATTGTATTTCCTACTTTATCTTTCTCCTAAGTCCTGAAGAGATACATATTTATTCTGGTTAGCTCCATTTGAAGTCAACGGGTATAGGTTTGGGTCCGTATAGTACTAAACCTCTCTGCTGTTGTGACTCATTAAAGGTGTATATTGCTTCAGAGCCCGAGAAAGACTGTATTTATACAGTCCTAATACATCCTGTACAGTCCTGTACATAGTCTATGCTGGAATCTTCCTGCACAGATGTATGTGTAGGTATATACATATGTTACTTAAGTGAACAACAACATATGTGAATCAGAAGGTAAAATTTGGTCCTGAATTTGAGAAATCATATAAAATGAAACATGCAGTGTCATTAACAAAATATGAAATAGATTTGTGTAGCATGTGGAAGAACTTGCTAGGAAGTCCATAGTGTTGTTAAAATGACTAGATTTTTGAAAAGTTTACAAATAGTGCAACTAGCAGCAGGATGCCCTTATGTAAGAGATTGCTCCATTTTCATAGAATCATAGAATGCCTAAGGTTGGAAGGGACCTCTAGAGGTTATCTAGTCCAACCGCCCTGTACACACAGGATTTTCAGGATAAACTTTTTATTGTTAGTGTATTAAATTCACTTTTCTAAAAACTGCTTTAGTTCTTTTAATGTTCTTCACTAGCTAAGCTGGTGTATGTGTGTGGCATTTTACTCTAGCTGTTTTTAAAGAAAATATCAGACAGAATCTGTCTGACTGAGGGTTAGATGTAATCAGTTAAGATGTACAGGGAAGACATCTATGTTGCAGAGTGCAAAGAATACATAGATTTGAAAATTCAAGGCCTAAAGCAGGTAAATTTGGTTTGTGGCTTAAAGCTCTGAGTTTGTAACCTGCTCCAGAAAATAAGTATGTAAGTAAGCTTTTGAATCCATTCTCACAGAAAATAGAGATTGTAGTACCGTTGGTATATTTTTATTCAAAAAAATAATCTATTTTTTTCTTTAATTGTTGTATCCACTTCTTATTTTTCAGGATTCTTTGAAAATTCCTTAGTGGTCTTGACATTGTTACAAGTGACATATATTAGCCAGTGGCTCAGAATGATGGATACCCAGAAGACTACAAATGGTTTGCAAGTGATTGGACCAGGGACTGGTATAGGGATATCGACACTCCCCATGGTGGGGTATTTGGGAAAAGTCAGTTGAAACTTGTTTTACGTGTGTGCAAAGTTCATATTTTTCCTCTACTTTGAGATATTTTTAATTGGTCTTAATTTTCCAAAAAAGTCTCCAAATTATTTTTCCACGGAAATCTATAACAATGGCGAAAGATTGTTCTAAGTACAAATGTGACTATTATATTTTTTACTGGTGCTATTTTTAATACTGTTAGCTTTCCTGTTAAAACTTATTTGGGTTTGAAAGATCTGAATTTGTGTTGTCTGGCAATAAATGTCCTTTAGTCTATTGCAAACAGAATGAGCTGTTATGTAATAGTGATGTTAAAGATTCTTTCTTAAATAAATCAAAATATAAACTCATATGGAACATTCTATTTTTATGAGTATATATTTTATAGCTATGGTCAAAATCTAATCTAATTAACTTTTTTATACTGTATCAGATATGTTGCTTTTCTGTCTTGGTATGTATGTCTTTTCTTGAGATAATATATAAAATACAAAATACACGAGCTAATTTTTCCTTTTTTTTTTTTTTTTTTTTCCTAGAGCTGCAGTCCACTGGAAGTAACTGCACTGGAGTATTGCCCAGTCTGCAAACAGAAGGGCCAGACACAAACCTTACGGACTTACCGCATTAATTTTCAAGAGTCTATTTTCCTTTGTGAAAATCCTCAGGTATTTCTCTAATTAACAGGTTTCTGTTATCGTCACCATTTACACCTCTAACCTCAGGAGTTTAGCAGACCTCAAAAAGGACTCTCTTGGGTTGTTCTGCTAGAAAGCATGTGGCTGTATGTAGAGCCACATTTAAAGGCAAAGCTAACCTCTGTATTTGTAATGTTTATGCATAACTAATAAAGAAATGTTTAGAAAATAAATTTAAAAAATAGTTTGGCTTACATAAAGAGGGAAGGAAAATCTATATATGAACAAGATTACAAACTAAAATTTGATTCTCCCTGTAACCAGTACTCAGTCCTTTAGTTTCCCGTTCTTTTTTTCACTTTGCTTTTTTTTTTTTTTTTTTTCTTGTTTTGCTTTTCTATTCTGGGTCATCCATGCAGGTTTGTAATTATAACTACAGTGTTTTTGAAGTTTTCCATTTGAAGTTTAACCTCAGTTAGATTTCTGGACTTCTTAACAGTTTTGACTTTTACTGCCTCTCTACTCCCTTTTCTGCACTCAACTATGTGTGTGGCGTGAGGGTATTGCAGTCTCCTGTGACAATGTCCTTAAACTAACAGAGCGCAAAGACTAGATGCCCTTCCTTAATTTGGTCTCACAACCACATCCCCAACCCCTTCACTCAACAGTAGCCATCCTACTGTTCTGGAGGAGAGGAATAGTGGATTTGATTATATTCTCCTGGTTTCAAAATATTCTTGTGCAGAAGATCAGATCCTTAGTCTGATGCATGAGGCTACTCAGAAAGATAACCTTCCAGCTTTGGAAATTGCAGAAGAGAAGAATATTAATGCCAAATCTGCACCCCAAAGGAGTTGATATAACAGAAAGAGAGAACAGGAATTTGCTTAGCAAGATTAGCACATCTGTAAGGTATTGGAAGTGGGGAATCAGGTAGTTACTGGCAAAGTGTTGATTATCACTTTTGTTGGATTTTTTCAGCATTGCTTATAAGTCAATGGTTGAATAAAATGTCATATATATTGTCCTGTCATATATATGTTGAATTTGTATGTCATGTCAGTTCCATGTTATTGTCAATTTAAATGTATTTTAGGTACTGTTTAACTGAACTTGCTTTGTAGATTTCATTATTACTTTTTTTTTTTCTTTCCTTTAGTGTATTTACCCCCTTGGTTATAAACCATTAAACAGCATAATTATTTCTACTGATTCAGAAAAACATCAAATTCCATGTACTGATAAGAAAAGAAAGCTGCGTGATATTACTGACTTTTCTCCCATTGAATCACATCCAAAGCAGGCAAGGACTAATAACGGGTTAGATGTTGAGCAGACTATTAATGCAAATCCTGCTGTCAAATGCTATGAGGATAGTTTATGTGCTCCTGGTCCCAGCCCACCTGATGAATTACAGAATGACCAGCAAAAGACCATTAGCAAAGTGGAGTCCCTTCTGCAGAAGGTAGACACTGAAACAACCAGCAGAGCCAGCAGTGATCAAGAAAGTCCTTTCAAGACTTCTTTGGTCAGAACACAGCTCCTACCGAATCCTGAACTTTGCTCAACAGCATCTGAACTTTTGCTCAAAGTTGATGAAAGTTCCACTAATAACTCAGATTTGTGTCTTCAGTGGAGGAACGTGTATGCTCTTTGTTGGCTAAACTGTGTTTTGTCAGCACTGGTACACTTAGAAACATTAAAGTTTGCTCTAACAGAAGAATACACTGAAGAAAAGTGTTTACTCCAGAGACTCCTTACAAAATACAATCAAGCAACTGCACTTCTGAATACCTGTAAAAGAAGTGAGGTAAAAGGTGAGTGACTTTGACTATTGTTCTTTATATTCCAAGTGATGTACCTGCTACAAATATGCGGAATTCTGTACTGGTCTGTTTGCCTTTTATTTTAAGATCACAAAAGAATAAGTTATACCTCATTTCCATGAATTTTCAGACCAGAGCTCTTTGTCTAACAAATTCTCAGTGATCACTGAAAATATTCCTCTCAGGGAAAATATTCGCACTTTGAAAGCAGAGATCAATTATTAAATATCTCTTGAAATTTTCTGTTGTATAACAAGTAGATAAGTTGTGAATTGTTCATACAATTGAGCCTTGAATTTGTTTCCTTCCCCTCTGTATTACAGTGCTGTTCTAATCTGAATCTTGTGTGTTTTTTTTTATTTCCCTTTATAAATGCACAATCGCCCTGTCATACCAAAAATAGTAAAGGTGGGAAAATATGCTCTTTTCTGGCTCCAGCTGTGCTGAGTGAAGAAACTTGCCGAGGTCCATGAGCTGGAACTGCTTCCTACCCTATTTCAGTCCAAGTCAGTCAGATAAGCCAATCTGGTGGCTCCTGTCCAGTGAGTTAGGAGCAAGTGCCTTGGGGATGGGAGGGCAGCACTGAGCAGCTGGAGGGAAACCTTTCAGCCAGCACAGCAGGAGTTACATAATGTGCGACTCCAAGCTGTTAGAATGGGCTTCGATCGTTTTGTGTAGTCTGGATTCCATTTAAGGCTCTTAAACTGCTAAGATATGTATTTTTTTCTAGTTCTTTTGAGCTGACCCTTTGGAGTCTTGAGTCTGAACTTGTAAAAGATGTTCCTTTAGAGAAGGAATGCAGATCTCTTGACCAGCCAGTACCTTTGGTGAAAGCTTTCTCAGGAGATCTCTCAGGAAAAGTGAGTGTAGGACTATATAGACTATAGTGCCATAATAGCATTAGGTAACTTAATAGCATATCTTCCCTGGAAAAAGTGGGAGTAAGAAAAATCATTTAATAGACTTTGTGACAGAGAAACCATAATATTTTTTAAAGAATGGAAAAAAGAATTCCAAAGAATTTCTAGGTAATCTCGCATGCTCTAATTCGAGCCACAAATTCTGGCTGCTTATTTTTAGTTTTTCAGATGTTGCCTGGAAGATCTCTGCCATTACAGTACCTGCATCTACTGCTGTTCATGAAGAAGCCCTGGTGTAGGAGAGCCCTTGGTTGGGCTTAGGAAGGGGGCTGTGATCTAGTGTTGTTTGAAATAACCTGAACCTTTCCATTTCTAGGAGTTGCTGCAAAACAAAATAGTCTCTGTAGGCAACAGTGGGGAGGTTAATAGGGGAGGAACAGTAGTGTCAGTATAGTTTTGACCTACTATGTATTTTTTCAGTCTCTTATTTCTGGTTGATTGAGCTGAAAATTATTTTATTATTTTCTGTAGTCATAAATGTTATAAGTAAGAAATAGTTTCCACAGTTGTGTGAAAAACTTCCTTTAATTTGTGGAGGCTATTACCATGATTCTGTAGTAGCTTTCTTGAGCATAAATTATCTGTTTGTATATAAACAATGCAACTATTGTGAAATTAAGTTGCATACTAATGATGACTATTTAACAGATTTATTCTTAATATTTTTAAATGATGACTTAAGAATTTATTTGATCTGAGACGACACATTAAAATATTAATAAATGTATAATAGCATTATAAAGCAGTTAAGTCCTTTTGTCCTTTTGATCTTAAAAATTTTGTCCTTTTGATCTTAAAATTTAGATTTTTTTATTATTTTCTTAAACCCTGAATCTTCAGGGTTTATATATATATATATATATATATATATATATACATATCTTACCTTATCTTTAAAGGTCTTATTATCCAATTAATAGTACACAGTTGTAACCAGACTTTAAGTTAGTGCAAGTAATTTCTAGTAAAATGTATATAATTTTTGTAAATTCTACTGTAACTTTCAGATCAGCTTTAATAGTAAGCATTGACTGTCTTACCATTCGCTTCTTTATAGCTGTTTGTACGAAAAGCATTTTTTTTTCCAGTCAATGGATGCATCTCAGTTGAACATGGAGTGGGGGGCTATTACACATGGAATAAATGAA
The DNA here is from genome assembly GCA_013389825.1 of Crypturellus undulatus. Lineage (NCBI taxonomy): Eukaryota > Metazoa > Chordata > Aves > Tinamiformes > Tinamidae > Crypturellus > Crypturellus undulatus. Next base: position 26,258 of record VWPW01017930.1, on the reverse strand, counting down.
CATGCATATCCTTTTTTTTTTCTTTTTTTTTTTTTTTTTTTTTCCCCCCTAGATTTCCTTCCAAAAGCAGAATCATATCTCAATGAAATCAGAAATAGAATTTTTACACAGCTTCAACCTCTGCTTGGGTGTAAATTGGGTGAGTAGTTACTGTAGAATCTCTGATTTTTTTTTCGAGAAACTACAGGTAAAGCTTTGTAGTTTGTCAGCATGTAAAAATATGTATGGATACAAGACATCTTGCAGATACATTTTGTACACCATTTACTGTGTAGTAAGCTTTTTGGTCTTTTAACTAATTTTGTAGTTTAGAGAGCATTTTCTTCTCTTGGCAACTATGTTATAGTCACAAAATTGCCAATGAGAGCAACCTAGCAATAGGGTCCTGCCGCTTTGTGAGGATTAGCGATGCTGTCTAGATAAGGATACCTAGAATTAGGATCAATATTAGTAACCCTCTTTCCTTTCAAAGTACTGAAGGCTGATTTCAAATATTCAGTGACTGTTTTCCCCCCATCTTTGAAGGTGAGGAGGAAAGCCCAATGTTCGCGCTCCCTCTGCTTTTACGACAGGATCGCCAAGCCGAGAAACTGTTCCTGAGTTCATTTTCATGGAAGTTTGAGTGCTTATGTTGTGGCTACAATTACCAGGACCGGTGAGATTTTTCTTTAAGTAGCTTTTATCTGCAAGCCTCCTTCCTTGCGTTTTAAGTCTGCACTTAATGCGTGGTTTTTGTTCAGGTTTTGTATGGCTTAAGCTTGTTGTTGTTTTATGTGATCCATTTTTTTAGGCTGCCATTTGCAAATGACTTACTGCTGTGTCATGTCTTAATATTATAATGTATTTAGGAGTGTTACTATATAATTCAAAAAAGAATAATACACATTCATGATGCCTTAGCAGTGCTCATGCTGATTTTATTTTATTTATTTATTTACTTATTTTTTGCTGAGAGTATATAGACTGCTGCTTTTCCAAAGAGTGAATGCCTGGCAAACTCTTTGCTATTAAAGAATACCTCTAATTCATTTGTATTGTGAAGGATTAGAAGTTTACGTAGTGACAGGACAAGGGGTAATGGGTATAAGTTGAACCACAGGAAGTTCCACCTCCATATGAGGAAGAACTGCTTTAACTGTTAGTTTAACAGAGCCCTGGAACAGGCTGCCCAGAGAGGCTCCTTGTGGAATCTCCTTCTCTGGAGATCTTCCAGCTCCACCTGGATGCCACCCTGTGCCACGTGCTCTAGGTGTCCCTGCTGGAGCAGGGGGTGGGACTAGATGATCTCTAGAGGTCCCTTCCAACCTCAGTCATTCTGTGATTCTGTGGGATTTGCTTGCATAGTTGATTTATTTTACAATAGTATGAGAGAAGTGTTTTTCTTGGTGATTGAATTCTGTATAGCTCTAAGTGCAGGCTGCTCACTTAGGTTCCTTTTAGAGTCAGCAGAAGGAGGCACCTTCAGAAGACAGCTCATTTCACTTCAGAAATTCTTCTTTCTCTGCATTGTCTTAGGTTTATACAATGAACTCCTAGACCCACAAAAGAGATGGGATTAATTCTATCCTTTCTACCTCCAGCTGATGTGTAGTCCTGCTTAATAGACTGTGTTTTTCAATAAGTTGAAAAATCTAGGTTAGGTTGAATATAAAGTAAGAACTTTCTGTGGCTGATGAATGAATGAGCTACATTATTTTCCTTTAATATTCTGTGCGTTGCATTTTCATGTGTTTGGGCATTGCTCTAAATGTACTGGTTCTTGGAAAACAAGACCTTGTGTTTTTCATTCTGGTATAATTTCTTACTGCATCTTCACTCTGTCTTGAGACCCTGCATTGCTTAGTAAATTACTAAAGTCTTGGTAGAAGCTTCCCCATATTTTGGAAAAGAAAAAGATAAGATATTAGGGGATAAAGAGCAGATAATGTGGAATTAAAGGTCTTAATGCTGAGAACAGTGATGACTGATAGTGTTTGGGAGAAGTGAATTCAATGCTTATTTGCATCTGATGCAGTCACAGTGGAGTTCATGGAAATTGCATGAATAGGAATAGAATTTGCCTTAGTCATAACATTTTTGTAACTTTTTTCCCTTAGTGTGAAGTATGTATTTTTGTTGCTTTCTGCTCAGCAACTTAATTTACTCTTCTTTTTTGTGTGTGTGTGTGTGTGTGTGTGTACAGGTGTAGGAAAACATTAACAACGTTCACAAATATAATCCCTGACTGGCATCCACTTAATGCCATTCACATTGGCCCATGTAATAACTGTAATGATAAATCTCAAAGAAGACAGATGATTTTGGAAAAGTAAGTTTGAATATGTGAACTTGAAAAGTATTTTCTTTTTTCAGATAAAATTGAGACTTATGAAAACAAATGTTAAACTTTTAACTCTGATCTGCACACCAGCGTGCCTGGCATCGGAGGGTAAAACTGCTTTCTCTGATCATGTTTGGTTTCACTTGGAAATACCATCCTTTCTAACTGGGTTATAATACAGTTGTCTTCTGTCCCTGTCATCTGTCCCTCCCTCCCCACCTCAATTTCTTGGTGGTTTTTTTTTTTTTTTTTTTGTTCCCCACATTTATAACAAAGCAGAATTCTTCTGGGGTATTTGTCTCCTGTGAGTACCACTCAATCTGAGGAGATTTGTGCGGTGATAAAATAGTAAGCAGGGCTGCCTGCTCTTTGTGATGCCTTGTTTGTGATTTTTCATTAGGAAATTCTGCTGATATTCTGTTGTAATAAACTTTTTTATTCTTATTGTTTCTTTGTTAGAGTACCCACAATATTTATGTTGCATTTTGTCGAAGGGTTGCCACATAACAACCTGAAGAATTACTCTTTTCAGTTTGAAGGGGATTCCTACCAAATAACATCTGTTGTTCAGTATCAGTCAGTCAAGAAGCACTTCATAACCTGGTGTTTGAATCCTGATGGTAAGAACCATAAATTTGATTATAATAGTGCATGAGTCTACATCAAATACTGTTTTATGAGTTACTGAAATAGTTCCAACTGTTCATATATAGTAACAAGGTGGGGTTTTTTTTGTCTGTATTCCCAGTTTCATATTAAAAACTTGAGAATAGTTATAGAAACTTTTTTGGTTATTTCATTTCATGAGAAGGTTTCATTTTGGTTCAACTGGTTTGTTCAGTAGTGTTCTGGCCTAGGCTGTCCTCATTGGGAAAAGTTATTTGGGTAGAATCATTTCCTTTCATAACTTTGTAAAAATGGAAGCAAATACAACTGCAGCTGTCGATCAAGTTGTATTTGTTAGTTTGAAGCCAAATATTCAACTATTCTTGGGCAGGAATGGGGAAACTTAGGAACTTAGAGGACTGATGCTTACTTTCTCTTTGCTTCTGATCTGTGCTTCACCTGATAGCTGGAAGGCACAACTTGGTGTTGGAAACCTGACTAATGATGTGAAGGTTCTGTTGGTTCAGCAGCAGAGCTTCACCCAGGTGTTATGCATCTGTTGTGCATCTCAGGCTGAAAAATGTTTCTGAGAGGTTCTTCCCCCAGACCTGTGCAGATAATTCTCAGACAGAATGTCAGCATCTTTAACTCAGCCAAAAACCCTGAGCTTTGCTGACCTACCTAGCCTGGTAGGTAGGAAGCCTGACCTACCCTGAGCTGCAATAACTCTGCAGCAAATCCTGCTCAAGTGTGACCCTTTTTAGGGAGGAGGCCTCTCAGTTTCCCTCTGATGATTTTCTGTATGGCAAGGAATGAGTTAATAAAAGGGTTTGACAAATGTCAGAGAAATAGTAATTTCAAATTTAAAGGTCTCTGAGTAACATTTGTTGCTGTTTATTTTCCAGGAAGTTGGCTTGAATGTGATGATTTAAAGGGTCCATATTGCAAAAGACATAAAAGATTTGAAGTTCCTCCTTCAGAGATTTTTATTGTTTTCTGGGAAAAGAAAATCTCCCATGTGCCAAAAGAAGTGAATTCACAGTTCCTGAGTAAAAATATTGAAGATTTTCCTCTTAATAATGTACAGGCAAATTCCACAGCGTTGCACTGTGGTTTGGAAAATGCTATAGACGGAATAGCTGCCGAACATCACAGAGAGGATTCTGTGAGAATTCCAGATAAGAAGCCACAGCAGGTAGCTGAGGATGAAAGCGGTGCTCATTGTGGTTCTGAAAAGCTGGCACACGACGATGTTATAACTCTGACGCTTGTAGAAATTCAAGTTGACTCAGAAGCTAAATCACTGGAGAACAGACAGATGGTGGGAAATAACCTTGTTGTCGAGACGGACTCACTGCGACAGCAGGAATCAGCTTGTTCACCTAACACTCCACATACGGGAGAAGTTGCTGGAAGTAGTCTAGCTATGAATAATAAATGCACATTATCTGAAAATTGCAGTGTTAACTTACCTCTAGAAGAATTAAATACAGCAAATATTACTCCTCTGGTGCCTAAAAAACAGGACTCTTACCCATCTTATTCGCCTCTTGCTCAAAAAACAAATGACAGAGCAAATTTATTTAACACAGAAAATGGTACTGGCTTAAGTTCAGAACTCCAACTAAAGAAGAATTTGTCACCAGCAAAAAATATTACACAAAAATCACCTGACTTGAAAGATGGAGGCAAAATTGTAGTTGATTCTCAGATTGCAAATGCTTCTGCTGCCAATACCCTTCAGCCTTCACATAAAGACCAAAAAAGAGGATTTGTAGGAAGCTGGGTAAAGAAATTATTAAGCAAGAATACTTCTTTTATGCCCTCAAGTGCCTCAACTCTCAAAAATGAGAGAAATTTCAAAACTCCCTTAGTGCAAAAAATAAGTGATGTAAGGTTGCCCATTAAGGGAGCAAGTAACTTTGATGGATTTCAAGGCAGAGGTACAAACAAAATGGCCGAGACCCCTAAATTAGCAGTTCCTCAAAGTAAAAATATTCATCCTTGGTCAAATTTTAAAGAGTTTTCTGCAAACACTGATCTTCCTACGAAAAATCACATTACTAATGAAGGTCCAGCTTGGAGAAAGTCAAGTGTGTTGGATGCCTCAAGTAAGGTAGTTCAGCTTAATTCACCCACCTCTAATTCTGGGAAGGTGAAAGAGTCCAATACTGATCAAATCAAAAAACTTCGCCAAAAACTGTTAAAAAAACTTAATGCTAAAAAGAAGAAGTTGGCTTCCCTGGACAGGCTTGCAGTGGAACAGATGAAACACGAGAGGCCTGTGAACGGAGGTGGAAGCACCAAAACTCGTTTTGAATCTCCTAATGAATCTCATAATGACAGTGAATTATTACAGACGTTTTTAAGGGAACTGCAGCATCAGATTGACAATGCATCTGATGCGAGCTCTGTTTCAGTGTGCACTGGCCATGATGCTAATAATGAAATATTAGCAGAATTACTGTCCCCTGCTTCAACTGTGGCTTCCTTAGAGGTTCCAAGAGGTGAAGATGAATGTATGTATTTGGAGATGGGAGATAGCAGCGTTGCACCGGCTGACAAGGTGGGGGCCACCCGTGTGTCACATGCAACAGTGCCACGGCAAGATCACAATTACTACAGTCCCGTAAAGGACAGCAGTTCTCAGATTCATGCAGGGAACAAATCTAGCCTGAAAAAACTCTCTTTTGAAAGTCCTACAAGTGAAGATATCCTCGAAGACCTATTCTCCATTTCAGAACCAAGCTCAATAGCAGGTGATATAGATTTACCTCACTTCGATGAAACTCTGTTTGAAAATTGGTGAAAATTCAGTTTCTTCTTTTTAGTATTTTTTTAATATTATGTATATATTGAAACAAAGCACTACTTAAATTATATTTTCTAACTAGTTTAATTGCACACTGGCTGTACTTGAAGAATTTACATCTGAAGTATTTTTTTTTCCTTAAGGTTACATTTTAGAAGGCAAACAAAGTTTTAATCCGTTTTGCCTGTGAATGACTTGTTTTAGCTGTAGGATAAGAGGATAGTTTTGATTAAAAGCTCCTATAAGGGTTTTTTTTTTTTTTTTTTTTGCTGCTACTTTTAATGTGGAAAATTCATGTTTTATAGAGCTTGAAAATAACAACCTTCACTATCTTTGATGGTGTAAGTAATATTATTTAGGAAGTACTGATTTCTTTTTCAGAAGTCTTATTTCCCAACCTAAAACTGACCCTAAATCAGGCATATTTGAATCCCTTAATGCAAAGATCATTGCCACGCAAAGAAATTGAGGATGGTGTTCTGCTTTTTCAGATCTACAGGTCTATAAGCTCTTCCTGGTGTGCTCAGCCCCTGGATCCAAGGAGGGAGGGATATAAAAAGTCAAAATTTTCCTATTTAAATTGCCGAGGTTTCATTCCAGTTTAAAAGAAAATACAATTTTGCAGAATACACTTTTGAGCCTGCTAATCTTTTAAGCAAAATAAATAGGATTTGACCCAGAGTTTGCAGCATTAAGGAGCTAGCACCAACTGTAGCACCAACTCTAACTTTCACGCATTCATTGATGCAAATTCATTACTGCAAGAAAAGTATCCAAGCATTAAAGTTAACTGAACATTAGCACTGATCACTGCTGCCATTAGGAATTTTTCATGGATAGAGCTAAGTACTCCAGCCCTTACATAAGGGAATGCCATGGAGGAGCAAGGTCAGTAGGAACAAAGTAATGGAGAAATAGAACAAGAAGGGAGTAAGGAGAAGAATAACATCTTGATGTTTCTGGATTTCTGTATAGCTTTCATTTTGTTTAATACATATATGAATTCATACATGTAAACCTGAGATTATTGTGTGCTGAATTACATCACCTAAAATATTATTCACATCTGTGGAAATAAAGATTTTTATCAGTAAGTCTGGTTCAGCCATTTTGGAGGCACTCTGCATTTTATTTATCCCAAATTCAAACCATAAGCCCTTCTGTCATACCCTTAAACAAGTGCAGTGGAACAGAGTTGTTATTACAGGTCATGGCTACAGAGATAGATGGTCTTGGATAACTTGATCAGGTTCAAAAAGTGTGTGAAAAACTGTCAGTGATGCTGAACTCGCCTTCCCAAACTACTACTGTTGCAATTGTGAGTATGTTCATGCAACTTGCACTACAGCAAATGAGCAACTTCTTTTTTTGTTAGATGATTTTTAAAAAAACTTAAGCGCCTCCTTTGTTTTAAATGTCTTATTTGATATATTACAATGGAAAAAAAACAAATGTTTTTTAATGTAAAGTCCTGGTACGTTGCTGGAGAAATGTTTGTCCATGTATTTCCCCTTAATAAAAAAAGTGTTGACCAAAGCTGGAGTTTGACTTATCTGTAGATAACAGAGGTGCCCCTGCAAGACAGAAGGGGACAGTGAGATTTTCTGCAGTTTGTTGGCCAGGTGTTTCCTAAAAGCCATGTTGCCCCTGGTTCCTAAAGCTTTTTGCAGAGGCTTCCCTAAGGGAGGCGTTAATAAAGAATGTTAATGTTGATGAAGAAACGATGCTATGAAAATGTTTCCTCATTGGAGCAACAAAAGTATTCTTAATCACACTGGTTCTTTGCAAGTGAGAATTCAGCAGAGATTGTTGATTCTATGAAGGAGTTTTTATTCAGCTTGGATTTGGTGATCACTGTGCTTTTTTTGTTTGAGGCTGTTTTAAAATGCAGCCTGGCTGAGCAGTCTTTTATTTGCAGTGAAGAGAATATATTGTATTAATTTTCTATCACTTAGAAATATATGTTATATATTAGATTGGCATACAGCAAATATGATGAGTGAGCAGTCACTTTATTTCATAGGTTTATCATGTTCTAGGGTAAATTTTGAAAGGTCTGATGGCTTTGTGCACTTGGGATTGCATTTTACATGTTTTTGCACATCTTGCATCACAATCTGGCTTCTGATTTGGAAAGGCACAGTTGTGACACTCAGATTTACAGCTTTTAAGGTTAAAATCAGCTCTGTGTGGAAGGAGTGGCTCTGTTCTGATCTTACTGCTTTATGATACAATGAGTCATTTTTTAATAATGAGTATCCTGAAAAGAAGACGACATCTCCTGCTCGCTGCAGGAAACCAGCCCATCCAAGGGAGCTCTCTACATGTGTGGTTTTTTTTTTTTTTCTGGGGGGGGGCGGGGGGGGGGGTTTGCAACCCTCTTCTCACTCGCTAGAAGATGGCTCGAGAGCTTTTTAGAAATCTTCCAATTTCCATCTGTTTCATTTTCAGGGTTGGTTGTTGCCATTTGTTCTTCTTTTGACCCTAGGTTTTTTTTCCAAGGGTGGTGCTGAAGCTGCGCGGCACAATACAGGACAAGGGTAGGACATACGAGGAGGAGCAGAGGATGAAAAGGGAGTGCAGAAAAACAGGTCCTTGCTCGCCTGTTTTCAGGGCCAGGTCGGCTAGACCCACCTCTTCAGTTTTGCAGTTGTGTCAGTCTTGTATCGCAATCCAGGGCCGCACAGGCCTCTGTTAATGCCCAAACTGCAAGACTGATCAGCTGAATGCTAGAAGCCCAAGCACCCCAAACTTGGGAGTTTCTGGGGGGAGGTTGAAGACAGGGTAAGAGGAGGCTTCTCCCTGCACATGGGCTCACATTCTTTTGTTTAAATTGCTATCTAAGGAGGCTTGTATGGTGCTCCCATTTTCTTGGCTTGGAGAGTGTGGTCCCTATTTTAAAGCATTTAGAAAATATGCATTTGATCCTTTAAGCAGTATTTTACAGTCCTTGGCCTCCTGATGTGTAGTTTGCTTTCATTTTAATTTTCAACAGTCGTATTTTCAGTGACTTGCTTTTT